>JARQOC010000009.1:144636447-145184506 GCA_033576535.1 Allobates femoralis
GGAGCAGTGTAGCAGGAAGTGGGTTTCGTCCTCCAGGGCCTCCTGATCACAGTGTTGGCACAGTCTTTCCTCCCTGGGCTTGTATCTCTGCCTGTGTCGGCCGGACTCGATGGCCAGACTGTGGGCACTGAGTCTATATCGGCTCAGGATCTTGCGGTCTCTGGGATCCGGGAGTTTCTCCAGATATGGGGCCAGTTTGTAGTCTCTCTGTAGACTCCGGTACATGGTCAGTTTCTGTGAGCTGAAGATATCGTTCTTCCAGTCACTGACATACCTCTCCTGGCCCTCCTCTACCATCTTCCTGATTCCGGCTTTTGTCAGGCTGTGATTGGTGTTCCGGTTGTGTTGGGCTTGGCTGGGCTGTTCCGAGGGTCCTGGTTTTCCTGTTTCACCTATATGTATCAGGGCTTTATGGTGATGGGAGCTTGGATTGCTCCTATATAGGTGAGCCCGGAATGACAGCGCCCTCTTTAGAACCGTTAGGTGTAGAGGGAATCTGCCCGACAGGCACTGTTGGAGGTGCTCCGGTGGACCTGGAGAAGGTGCTTACAGAATTCCAGGTGGAATATTTCTGTTGGGCTGGAATCCCACCTTGACCAGTCTGGGTAGGTGTGAGGACCCCAGACTTCACTGCCATACAGGGGGATTGGGGCGATGATGGAGTCGAAGATTTTTAGCCAGACCCTCACTGGTGGCTTCAGATGGTAGAGTTTCCTTCGGATGGCATAGAAGGTTTTGCAAGCCTTGTCTTTCAGGGTCTCTATGGCCTGTTTGAAGCTCCCTGACCGGTGAATCTCTAGGCCCAGGTAGGTATATTTGTCTGTTCCTGTGAGGTCGCAGTTGTTGAGGACAAATGATGGGTGCTGGTCTGATCTTCTCCTTCTCCTCTGGAACACCATGATGTTGGTTTTCTTTAGATTGACCGGTAGGGCCCAGGTGGAGCTGAATTTCTCTAGGATTTTCAGGTTGTCTTGGAGGCCTTTCTCGGTTGGTGACAGCAGCAGCAGGTCATCTGCGTACAGCAAGAATTTCACCTGAGCGTCATGGAGGGTGAGACCCGGTGCGGTGGAGGATTCCAGGGCGGTAGCCAGCTCATTGATATAGATATTAAAGAGCGTTGGACTTAGGCTGCAGCCTTGTCTGACTCCACGGCTCTGTTGGAAATAATCCGTTCTTTTGCCGTTCACACTCACACTGCAGAGGTTCTCGGTGTAGGAGCTTTTGATGACATCGTAGGTCTTTCCTCCTATTCCGCTCTCCAGCAGTTTCAGGAATAAGCCCGGGTGCCACACCGAATCAAAGGCCTTTTTAAAGTCCACAAAGCAGGCGTATATCTTCCCATTCTTTGTATTGTGGACGTGTCTCTGAATGAGGCTGTGCAGGGTGTAGATGTGGTCAGTGGTGCGGTGGTTCGGCATGAACCCTTCTTGGCTCTTGCTGAGGACGTTGTGCTCGGTGAGGAAGGTGAGGATCCTCTTGTTCAGGATGCTGTTGAACAGTTTTCCCAGGTTGCTGCTGACACATATCCCCCGGTAGTTGGCTGGGTCATACCTGTCCCCACTCTTGAGGATGAGTGTAATGAGGCCTTGGTCCCAGGTACGGGGGAAGTAGCCGGCCCTCAGCACAATATTGAACAGTTTGACCATTGCAGCCTGTATTTCTGGTGGGCTGTGCTTCAGCATTTCTGGTAGGATCCCATCCAGGCCACCGGCTTTTCTACACCTTATGGAAGAGATCCTATCGGCTACTTCCTGTAGTGTTATAGGTGTATCCACCGGGTTTTGGAAGTTTTTTATTTTTTCCTCCATTGCTTTTAGTTTTGCCATTATGTTTTCCTGTTCTTGGCTTAGTTCTTCCTTTGGGATGTCTTTATAGAGGTCTCTGAAGTACTGGAGCCAGATGTTGCCATTTTGGATATAGGTGTTGTTTTTCTTTTTTGTGCCCATGTGGTTCCATAGTTCCCAGAAGGAGTTGTCTTGGAGGGCGTCTTGGAGTTGGTTAAGCTTGGTAGAGATGTAACTCTGCTTCTTCCTCCTGAGGATGATTTTGTATTGCCTTTGTATGGTGTCATAGGCTTCCCTCAGGCCCGGGTGGTTGGGGTCTCTGTGTTTCTTGTTGGAGGCTGTTCTCAGGGTCTTCCGTACGGCTTTACATTCTCTGTCAAACCAACCATTGACCTGTGTTTCTTTAGGTCTCTTGTAGTTGACTTTTTGAAGGTCGGACAGTCTGGCCATTGCATGGAATATATTGTTGAGGTCCTTTGCGGCTTGGCTCACTCCCTCTGGGTTCGGCTTGTACTCGTAGTTGTAGAAGTGGTGGAGCATCCGCTGTATTTCAGGGCTGCTGGAAGCTTCTTTATACTTTAGTGCCGACATTTTGGACCATTTATAGGATGGAGGCCGGCTCACACACACATATATATATATATACATGCACACACACATATATATAATCTAACTATATATATGTGCCTAATGAAATGTGCCTAATCAAAGTGAATGTATATATGTGTGTGTAATCCATATGTACATGTGGATTACACACACATATATATGTGCTGGTTTGGGAGGGAGTGGGCCGCCGATACTCACCTTCCGAAGACGCTCCCGATCGTTGCCTAGCGACGCCGGGACTCGGCTTCGGCTTCACCCGGCGCACTACGCATGCGCGGACCGGAAATGACGCGGACTCCGGCCTCGCGTCATGAAGAGCGGGGCGGGAAGATTCCAATGGGCTCCCCCGCTCTTCAAAT
Source organism: Allobates femoralis (assembly GCA_033576535.1). NCBI lineage: Eukaryota > Metazoa > Chordata > Amphibia > Anura > Aromobatidae > Allobates > Allobates femoralis. Next base: position 144,639,200 of record JARQOC010000009.1, read on the forward strand.
CGATAATGCCGCCCATTAGGGCGTTAGGAAGGGAGTGAGGCGGGGGGAGCGCGGCTCTGGGGACACCGCCCTGCAGACAAGAACGCCCCATAGACAAAAATCATGTAAGTTTATAAAGTATTTTATTCACCTTATATAAAGCCATATTAGGTCAGGCAGGGATGGTTAGGGAGCTAGTTAGGGTCTGTAGGGGCAGGTAGTGATAGTTTATGGGCCATAGATTAGGTGACAGGTTCCCTTTAAGTGTCTCTGTGCAACATCAGCAGGCTGCTTCTCTGCTCATGCACAGGCACAGGAAACTGGGTACAGTCACATGGTCCTTCCTGTGTGTGAGCCTCTGGGAGTGTTTTTTTTTTAAAACTAGCTTTATAATACACACAAACCTAGCGGTCCACAGATCGGTCTCTTTCGAGCTAATTGAGAGCACTGCAGACCCGGAGGGCAGATATGTTATTCTACTATGCCTATTGAACAACAAGCCCTTTATCCTGGTTTCGGTGTATGGCCCCAACACAGGCCAATTGCGGTATCTGAGGTCACTACTGGAGATGGTAACTTCTGGTGCGCGTGGCAGCAAAATAATTGCGGGGGATTTTGATATACCAGTTAACAGACACCTAGATTGCTCAGTGCCTACCCTGCACAGAACGGAGCTTAACCAAGTTGTCGCCTCTCAGCACCTACATGACGTTTGGCGGTATTCTCATTCCGAAGAGAGGGATTACACTTTTTTCTCCAATTGCCATGGCTCATATAGCAGACTCGACTACTTTTTGATAGACTATTCTTTACTGCCGAGGTGCTTGGACGCGTCGATAGGTTCTATTACGTGGTCTGACCACGCTCCAGTGACCCTTAAAATATCTGACTCTGCCGCAATACGACCCCCGGCCAGTTGGAAGCTTAACGAATACCTCCTTACCTCTGCCCAAAATGTTGAACAGATCTCTGGGGACATCAAGAACTATTTCTTGGAGAACTCAATGACAGACGTGTCTCCTGACACATTATGGTTCGCTCATAAGGCTGTCATTAGGGGTCTCCTTATCAAAATGGCGTCCTTTGCTAAGCGCAACTACGACAGGGCCTTAAAAACACTCCTTTTAAAGCTTAAATCCCTGGGGGACCAGCATAGGTCCTCACCATCTGACTTGGCACTTCCTGACTTGTTACAAACTAGGAGGGAGCTCCGTTCGTTGCTCTTGGCTAGAGCTGAGCTTCACCTCAAGAAGACTAAGGCAAAATATTACGGTATGGGGGACAGGGTGGGAAGCATGCTTGCACGGAGGATCAAAAAGAGGGAAGTTCAGGTCAAGATACCCTTCTTACGTAAGAGAGACGGCACGACCGTGCGCAACCCTCTGGAAATAGCTGGGGAATTCAAATCCTTCTACAGCTCCCTCTACAATCTTAAAGACTCGAGCGACACTCCCCAGCCCTCAGCCGAAGCTATCCAGGCCTTCCTTGACAAGGCAAAACTACCAAGGGTCTCGGAGGCCCAGCTTGCAATGTTGAATGCTCCCTTTACAGAGACTGAGGTCATGGGAACTATTTCCACAGCTAAAAAACGTTCATCCCCGGGTCCTGACGGGTTCTCCTACCATTATTACGCATGCTTTTCTCAATTACTTACCAATCCTCTACTAAATCTCTTTAATCCCTGGCGGGATAGGGACGCGATTAAGAGAGAGGGTCTTGAGGCAGTCGTAACAACCCTCCCTAAGTCTGGCAAACCTGCTGATACTCCCGGCAACTTCCGCCCAATTGCTCTTCTCAATTGTGATGTCAAAATTTTCGCTAAGCTCCTGGCCACCCACATTATGAAGGTGATTCCTTCGCTGGTAGGCCTAGACCAGGTAGGATTTATCCCTGGGAGGCAGGCCAGCGATGGTACTAGGCGGTTGGTGGACTTACTGGAGCTCATGGAGAGGGAAAAAAACCCCAGTGCGCACCTGTCCTTGGACGCGGAGAAGGCCTTTGATAGGGTGCACTGGAGGTATCTAGAGGCGGTCCTCCAGACATTTGGTGTCTTGGTGGGCTTCCAAAGGTCTATTATGGCCCTATATTCCTCCCCATGCGCTTCGGTGAGGGCTTCGGGTTTTCTTTTGCCTTCCTTTGACATCACAAATGGGACTCGGCAAGGGTGCCCGCTTTCACCCCTTATCTTCGCTCTGGTGATGGAGCCACTGGCGGCGGTGGTGAGGGGGGACCCCAATATCAAGGGGATTTCGGTGGGCCCGGTAGAACACAAGGTTGGCCTCTATGCGGACGACGTGGTGTCCATCTGTTCACATGTGTCATCGACGTTGCCTAGGGTTATGGAGGTGTTGGAGGCGTTCTCTAGAGCTTCCTTTTACAAATTAAATATGACTAAGTCCTCCCTTTATCCACTGAATATGACATTGGCAGATCAGGACCAAATCAGGACTCAATACTCTTTTGCCTGGGCGATGGAGGGCTTTACCTACCTTGGTATTCATATTACTAAGGTAAGCAGATTGGTCCGAATAATTGTGATTTACTGTTTGCGGAGATCCGGAGGGGACTTGATGGTCACTCTGACCTCCACTTATCGTGGATGGCCAGAATCCAAATTATCAAAATGACCTATCTCCCTAAGATCCTATACCTGCTGAGGTGCCTTCCTCTCCATTTCCCGGGCAAATATCTACGTATGTTTCAGACCTTGTTTGGCCATTTTATATGGAGGGGCAGACCACACAGAATTCCCACAAACATCCTCACTCTGCATTACTCGGCTGGGGGTCTGGGAGTTGCTGACTTCCAAACATACTACAAAGCCTGTGATCCTTGAATTTGCTAGAAAGTGGTGGGTTGGGACCCCGACAGCATTATGGATTCAAATTGAGTCCTTTTTTGCCCTGAAACAGTCCACCAGGCTCCTTCTCGAGATGCAACTACTTAACTTACCAATAAGCCCGGAGCTTCTTTCCACAATGAGAGCCCTCCTGAGAAGTGGCCCACAGCTTATTACCTTTCCACTATCGGGATATCTCAATTTCTGCTGTCGAGAGCTCGGTGGAGGGCCTCTCACTGCACCTCTGGAAAGCAGCCGGCATAAGACGTTTGGATCAGATACTTGATGAATCTGGCCTGATGACATTTGAAAGCATTACTCACACATTTGGAATCTCCCATAGAGACTTTTATCGGTACCTCCAGGTGAGGCATTGCCTTGCCTCGGTCTCCCTGCCTGAGCAGAACATGTAGGATTACGACTCCACGATTCAAGCATTTTTCAAGTCGGACTGTCCCAACTCTAGGGGGGTGTCTTTTCTGTACAGGGCCCTTTTGAATCAGAGAGCCCAGGCCAAACTGCCGTTTATGACCAGGTGGGAGGGTGACATGGGATTTGAGGCTCCACTGGATGCGTGGCAAAAAGCAGCTACACACGCTACCCGTTTATCAGCATGTATAAATCATCTTGAGCAGACAAAAAAAGCTCCAGTTGCACTGGTACCTCACACCTGCACGAATTGCCAAATTCGGACGGAGTGGGTCAGCGACCCCTTCCTCACCTCGGTGTTGGATGGGCTGCACGGGCATTGGCACGGCGCCGCACATTTGGTGGACTTGCCCGGGGAGTAGGGACTTCTGGGGGATGGTTGAGACCTTGCTCTCCTCCCTGACGGGTGTCCCTCTCACCCTGGAGGCTCCCCTGGCACTTTTGGGCCTTGGTATGGACTCGCTCCCTTACACATTACGTCCCATAGTAACAAACGTTCTAATTGCAGCAAGATTGTGCTTGGAATCGGCTTGGAAGTCTCCAGAGGTTCCTTCTCAAACCGAGCTGGTGAACCGGGTGAACACACATTTTCAACTGTTTTTGGCTCATGATCTCAAGTGGTGGGACCCCTGGGTACATTCGACTTTCAACACATTATCTGTACCTCTATAATGCTTATAACTACTCACACCTTACCCGATTGGGCCCATCGCTTGTACACTAAACCAGAGGATGTGGAGATTTTGCGGTATTACGACTGAATCCTACCAGTACTTTTCTATGTTCTCTTTTCTCTTCCCCTCTCCTTTCACTCCTTTTCCACCCTCTTTTAGTTTTCCCCTCCTTTTAATTTATCCATGATAATTTAATAGTATGTTATATATTTGCTTTTTGCAATCTTGAATTTAATATTAGGGCATTTGTCGCCCATGTTGTTTTTCATATTGGAAACTTTTTTATAACTAATAAAAACATATTGGTTTAAAAAAATACACAAACCTAGCAATAGAACACTTACATATACAGGAATGGAGTTGTTGCACTAAACATATTCCAACAGTTGGACGCAGTGCCTCCGGACCGCGGGTGCACACAGGGAGACTGCAGCTGCCCTGTACTAACGATATGCGTTGGGTGCATTCACTCAATGGTTCTCTCTTCCGACTCCGCAGCATGAAATTAAAATGCTGCAGAGATGTGAAAGTCTGGAAACCCACATCACAGCTGAAATAATGCTGTGGTTGGGGAAGCACAGTGGGCATGGGATTTCTTGAAACCCCATCCACTATGCTGCTACTACACAACACATCATTTTGGACACAGCGGTAATATACTACTTCCAAATGCTGCAATTCCTGACAGTGAATACACACCCTAAGGGCCTCGTTACACGGTGCCACCTCGCCAGCGATTGTGCCGGCGATGCAGGGGCGTGGCCTAATTGCGGCACCATCGCCCGCGAGTCGCCCAGTATAACAGGGCGATTCTATGGCGAAAAATCGCCTCAGAATGATTGCCAGGTTTCAAAGCAGTGTTGTTAAACCTGGCGATCTGAACAGGGCGATCATGCCTGATCGCCCTGTATAACGCGGCGACCTGCAATGTATAAAATTGCGGGTTACCGGTCGGTGGGTTGCTGGGCAACCCAGCAAGCGGTCACCGCCGCTACTTGCCGGCGAGTTTGCTGGCGAGTTGCTACATGTGACAGCTCACCGGCGATGTCGGCGGGGATGCGCGCTCTCGTGATTCCCCGCCAACATCGCCAGTGAGGTGGCACCGTGTAACGGTACCCTAAGAGTTTTAATCTTCACAACAGACATCTGTAAATGTATGATAACAAAAACTGAGGAGATTCCTAAAGACCTCAGAAGAGTTGTTGATGCTCAATAGGCTGGGAAGGTTATAAAACCATCTTTAAAAAAAAATTTGAACCAATCCACAGTCAGACTGATTGTGTACAAATGGAGAAAAGATTATTATTATCCTCAAAAGGTATGGTTGACCTAAAAAGATAATTTCAAGAGCAAGATGTATAATACTGTGTAAGGTCATAAGTAGATATGAGCGAACCTTTCAAGGTTCAGTATGGTTCAGGTCACCAAACTTCTTGTTTTTTTTATCAAACCTGGTCTGATTCGAAGTTCAGATGCTTTACGTTATGAAAGCACTGGAGCGAGCATCGCTGTAGTTGGGTATTTTTGGTGCTTGGCCAAATGTGAACCACATGCAGTGTTTGATAAGCTCGCACTGGGATAAAAAGCACTGTTGTTGGGTGTAGTATGTCCAAAAAAATAAATAACGCACAACAGGAAGTGTTCTGTTTATGGGTGGCTTTTTGTGGGCAGAGAGCTAAACTGACAAATGCAAATCAGCGACTTCCATTGAGGTTCAGGTCAAGTTCAGGGTCACGAATAGTGCGCCAAAAAGTTTGACGGCACTGCCCAAACCTGAAATTCAAAAGTTTCGCTCATCTGTAATCATAATAGGAACCCAAGGTCTCCTCTAAGTAACCGAATGCCTCTCACATTAGCCAATGTTAATGTTCATGAGTCGATCATCAGGAGAACACAACAACAATAGTGTGCATAGCAGGATTGCGAGAAAAAGGCTACTGCGCTTGAAAAAGAACATTGCTGCCCATCTGCAGTTTGCTAAAGATCACCTGGAAAAAACACAAGGCTACTACATCAATATTGTGTGGATGGATGAAACTAAAATAGAGTTGTTTAGTTTAAATAGAAGCATTTTGTTTGGAGAAAGAAAAAAGCTGCAATACAGAATACAAACCACATACATCTAGGAAAAATGGCAATGGTATTCTATACATATCTGGGCCAGGATGACTTTTCATCATTGATATAACATTAAATTCTGAATTTTATTAGCAAATTGTAAAGGAAAATGTCAGGATACTTATGATACTTATCCAGGAGGTGAGTCTGAAGAGACTGTATATAAGGCAATAAGACTCAAATAACTGACCCAAAGCACCCAGGTCATCTATTATATACTTACCTTGTGGCATCCATCAACAACGTCCGTCCGGTTGTTCTCCTATCTCACGCCGGTGGCAGCCATATTTGCATACTCAAGTGATGCCACCGTCCTCCCGATGCAATAGCATCGGACCCCCCATCTAGTTTTACAAAATAATAGTTAAAGTTTTGAAATGGCCAAGTCAGAGCCCTGACCTTAACCCTATAGACATGTTATGGAATTACCTGAGGTGTGCAGCCCATGGGAGAAAAGCCACCAACCTAAGAGTTGAAGCTGTTTTGTAGGGAACAATGGGCTAAATATCCTTCAAGCCGACGTGAAGAACTAATCAGCAAATACTGGAAATGTTTAGCTGTAGTATTATCAGATTCAGGATGTAAAGGTTCACATACCTTTGCCATTTACAGATGTGATATGGGATCATTTTCCTGAATACATAAATGGTTACAAAGTGTAATAGTTTTCACTCATTCATTTGAATTGGTTCTTTTTATCTACTTTTAGAACTTAGGTCAAATTGCAAAAATATGGAAAATTCTGGAGAGTTCACAATCTATCCAGCAGGTCTAGACAACAGGGAAGTTAGGGAGCAGAAAAACATTTGTCTTTTATGTAAGAGAAATGCTTGTGCTAAAGTGTTACTAATGTATATACTAAACTGTTACTATATATTTAAGAGGTTGTACCAAGTTATTCACAAGAAAGGGGATGACATTCTGATTGATGGTGGTCTGACCACTTGTTTTCCCAAGAACATGGCTTAAGAACCAAAGAATTAGACTTTACCAGAGCTGCATCTTGAATGGATCAGAGGTGCACATGCTCAACCTCCGCTCTATTCATTGTCTATGGGACCATCAGAGAAAGCCGAGCACAACGCTCAACTATTTGGATAAGGGATAACTTACAACTTATTATTTTGGGAATTAGCCCTTTAAACAAAGTACTTTTTCAACACTAAAGTTGCTATAGAACATGCTGACACAGAATTTCTTAATTTTTCATACAGTTTTAAGCTATTATCAATAATTAAATATTGGGGGATTAATAATATACATTACATTTATATATATATGGAATCAGATTTATTATCAATAATTGTATATACAAACATGATGGGTCAGCAGATTTCATTTAATAAATACTTGAACTCCAATATTGGTATAAAGGTTAAAAACATAAGATACCATACTTTGTGTTTTTTGGTCAAAGAGTGCAAAAGCTATCCAACCATGTCAAGATAAACCTAAATATGGATGATCCCTAAACACTATTGTCCTACCTCTCCACGTGCCAAAACAATGACAACACCAGGCCATATTTTGCTGGTGCTACTATGAACAACTTGCGTGGCCTAAACATGTCACCATGGCCTGCAGCGTCTTCGGACTTGTCTCCCATCAAGCACATCAATGGTAGGAAATTACACAGGGAGTTGCCAGCAGTGGACCCTGATGATTTGCCCAAATGCATTCATTAAGGCAGAACATTCCTCAGATAACCAGCGATACACACCTTGGTGCGGGGATTTCTGCAATTGACATTCATAAACAATAAATCCAGATATTTTGGAAACTTTGATTCCATTTTTTCATTATTTGCTGATCATTAATCCGTCTAACATCTGTGATTTCCATAATTCTACGACTTTTCTTGATGTCGTAATTCCAATGTTGAGAAATTTGCTTGTTTAGATCTACAATTTTCTACTTTTTTTTAATTAACAGTGGTCGTCTTTTGATCAATAACTTTTCTGTTTTTTTTCCCTAGGTCAACAACAATGGGGTTATCTCATTCAATGTTCTTGTGAGCCAGTTTACTCCTGAAGCTTTTCCGCTAGCTGATGGACGTGCTTTCATTGCTCCTTTTTGGGCAGATGTTCACAATGGAATACGAGGAGAAATCTATTACCGGGAAACCACAGATCCGGTTATTCTAAAGAAGGCATCTAAGGAAATTAGGAAGCATTTCAGGAATCTCATGTACTTTTCAGCCACTTGGGTCTTCGTGGTCACATGGGATGAGGTCACCTTCTATGGAGGAAGCAGCACCACTCCTGTAATTCTATAAATTAGAATATTGCTCAGTAAATTTATGTGGGAGATTGGACAATGGGGCATTTGAAGTTTGCCTAGAGCCCATGGCCTAAAAGAACCTACTGCTCATCCTAAATGATTGAGCATTGAACTTTATTAATGTAGCGTTCAAACTTCTGTAAATCTACTGCTAGCTTTCGACCGGATCCATTAGAATATACAATTTCCTTTTAATTAATACCTTGAAGATGAATAGATTTTTAATTTCTAACAGTTTTTTATACATCTGTTTTTTAGTCCTACATAGAGGTCTTAATGAGGTTTTCCACTACTAATGGGATCCCATTTCTTTTGTCCTAACTCTTCCTAATTAACAGGTTCCCAATATACCTCTGCTACCTGCTTGGCTCCTGTAAATTGATCTCTAAGAAGCTCATGAATATCTTTATTGTTGTTGTAGCTTTGATCCTTCCAGATGCAAACTGAAATCGGACCAACTGAGCAAGGCACGTCACTGGTGGGGGCGGCGCTGTTTCTCTGAGTGACAGTCTGATCACACATGCGTAGATCAGACTTCACTCTTCTCTCAACCTCCATCAGTGACATACCCTGCTCAGTTGGTCTGATTTTGGTCTGAAGCCAGATAATAGCGACAACAACAGTAAAGGTATTTACAAGCCTGAAAGAGATCAGAAGTAAATTGGGAAAGTGTTAGTTAGAAAGAGTTAGGACAAAAGAAAGAGACTCACATTAATAGTGGAAAACATCCTTAGGCCTGTGATCACTTGTAAAATAAATGCAATACTTTCATATTGCAGTGTATTGTCATTTTGTGTTCTCCCATAAAACCCTTCCTTTGACCTGCCTCTTGCAGGTCTTCTTAGCAGTCATGGAGGTCTTAAGGTAGGGGCTATACAAGTATGACATAATTCACTGAGAGGTTAAATGTAGACTGGATTGGGATGCAGAATATCTTCATTAAAGTAAATTTGCTTTTCGTTTTTTATGGTCTTAGGCTTATTGTGGAAAAATTATTTTGGGGAAATAATTGAATTTTAAGTTTTGTCAATTCATCTGATTTGCTGTTTAAATCTCAGTTTGGGTAAAATTAGAAGAATTTTCCCCAAACTTTGCATGGTTACAGCATGTTATCTTTTTTAAGGGACCATATTAAGTTCTGAAACTTATCCCAATCATTTGGTGGCTATTAACATTAAAGTACCAGAGATCCCCTTACAGAAACTGAATCAGCATGTTTTTAAACATCTCGTCCGCACCCTGCCATCATACATGGCATTGAATGGGTGCGCACGTCAATCTGCATCTGCAGCGAATACACCTGCGTCCCCATGTTAAACATAGGGACTTGTGGTGTATGCGCGCAGCTTGCGGTCCCCCTCCGCAGGACGCTGTGGAGGGGGACGCAAGTGTGAAGCCAGCCTAATCGATTTTCTATAAAAAGGAATCCATATTAATAGAGAATAAGCACCTATGCAGCCCTCCCAATACATACAAAGGTAAAAACATGCTGACTGGTTCCTTTTAAAAAGGATTTCTTTGATATTAAAGAAATTATCTAGAATTCTCACAAGATTGCTGTCACTCTATCTGGAGGCGGGACCGAGTGGTAGTAGAGTAAGTGGTGCTTACATCTGGCCACATTCCAACTAGACATGTGTGGCTTCATCACAATAACTTTATTGATCAAAGCTGTGCTCATCTAGTTGGAATGTGGCAGGTAGTATGCATATCTCATGCTTGTGGTCACATAACCCCCTGGTATCACCGCAGGTGTCGGAGAATGCTCACAGCACCCGTTGCACATGATGATATGAGGACTCTCAAGTCTGCAGTCACATATCATGGCTGAAGAGTTTTGTGAAAGCCTGGACAACCCCTTAAATGGCTACCAAGTGAATGGGTTGAAGCTTCAGAACTTGTAATAGCCCCATATAAAGAAGATGTGCTGTAAGTATGCAGATACAGTTAATGTTACCCAAAATTATTTTTTTAACAAAGAAAATCAGATGAATTGACAAAACTCTAAATTCAATTATTTTTCCAAAATTATTTTTCTTCAAAAATGCTCACGATCATAAAAAACTAAAAATATATTGACTTTGATGAAGATATTCTGAATTTCAGTCTAGTCTGCTTTTAGCCTCTAAGGCTGCCTTCAGACTTGCAGATGCATCTGCAGCGTTTTGCAGATGCATCTGCAAGCATCTGCATGCAGACCGCGGCCCCTATGTTTATAATGGAGCGCACGGCGGTCTGCAGATGCTTGCAGACTGCCGTGCGCTCTCATTGCCCGCCATTAGTGATCTGTGCGCAGGCGGATGCCTGCGTACAAATCACACACTCTCGCCCGCACCACGGACGCAACATCTCGCGTCCCTGGTTCGGACAAGAGTGTGTGATCTGTACGCAGGCATCCGCCTGCGCACAGATCACTAATGGCGGGCAATGAGAGCGCACGGCGGTCTGCAAGCATCTGCAGACCGCCGTGCGCTCCATTATAAACATAGGGGCCGCGGTCTGCATGCAGATGCTTGCAGATGCATCTGCAAAACGCTGCAGATGCATCTGCAAGTCTGAAGGCAGCCTTAGTGAGTTCATACTAACTCTATAATCAATGCACCAGTCATGAGAAATCTAATGTACACACCATATGTGTTTTTTCCCCTCTACTAATCTGCCTATACCTGATAATACAATTACCTTGGGTGGCTCAACCATAGCTTCCATGCATCACACTCACTGTATGGAGTCATATTTAACACAGAACTTTCCTTTATTTTCTTTATCCAATCATTTGTTCTCTCAAACTACCTTTATCTTAAAAACTTCTCCAGAATCTGACCTTTTCTCACCTTTGAAACTACAAAAACTATTACAATCATTCTTATTTATTCTCCTGTGGACTATAGCAACTTTCTACTGATTTGACTACTTCTATCCAAATTTTCTCCTCTCCAATCTGTCCTGAATGCTTAAGCCAGGGTCATAGTTTTGTCCAGCTGCTTCAGCAATGCCCCCCCCTGTGCCAGACAATGCACTGGTTACCCCTTCTTTACAGAATACCGTAGGCCACAAATTTATCTCTCTCACCCACAAAGCTCTACACAGTGTTGCACCATCCTAAATCTTCTCCTTAATCTCCATTTCTCTATTTTGCAACTGATCTAAGACTGACATCCCCATAATACAAACCTCACACCTTTTGCATTTTCTAGAATGCACTACCCCAGGCAATCCGACTTATCATTCGCCTCCACGTTTTTAAGCATGCTTTCAAAACACATATACTAATGGCCGCTTTACACATCCCGATATCGTTGTTCAACTTCGATAAAAAGTCACGTGGTTCGTGCGTTGGCGCCGATATTGTTCGTGCGTTGTGTGGTGTAAATGACCAATTCGATGCCAAAACGATATCGGGGGAGAATTGTGCAGGTTCTCCAACTGCCCGATATTGGATGAACGATCTGGCAGGATTGTGCTGTGTGAAAGCCCAACACCGACCTGGAGAGCAACTTCCCCTATTCACTCCCATGTTAAATGGTCGTTCCCTGGTTCGCTCATACAAGGGGGCGTAGACATCGCCGTTGTGTTGCCTGCCGATATCGCCCTGTGTGACAGCTCCTATGCGATCTTGGATTTCATCCAAAAAAATGTGCGCTCCCGTGCCGTTGTATACAATATCGAAACGATGTTGGGACGTGTAAAGTGGCCATTAGACAAGCGTATCACCTCAACTCACTAACCTAACTCTCCCTGTTCCCTCCTTCTAAATATTAATCAGATGGTTTCTTCCAAGTTTACATAAGCTCCAACACTAGATTTCTCATGAATGGTACTTTATTTTTGTAGAAATCCGATGTATCATTTATATTTGATAACAAGCACGTATACAGCTATAGCACTACTGCCAAATGTAAAAATGTACTGCTGACAGATTACCTCTAAGAATCCTGCATTTCAGTGTGATCTCTGTGTCGGAAAAGTTTGGTCTATATGCCTTTACTATACACCTTTCATAGAGTTCTTTAGAATTTGAAGATGTTTATGTGACACCTCCTATTCCCTTTACTGAATAAGTCGCTTGCTCTGTGGTATTCTCTTATATTTGCTCTCTATAAAGGCCAACATACATAAAGGTACCGTCACATGTGGCAATTTTGCTTGCAATTTCACTGGCAATTTGCTGGTTGCAGTGAAATCATGGACACATTTTCCATTTGTACACGGCAACAAAATAGAACAATGTGTCCATGATTTCACTGCAACCAGCAAATTGCCAGTGAAATTGCTAGCAAAATTGCCGCATGTGACAGTACCTTAAGATAAAGGCTGTAGATTTGAAGTAGCTCTTTGTTAATGGGTGTGTTAGAAGATAATCTTATTGTTCCACCTTCTTTATATTTGAATGTCACCTGCCAATTAGAGATGGCAAGAAAAGGGAAAGCTTTTCGTGACTCTTTCCTTACATTGACAGGTGAACACATTTCAAGCTCTGCTGATTTCAGATGGCACATCAAGCTTTGCAATGTTTAATTACGAGGAAATAACCTGGACCACGGGGACAGCGAGTGGAGGAGACCCTCTTACAGGTTTAGGGGGTGTTATGGCTCAGGTAAGAAATAGAGGTGAACCAGTTTTAAATTCACAGTATTATGGAATAGAGGAAATGATTTTCCATTGAAAAGTATTGGGGTAGATGCACATGTGGCAGATTTGCTGTATTTCTTCTTCTAAATAATTACTTTGAGGAGCTACTTAAAGGTGGCACTGGAGTTCATCCACTTCCTTACTGAAGTGCAAATTTGCCTAAATAATTAGTCAGTCTGCGGTGAAAAGTGACCTACGAACAGCTCCAGGATTTCATGGAGTGCACTGGACATCACTTTTCAATATTTGTCTATCTGGCTCTCATAGAGATGCACTGAGCACCTGTGATGTAACTTCTGACTTCTGACCAGTCAGAATTTACTTGCAGAAGATGGGACTGGATACTCGGTACCGGACAGAGGAATCAAGGGGGTTATCACGGCGCTCTTTGGTCCGGACCGTGTCCCGAGCCCACAAGTAAAGGTAGTTAGGGGGTTATTTATAGGGATTGTTGTGATGCCACCCACGGGTTGTGGTCAGTGAAGGGACCACCGCTGCTGCTTACTTCTGCCAGGAGGATGGATAGATGGTGCTGCAGCTAGATGGATGAGGCCGCCGTGGGTCGGGCAGCTCCTGGCAGGGTGTGAAATGTATATAACAGTTCTGTATGCAGGGAATTACACACGGGAGACTTAAGCAGGGTTCACCGGGTTTTACTTGCACGTTCTTCCTCAGTACAAACAATTCACAGTACAGTTCTTTTACACAGGTAACTCCAGACAGTCACTTAACCCTCTGCAGCCAGGTTTCCTTCTGAGACCCTTCTCTCTCTCTGATACCTTTCAGACTTTCCTGACTTCTCTTCTCCCCGTGTGCATTATGGTGGCAACTCGGTCCCTTGTTTGGCTTCCCCCTGGTGTGTGGGAAGCAAGCCTGGGTCCTACGTGTTGCTGAACCTCCCGCACCTGTGTTGGGAGATCAGACATGGAATCTGAACTCCTCGTCGGTGTGTATATGATCCGGCGTATAGCTTCGGTCACCTCAGAGCCGACTCTCTGGTTCCAGTCTAGCCTTGGGTGTCCCTATGTTGCAGAGGATCACCGGGCTCTTTCCTATCAGTGTAACTACTGTGTACGTCAGGGGATACCTTCTCCCAGTCGTGCTGTCTACACTGCCAGTTTCCTCGGACCCAGCTGTACTGATCCGGTCCCTCCCCTTCCCTTGGGTTACAGGCTGTGGAGCTGGCTTTCTTTCCAGGGGCTTAGGCCTTGCAGGATTCTGCGCCTCCAGGGAGCCCACAACCTTCAGGGAAGTCACTTTGTCTTGTCTTTACTTCTCGGCACCCACTGGCCTGCTTGGTCTTTTCAGTTCAGCTAACTCTGGCCTACTTGGTCTTTTCAGTTCAGCTCACTCTGGCCTACTTGGTCTTTTCAATTCAGCTTACTTTGGCCTACTGACTATCTACTTCCTGTTTTCCCCTTATGGACCCGGGCCGTCACCTTGACTGCATCCCACCCACTTGTGACTGGCCCTACCACCCCTTGCCCGCCTATAGACCGGGGCTCCGGGTTGGGTCTTGTGTCTGTGGGTGTGTTTTGTGAAGGTGGTTTGTGTGTAACCTGCCTTCACCTGCCTGGCTGCAGTTCCTACCTGTGACCACCCTGGTCGCAGGGGCGCTACATTCCTCCAGAGTTAAACCGGCGTGTCCCCACGCCGACCAGCATGGTTCCTAAAAACATTAATCAGCATTTTTCTTCCTGTTATGGAGGCACAATACTTAAACGTTGCATAAACTATCAATTAACTATATACATCCTAAACACAGTACTCAGCCCGTCCTTGGCTGTAAATGCTGAGGCCTCTAGGCCCTCGGGTCACCAGCTTATGGCAAAGTTGTTACTCTCCGTGCCGACATCTTACACCACACTTTCTTTTAACCCTTTAGGACATGGGTTACACAGTTTACTGTTCAGTCTTAAGAGTCCTGTGGCATAAATATACTGGCTCTTATGCACACCTGGTTAAGTGCTAAAATTTTAAAATGTTCACATTACTTTCTTAAAAAGTATAAAAAACTTACAAAAATGGGCAACCATGTTTCAAAACGTTGTTCCAAAACACGCTTAGCAGCCCAAGTTCAAGTTCTTTTCACAAAGTGTAAACAGTCTCACAGTTCTGAACAGTCATAAAACCAATGGGGAGCACACAAGGTGCTGAACTATTTACAAATAACGTTTGTATCATTTACTTGTTCATGATGCCATTGTCAATAAAACACAAAACACAAACAGGGGCAAAGGCTATCCATTCATTCAGGTGTGGGATGGGGTCAATGAGGAACACATCACATTCACATTTACTGTTGCTTGCAGCAGAAGTCTGGGTTCTTCACTCCTTTTCCTTCCTCTTCCATGGCAAGACCTCTGGGGTTCTCCTTGTTGGAAACAGCTCCAACTGCTCCAAGGCACTGGACAGCAAGTAACTGTACGCAGTCTGTGTTCCCGTCATGATCATAGTCTTTGTGATGTCATCTGCAACGGACGTCTCCGAGTTGTTCGCTGTCTGCGGCAGGTCTGCACCAACCTCAGGTTCAGTAGTTGAATCTGGGTTTTCAGTTTCAGAGAGTTCTGCATTAGTTCCCATTCTTATGGCTAGTCTCCGTACTCGGATGCCATATGGACCTCTGTCTGCCCCGGGTTCTCTAGCGATTGCATAATTGTCCTTAGGCTTAATCTTAACAATTTTCCCTTCATGTCGCGGGGATCTATTAATATCTGAATCTCGCCGGGCCACCGCTTTGAAGTATTGGGTATGGGCTATCATCTCCTGTTTCTGTGCCAGCTTCTCTGCTTCCTCCTCTTCCCATCTCCGGGCGCACCTCCGCAGGTATTCATCTCTAGTCACCACCTCTACAGGGCCTGTTCCAGCTGCAGGATTTCCAGGGAAGCCCATCCTGTCGTCTTCCTGCCACTATGCTCCCACAAACAATGGAGCTGTTCTCATTTCACCTCCATGGATGCAGGGGCCGGGATCAATTGCTCCGGTAACAACAGACATCCTTCCTCCAAGGCTCCGAGAGGTCGGATACATTAACAGTCATCTGGGGCACAGTCTCAGGGATGGTCACGTCTACCAGCTCCATCAACAGTTGCTTCTCCCTGCTCCGGGTATCATCAGGGACATGAGCCCAGCCAGGCTGTACGGTCAGGAACTGCTGGCATTGATGATAATCAATCTGAACCCAGGTTCTCTGTTCAGTTTGAACCCGTGTTAGCTGTTGGGGCAACAGTCTCAGCACACCCCGCCGGGTGACGCGGACCTCCGGGTCCCTTCTGCCGCCTTCCGCCATGGCTTCTTGGTCACCAAGGGTCTTTTCCTGGATGGATTCCTCCACGATTAATCCTTGTGGGCCCTCCGGAATCACTTTGGGTCTCCCGATATTGCCACTCAGCCTGGTGTCTTCTCTTTCCGTCTGGGAGTCTCGTAATGGTGGCTGCACACCATCCTTTTGCTCACCCCGCCTTCTTTGTGCGTCTTCTTCTGCTCCCGCCATATCCTCATTGGTTGCCGCAGTTTGGGGCGGAGGTTCTTCCTTGGGGTTGATGGCTGGCTCCCCCGAAGTTAAGGGGAGCCAGGGCGGGCCTTTGTTCCCGCTCTGGACCGGATGTTCATTTTTTAATGTTCCGCAGTGGGACAGGGATTCTCTTCCCCACCCGATGACGTCAGAGTGCTTTGCAGAGTGCTACCCACAATGATAGGCCCCCTTTTCTTCCCGCATGTTGCACGCTTTGTAATGGCGGCAATTCAA
Organism: Allobates femoralis; assembly: GCA_033576535.1. Classification (NCBI taxonomy): domain Eukaryota; kingdom Metazoa; phylum Chordata; class Amphibia; order Anura; family Aromobatidae; genus Allobates; species Allobates femoralis. The sequence continues at coordinate 144,655,899 of JARQOC010000009.1, forward strand.
AAATACAGTCCTTGTGGCGCAGTTTAAATTCTATTTGCCGCACACTCTGTAATGGCGGCAGTTTCAAAACAGTTTCTATCACAAATCACGGCACACAATGCCCGGTTCACCGAGCATGGTAGATCCTGTTCGTAGACGCCAAGTTGTGAACCCACTGGGACGGGGTACTCGGTACCGGACCGGGGAATCACGGGGGTTATCACGGCAGTTACCGAGCCCACAAGTAAAAGGAGTTAGGGGGTTATTTACAGGGATTGTCATGACGCCACCCACGGGTTGTGGTCCGTGAAGGTGTGGCGCCCCTGCGACCAGGGTGACCACATAGGGAACTTCAGCCAGACAGGAAGATAGACAGTTTGTGCACAAACACCCTCACAGCACACACACCCACAGGAGCACAGCGCCCAACCCAGAGCCCGGGACTCTAGGCGGGCAAGTGGGTGGGGAATGTAGATCAGGTGACAAAGAGTACAAATAGAGGAAAAGAGGAGGAAGGAGTTAGTAGGCCAGAGTGAGCCGAGAGGTAAAGACCAGAAAGACAGTGACACATCCTGGAGGGATTGGGCTCCCTGGAGACACAGATCCATGGAGACAAAGCTCGTCCATAGCTGGCATCCCAGGGGAGTGTGAGGGAAGAGACCGGACAGGTATCACCGGGTCTGAGGAACACAGCAGCACCGACCAACTACCGGCGGAGTAGTTTTCCCTTATTGTACTGGAATTACACAGGTTAGAAGGAGCCTGGTAATCCCTTGGAAGACAGGGTTACTGCAGGCTAGGCAAACACCAGAGTGTCGGCTCTGAGGGGGACTGAAGTTTCACACCGGCTTCCCAGACAAACCGATGGGGAGCTTTAATTCCAAGTTGGAGTTCCTACTACCAGGGTTGGAGGCTCAGCAGCAACCATGAGGACCCGGCTTACCTCCCACACACTCAGCTGAGCTGCCGCCATACAACCCGCAGACAGAACAGAGAGAGGGAGAGAACAGCCTGAAAGGACCTTTAGAAGGAGTGAGGGGTCTGAAAGCGACAGCCTGGCTGCAGAGGGTTAAGTGTTCCCGGAGTTAACTGAACTGTGAACTGTGTTGAGAACTGTACCATGACTTGTGTGAGTTTGAAGAACTTGAAAGTAAACCCGGTGAACCCTGCTTCAGTTTCCGTGTCTGATTCCAGGCATACAGAACTGGTATTGTACTTCTTACCCTGCCAGGAGCAGCCCGACCCGCAGCAGGCTCATCCATCCAGATGCAGTCCATCCAACCCTCCATCCCCTAGCAGAGCTGCGCTGCAGCGGTGGTCCCATCACTGACCACAACCCGTGGGTGGCGTCACGACAAACTAATCCTTGTAAATACCCCTTTACTTGTGAGAATCCGGGACACGGTCCGGACCAGGACCTCCGTGATATCCCCAGCAGTACCCTGGTCCGGTACTGAGTACCCCGTAGCAGTGGGCTCCACAAAGGGACCACCGCTGCTGCTTACTTCTGCCAGGAGGATGGATAGATGGTGCTGCAGCTAGATGGATGAGCCCGCTGTGGGTTTGGCAGCTCCTGGCAGGGGGTGAAATGTATCTAACAGTTCTGTATGCAGGGAATTACACACGGGAGACTTTAGCAGGGTTCACCGGGTTTTACTTGCACGTTCTTCCTCAGTACAAACAATTCACAGTACAGTTCGTTTACACGGGTAACTCCAGAAAGTCACTTAACCCTCTGCAACCAGGTTTCCTTCTGAGACCCTTCTCTCTCTCTCTCTCTGATACCTTTCAGGCTTTCCTCACTTCTCTTCTCCCCGTGTGCAGTATGGTGGTAACTCGGTTCCTTGTTTAGCTTCCCCCCTGGTGTGTGGGTAGCAAGCCTGGGTCCTACGTGTTGCTGAACCTCCCGTACCTGTGTTGGGAGATCAGACCTGGAATCTGAACTCCCCGTCGGTGTGTATATGATCCGGCGTATAGCTTCGGTCACCTCAGAGCCGACTCTCTGGTCCCAGCCTAGCCTTGGGTGTCCCTATGTTGCAGAGGATCACTGGGCTCTTTTCTACCCATGTAACTACCGTGTATGTCAGGGGATACCTTCTCCCAGTCGTGCTCTGTCTACGCTGCCAGTTTCCTCGGACCCAGCTGCACTGGTCGGGTCTCTCCCCTTCCCTTGGGTTACAGGCTGTGGAGCGGGCTTTCTCTCCAGGGGCTTAGGCCTTGCAGGATTCTGCGCCTCCAGGGAGCCCACAACCTTCAGGGAAGTCACTTTGTCTTGTCTTTACTTTTTGGCACCCACTGGCCTACTTGGTCTTTTCAGTTCAGCTAACTCTGGCCTACTTGGTCTTTTCAGTTCAGCTCACTCTGGCCTACTGACTAACTACTTTCTGTTTTTCCCTTATGTACCCGGTCCGTCACCTTGACTACGCGCCACCCACTTGTAACTGGCCCTACCACCCCTTGCCCGTTTAGAGTCTCGGGCTCCGGGTTGGGTCTTGTGTCTGTGGGTGTGTGTTGTGAACGTGGTTTGTGTGTAACCTGTCTCCACCTGCCTGGCTGCAGTTCCTACCTGCGGCCTCCCTGGTCGCAGGGGCGCCACAATGCCACAGTACTGGATCGGCGTCGGTACAGCATGAAAACGTTGAATGGTCAGTGGGGGCATAAATAAAATAGGTGCAGGGGTTACAATTGCACCCGGGTCCTGGAGCCTAGGGGACCCCAAGAGTCACTTTGGCTTATAGAAAGATTATTTCTATTAAAGATTTGCAATAATTATGGGCGCCATGGGAGCTTTCGCAACGGGGCCCATGAGCTTCAAGGTACGCCACTGGGGGTGAGTATAAAACTAGGGTCGGGGAGTTTACAATTAAAGCACCTCTATAATAGTGAAAGAAAAAAATGTTGTAGGGGTGTTTTAATAATTTGCAGACATTTCTGCACTCTTATTCCCTTCCCAACATTTGCTGTACATCTAATGCGTATGTTGGGTATGGATGCACTTAGTGCATTCAGAGCCGGGGCATGTTCCATACATAGTGGTTACCAGCTGTGGTACACAGTCGGCACCTGACTGAGCATCAAATAGAGCTAGCTCCAATTACTGCTCAAATTTTCTCATCTGATGCCTTTTGGCATATTTAAGGGGCATATAGGGAGATAATAGGGTAACCATGGTACGTGCACTAGGCACAATTAGGTGGAGAAGTGGAAAGGGATGCAGGGTTTGTGGACATCCTGCCTCTTGTCTTTCCTGTCTGTAATACAGTAAGTTGTGTCAAGATGGAAAGCTTGAACATGGGACTCCTACTCAGTACAAAAAAGACCAAGCTTTTGACTACTGCCAAGTACAACCAGGAAACATTTGAGATGATCGATGGCAAACTGGAATATGTAAAGGACTTCAACCAACTCAGATCAATGTCAAGGAGAATAGCTATGAGAAAATCAATAATGAAGTCACTGGACAAGGTCTTCAAATCAAGGAATATATCACTGGTGATGAAAACACAGCTCATACATAGTTTGGTCTTTTCTGTAGTAACATATGGAAGGGAAACATGGAGAAGGTTGTTATCAATACCATTGACGGCAAGAACAACAATTAAATCATTTCTTGAACAAACTGAACCAGACATGTAACTCAAAGCAAGGATCACCAAGCTACGACTTGCCTATGTTGGACACATCATACAAAGACACTAAGCACTGGAGAAGGACACCATGGTAGGAAGAATAGAAGGAACAAGGTGAAGAGGAAGACCAGCAACCTGATGGCATGATACTGTCACAATAACAGAAGAAAAAATGCTAGTGGACCCATCTACCCTTACACAAGATCGATGGCCCTCATCCATCAAGTCTCCATGGCTCTATGGCTCAAGATCAAGCTGAAGGCTGTTAAAATTAAAAAGAAAATTGCAGGCAGTTACAGCAGCCAGAGTTTATCTCACATTGTGTCATATCTGATGACTAAGGGTACGGCTTGCGTCAGAAATGTGTAAGGGTGAAGTCTGATGGGTGAGCTCATCGCCATCTTTTAATGTTCCCATAAAGAAGATTTATTTTTTTAAAAATTAGCAAGGATGCACTAAATTTTTCATGATGTATATCTTAATGGGTTATTCCAATCTCGGTCATTCATGACTAAAATAGGAATAACTGTCTAGGCTTCAGGTAATCGCTCCCAAAACAGGCAAGCCGTGTAAAGTAACCTGTTTCTGTAACCCCTATCTATCAAAGGCAGACAGACCATTTGTGCAACCTGTACAGCCACCCAAGGCTCAAGAGGAGAAAAGGGACCATTCCATCTCCAAATAATGAACTGTTGTAATCCAAAAAGTCTACATACTGTTCTTGCACAGGGGCTATCTTCTGTCTCTGTCCACCACTGAACCTTGTGAAAGTGAATGAGCATTATGTAAAGAGCATTGCTTGGCAAGCTTTTGGTATAATTTCCATTCAATTATATGGGAGTTATAGAAACAACGTTGCTCTGCCCCCTTGGATGTTTATGGATTCCCATTCTCCTGTGGATGACGCATAGACACAGTCATTCCTATACCAGTCATGTATGGCTGACATTGACTGATCCTTTAATTCAGGCAGCAGCTCTGCCAGGAATGACAGACTCTGTCAATCACAGCTTGGCAGCTGATCTCGTAGTCTCAGTTGTGATAGGAGGAAGGGGTGAAAGTGCACGCACTCTGAATACATACCCATGTGGACTGCAAACAGAGATTTCACATAGTGTGCTCCAAAAATAACAATGGATTGACAAACAGCAAAAAAAAAACAGGAACCCTTCATTGCGCATTTTGCTAAAAATGTGGACAGAGGTTTTGCCTGTGTGAGTTTCCAAAGTGGGGTTTCCGAAAGTGGGCAGCAGAGATATTCCAGAGATGTCTTACCTACACTTCCTAATGCTGTGATGCCCTGATGTGACAATATATCTTCTTCCTTCGCAGGTATAGACACATTGATTTAGTGGTGTATCTAACCTCTGCTATAGTATCCAATCACTGTCTGCCTTCCACATTATAAATGGTATGGCATATTCCCCCATTTGCTTTGTACCTTAGAAATATCCATATTATTTCATCATGCTTGTGTCTCACTCCTGCTGATCCGGCCCCAAATGTTTCTCTTAGCAGCAATTTGTTAATTGTACCCTGGTGTGCTGTGTCCTTTTCTCTCCTCTGACCCCTCCCCTCTATATACCTGGCCTATTATCTGCTGCCCACAAGAGGTATAAATTGCAGGGCACAAGGCCTATGTGCCTTGGCCTGTGTGAGTTTCCAAAGTGGGGTTTCTGAAACTGGGCGGCAGAGATATTCCAGAGATGAGCCAGAGGTAACTAGAAGATAATAACTCTACCCTTCTACTAAGTGTCATAATTGTAATAGTAACCACCATATCCAAAAGTCCTTCAGTTTGAAGGAAACCTGTCACCCCAAATACCGTATATACTCGTGTATAAGCCGAGTTTTTCAGCCCAAAAATTGGGCTGAAAAGTCCCCCCCTCGGCTTATACACGGGTCAATACGGTATGCTGTGGGGGGGGAGCTGTGACCGGGGGCTGGAGGAGGCAGGAGGGGGCCGCGGTGACCGCAGAAGGTCACGTGGGGCCGCCTCATTAGTGCAATGAATATGCACGGCATCCCCCCGTCCATCAGCGGCGGGGGGATACCGTGCATATTGCACAACACAGCCCCCTCTCCTTAATATGCGTCCCCCAGTAGTAATAAACAGCCCCCCCCCTCCTTATCATGTCCCCCCCGGCTGCGGCAGCTGTGAAAATAACAAACAGTTTATACATCACCTTCCGACGCAGCTCCTCCGCTCCTCCGGTCCTCAGCATCTCCGCTCGCCGGCTTCTTCTTCCTTGTTGTGCCGGTGTCATGTGACCGGGCGCAGGAGATGACGTCATTTCCTGCGCGCGGTCACAAGCCGGCACATCAAGGAAGAAGAAGCAGCCGGCGAGCGGAGATGCTGAGGACCGGAGGAGCGGAGGAGCTGCGTCGGAAGGTGATGTATAAACTGTTTGTTATTTTCACAGCTGCCGCAGCCGGGGGGAACATGATAAGGAGGGGGGGGCTGTTTATTACTACTGCGGGACGCATATTAAGGAGGGGGGGCTGTGTACTACCACTGGGGCTGCTGGATACTACACTGGGGCTGTATATACCTCTACTAGGGGCTGCTGTATACTACCACTGGGGCTGTATATACCTCTGGGGCTGCTGTATACTACCACTGGGGCTGTATATACCTCTGGGGCTGCTGTATACTACACTGGGGCTGTATATACCTCTGGGGCTGCTGTATACTACCACTGGGGCTGTATATACCTCTGGGGCTGCTGTATACTAACTACTGGGGCTGTATATACCTGTGGGGCTGCTGTATACTACCACTGGGGCTGTATATACCTCTGGGGCTGCTGTATACTACCACTGGGGCTGTATATACCTCTGGGGCTGCTGTATACTACCACTGGGGCTGCTGTATATACCTTTGGGGCTGCTGTATACTACCTCTGGGGCTGCTGTATACTACCTCTGGGGCTGCTGTATACTACCTCTGGGGATGCTGTATACTACCACTGGGGCTATATACTACCTCTGGGGATGCTGTATACTACCACTGGGGCTATATACTACCTCTGGGGCTGCTGTATACTACCACTGGGGCTGTATATACCTCTGGGGCTGCTGTATACTACCACTGGGGCTGTATATACCTCTGGGGCTGCTGTATACTACCACTGGGGCTGTATACTACCTCTGGGGCTGCTGTATACTACCACTGGGGCTGCTGTATATACCTCTGGGGCTGCTGTATACTACCTCTGGGGCTGCTGTATACTACCTCTGGGGCTGCTGTATACTACCTCTGGGGATGCTGTATACTACCACTGGGGCTATATACTACCTCTGGGGATGCTGTATACTACCACTGGGGCTGTATATACCTCTGGGGCTGCTGTATACTAACTACTGGAGCTGCTGCTGTATATACCACTGGGGCTGCTGCTGTATACTACCACTGGGGAGGCTGCTGTTTACTACCATTGGGGGGCCTGTATACCACACTGCTGGGGGCTGTATACCTGTGCTGGAGTCCACCCTCGGCTTATACACGAGTCAATAGGTTTTCCCAGGTTTTGGGGGCAAAAGTAGGGGGGTCGGCTTATACACGGGTCGGCTTATACACGAGTATATACGGTAACCCTTATAACTTAATACCTGTCCCTGCAGCCTAACAATACATTCTAACATATCCCTGTCTCACCTTTTGTAATAATCTACAAGTACAATAATGTAGCTTGCAAACTTAAGAAAATCTTGTCAGAGGGGCGTTCCTCCAAGGCATTTTGACCGGTAGGCGGGTCCCCTGTACCGCGCTACCCCTGCCTCGTTGCTCTAATACACCCTAATGGGCGTCATTATACAAATGCAGAGCGCGGGCACGATTTCAATATCGCGCCCGCAACGTCACCGCTGCGACACGGTCATGTGACGCCGGGATCGCCGCGTCACTTTCGGTCGCACACAGGCAGACTTCAGCATGCAATCTGCGCATGCGCGAAGTCTGCCTGTGAGACCCGCGACCGGAAGTGACGCGTCCTGGCGTCACATGACCGCGTCACCGCGGTGACGTTGCGGGCGCGATATTGAAATCGTGCCCGCGCTCTGCATTTGTACAATGACGCCCATTAGGGCGTATTAGAGCAACGAGGCACGGGTAGCGCGGCACAGGGGGCCCGCCTACCGGTCAAAATGCCTTGGAGGAACGCCCCTCTGACAAGATTTTCGTAAGTTTGCAAACTACATTATTGTACTTGTAGATTACTACAAAAGGTGAGACAGGGATTTGTTAGAATGTATTGTAAGGCTGCAGGGACAGGTATTAATAGGTTATTAGGGTTATTTGGGGTGACAGGTTCCCTTTAATGCCTTTTTAGCTTTTGCATTAGTCATCCACTTTTACCGCCCCATTCCTCCTCCATCACTCTGTCTCCACATCAGCCCCTCTCTACTCCCCTTTACTAAGCCCTCAATGCTGCATAAGTATCCCCGACCAGTCGACGCCACACCAGGCTAGGACCTGCACCACAGACATTACTGCTCCTCCACATGACAACCCCAATGGGGAATAACCCAACCAAATACCCCCCAAACCCCAAAATAATGCATACAAAGCGAACCACAATAAGAGAAACTAAACCAAAGCCAATATCGCAGTTATTCCCACAACGCAACAATCCCACAGCCCACGAAATGCCACCCACCCAAGCAACCCCATCAAGGCAGGGAGACCCCACCAAAAGCACCCAACAAACCGGAAGCAGCCCCCCACAAAATGCACCCCCGATGGGTATGGAGGAACTCCTGACATCCATTCAAAAAACCTTCAGGACCGAGCTCTCCACTGCGGTCGACAATTTCACACGCCAACTTCAAGACATCACTCAACGCACAGTGATCTAGAAAGATGAATGGACAACACAGCTGATGCTATAGAGACCGACAGGAAACTACTCCAAGAACAAGACGCCAGAATTGAATACCAGGAGCTGAAATACGAGGACATGGAAAATCGATCAAGGAGAGGAAACATTAGAATTAAAGGCCTCCCTGAAAACAATACAAACCTAAAAGCAACAGTCTCCAAACTCTTCCAATCTCTTCTTCCTCTAGTAGATCACAATCTCTTCTAGATAACCAGAATACACAGAGCTTTAGGAAAACCCAGATCAGATGCATCACCAAGAGACGTGGATCTTAAACTACACCATGAAGAATCAAGAGACCTGATCCTCACAGCCGCACGCAACAGACCTACTCTGCCAGGACTACCAGACACAGTCGCTCTATTCCCGGACATCTGCCCAGCGACCCTAATGAGAAAGAGAGCAATGAAAGGCACCACAAAGGCGCTATTAAATGCACACATCAAATACAAGTGGGGCTTTCCACACGCCCTGATCTTTCACTACAACAACAAAACTTACTCACTGAGAACGGAAGAAGAAGGCCAACAAGCCCTGGAAATGGCAGGTATCCCTCCGAATGACACCGACACACTACCAAAACGACCAAGACCCAATAGGGAGTGGACAACGGTTCGTCGCTCAAAAAACTCTAACCCCCAATCCCCCTAGAAACCATGACCAAAACAATTAAAAATCTTAGAACACCAAATAAAACAATACAACCCCTCCCCCCGCACACCAAACGCCCAATCCTACCTACTACTACACGACTCCAAAACAAAGCCGCAAAACTCCAACCCCTACCCCACAAAAACCACCCTGCAGAGAATGTACTGTCCCTGGAACCAGATGATTCCTGAAAAAGACAACAAATCCCCAACCCATACCCCACACAAACCACCCTACAGAGAACACAACACTTCTACATTAAATGTGCTACCCCAAATTGGGCCAACGCTACCCATGGTCATAACCTCTAGAGACCAGAACACTCGGGTCCCAAAAACCACCAGATTTCGCCCCTATTGTACCTGCTGTGTCCACCTGCCCATCCGCAACCCCCACCCCACCACAACTTTAAGTTTACCTCTCCCCAAATCAATACGCAAACTGACCATCACCACACAACACAGAGACAGACCCCACATGACAGCTAACATGTCCCCCCATATTGCAAATGTATAAGGTACTATCACACAATGTCAGAGGACTCAATTCCCCGTTTAAGAGAAAACGTGCGTACATAGACTCAGGGGCGGACCCAGACTGTAGTGGGCCCTGTTGCAAGAAATTTTTGAGGGCCCCCCCCCACAGCCTAATATATACAGTCCATTACAGCCTAATATATACAGTTCAGCACAGCCGCCAGGTAACATATACAGCCAAGCACAGGCTCCAGGTAATATATATAGACTAGCACAGCCTCCAGGTAATATATACAGCCCAGCATAGCCTCGTATAACATATATAGCCCAAGACAGCCTCAAGGAGGATATATACATACTAGATGTGTGCCCGATGCGATCACATTGGAGGGCGAGGATTGGTGCGGCGGCGGGATGCAGGGGGCGGCTAAATGGACACACACACCTACACGCACAGAAAGGAGACGGAGGGGAAAGAGGGCAGAGAGGGACGGAGGAGAGAGAGGACAGAGAGGGACGGAGGAGAGAGAGGACAGAGAGGGACGGAGGAGAGAGAGGACAGAGAGGGACGGAGGAGAGAGAGGACAGAGAGGGACGGAGGAGAGAGAGGACAGAGAGGGACGGAGCAGAAAGAGGACAGAGAGGGACGGAGCAGAAAGAGGACAGAGAGGGACGGAGCAGAAAGAGGACAGAGAGGGATGGAGGAGAAAGAGGACAGAGAGGGACGGAGGAGAAAGAAGAGAGAGAGGACAGAGAGGGTAAGTTACATGAATGTGCATCCAAAGCTCCTGTCTCACTGACACTCAGGAGCCGGCCGGCTGCTTCTTTGCACAACGGGGCCCCCAAGCACTGCAGGCCCCCCCCGACTTCAGTAGTTACCCCCTGGGTCTCCTATCCTGGTGTATAGGTTCCCCATTCTGGTATATACAGTATATCTCCCAGTATGGTAAATATGTCCTCCAACCTGGTATATATGGGCCCATACTGGTATATGTCCCCATCTGTACACTGGATATATAATGCACTGTATTGATCACACCTGGTACTGCCTACAGGACATCACATATATATGAAGCCATATAAAATAATATGTGATGTCCTGTAGGTTTAGATGTGATCAGTCAGTGCAGGGCTCTGTATACTGGGGTCTGTGGTGTCTGCTGGGGTCAGAGTGATTTATTGCAGGGCTCTGCTCTTTCCTGTAGGTCGGGTGATGCTGGAGCCGATAATCCAGCACTGACAGCCCGACCTGATCTGCCACAGACTCCTGCAATCACTCACTCTGATCCCCAGCAGAGCAGCCCCTGACCGGACTGAGGAGCGTCCTCCTGCCCCCCACCATGATTAATGACCTCCTGCTTACCGGCATCTTCTGAGGTCTAGTCCATCCACAAGCTGCTCTCCGGGAGGCTGAAGGAGCAGGTGAAGTGTCCCTCTGCAGACCCCGTCCACACAGTGTGCAGGGGGCCTGTCTGCAGCTGCTGATGTGATCTGTGAGCAGCCTGGTGGGAGAATAGTTACATTCAAATCCACAGTGCGTTCCCCAGGCAGCTCCAACAGCTGATATTGGTGCGCCCCCTGCACTCCCAGGCCCAGTCCCGACCGCTGCGACTGTGATTGTTGCACCCAGAGCAGTGGAGGCAGGGGCCGTGCAAGGCGCGGGGGTTGGGGTGGAGCCGCGGCACCGGACCCGCGGCTGGAGCCTTGGGGGCCCCCTAACCGGCCTGGGCCCTGGTGCAGCTGCACCAGCTGCACCACGGTAGGTCCGCCCCTGCATAGACTACTCAAAACATACACCGGACATCATACTACTACAGGAAACACACTTTACAGACTGCTCCTTCCCGAAATTCTTCCATAAGTCATACACTAGATCCCACCTAGCATCACATAATAAAAAAAACTAGAGGAGTGGCCATCCTATTCCACAACTCCTTCCCATTCGTACAGGAACAATTGACTGCGGACAAAGAAGGTAGATACCTCATAATACACAGGACAGTCCAATCAAAACAAATCTGTATCATAAATAGCTACGCCTCCCCCGTCGATGCAAATGAAAACGATCCGTACCATAACGAAGCTGATAGGGGACGCAACCTACGACCTCCTACTCTGGGAGGAGATTTTAACATAACCATAGTCCATAGACGCCACTTTGGATAGCTCCACCTAAAAAACGATCCGATATCACTAACACAGAGAGAACAACTCTACAAAACCTACTTAAATCCCACCGACTAGTAGACAAATGGAGAGAAACCCACACGCACTCGAGGGGCTACACCTACTTCTCCAAGGCCCACCACTCAAACTCCAGAATAGACTGGATACTAACGAACTCCGGCAACCTAACCTCCCTTCTCTACTCTAGACACATCCCGTCCTCCTGGTCAGACCACGACTGCGTACTATCAGTATTTAATACTGATATTGAGACATCATCTCTTTACAGATGGCGACTAAACGAATCCCTACTGACAAATGCCCACACTAGAACGCAAATAGAACAAGAACTCAAAACTTACTTCACCACAAACAAATCATCAGAAGTCTCAGAAGGCAACATCTGGATGGCCCATAAAAAATACATGACAGGCGTACTTATACAACTGGCGTCCAAAAAAAAGAGAGACAGACTAGAGACACAGGCGGACCTTGAAGACAAGCTTCGTAAACTGGAATTTGCCAACCAATCCCACCCCTCCAAATATCTCACCAAGAAAATACTCGACACAAAACTACAACTCAACACATACTGACAACCCGCACTGAAAGAGCCATTATGTGGACACAAGCGACGTTTTATAAATACTCCAATATGCAAACTCAGAGTCAAAGAACGCCTAAACACGATTTTCTCAATTAAAGATGAACAATCACATACCACCCACAACCCAAATAAAATTTATGCTGCATTCCACAAATTTTACCAGAATTTATATAATGACAACCCACACTCCACCAAACCCAAAATTGCTGAATTCCTAGCCACTACACCACTACCATCCCTAACTCCGAACTACGCGACAAAACTACACTCACCAATAACAGAAGAAGAGATACTGACCACCATCAAACAACTAAAAGCAGGTAAAGCACCAGGCCCGGCCGGGCTGACCGCATTATACTACAAAAAATTCCAGGACACACTAACGAACCACATACACGCATATTGCTACAATTTACTCTCAGGACAAACCATGCCCCAAGAATTTTACACTGCACATATTGCTGTCATCCCAAAACCAAAAAAAAAAAACACTACTCATCAAGAACTACAGGCCCATCTCCCTATTAAATATAGACCTTAAAATCTTCACAGCCATACTAACCAACAGACTAAATACCTGCCTCCCTAACCTTATGCACAAAGACCAAGTGGGTTTCATACCTTCGAGACAAGCACCAGACAACATACGTAGGAACCTCAATATAATACACAATGCCAACAAATCCAACTCACCCCTAAGGGTATGTGCACATTGGAAGTTTTGTGAGCTGTTTTTTAGCGTTTTCCGCCGGCGTTTTCAGCTGAGTTTTATGTAAATTTATGTTAATCCTAACCAGCGGTTGGATTAACATGCTAGTCAGTGGATTTCAGAAAACGCTGTTCACATTAGAACGTTTTTTTTTCTTCTCCTTTCCACTTTCTTCACCGGTTTTCCACCGGTTTTCAAAGATAGAGCTTGTGACTTCTTTTGAGCGTTTTTCCAGCATATCTAGCTTACAAGTGGACAAAAAACAGTCTTAAAAACGCCAAGAAAACCGCCAGAAAACCACCGAGAAAACGCTGTATAAACGCTAAAAAACCGCTCACAAAACGTTAAAAAAAACGCTAAAAAAACGATGGACACTGCATCTCCTGAAATTCTACTCTGGTTTTCTGACGGTCTGCAATGATGCAGAACCGTCCAATGTGCACATACCCTAACTGTCCTGGCTCTAGACATAGAAAAAGCCTTAGACTCAGTTGCATGGCCATACCTATTCCAAGTTCTGAACATATTGGGGCTACCTCAACAATTGATAAACGCCCTTAAACTCCTCTACAACAACCCGATCGCATACCTAAAACTCTCATCCACCTCCACGAAACCAATACTCCTAAAAAGAGGCACGAAGCAGGGATGCCCCTATCACTGGCCTTATTCGCTATGATCATGGAACCCATAGCCCAAAAGATATGATCCCATCCAGATATCACAGGCCCAAAAATAGGGAAACACACCTATAAAGTAAGCCTCTTCGCAGACGACCTACTACTGACCCTAACAAACCCCCACATATCGCTTCCAAACTTGATAGCCATCCTCAAACAATTCGAGGGGATTTCATAACTGAAAGTAAACGTGGATAAATCGGAAATAATGTTTATTAACACCCCAGCCAATGACCGAAACCGAATCCTATCTAACTTTAAATTTACACACAAAGAGCACTACATTCCCTATCTCGGAACCAACCTAACATCACATAAAAACACCCTATACAAATATAACTACAGCCCCATATTGCAAAAACTAGAACAGAATCTAAACAAAAGGTCAACCCCAACGCTCTCCCTTTTAGGGAGAGTTCACATGATAAAGATGGTCACACTACCCCAATTCCTATATCTCTTCCGCTCACTACCAATACCAATACCAAAATCCATATTCAAAATGATCCACTCCCAAATCAACCGATTCATATGGAACCATAAGAGACCACGCATATCCATGCAGACTTTACATAAATACAAAGCAAAGGGAGGTGTATCGCTGCCGAACTTCATACACTACTACAGGGCAGCACAAATGGCAACAATACATGAAGTGCAGAACACTCCCCTATGGATCCACATAGAGAACTCACAACTAGCCCCATACAACTTGAGAGGTCTCCTCTGGGCCACGGGGACTCTACCAAAAAACTTAAACACGTACTCACCATACACCCTCCACACCCTACAACTATGGAGATCCATAAGATTCCAATACTCCCTCCAATCCCACCCGTCACCACAATTGGAGCTATTTAACAACCCAATGTTTCAACCTGGGGTCTCCTCCAAAAACCACACATGGTGGGAACAAAACAATGTACGTAGACTACAACATCTCCTTAATCACTCGACACTTATGCCCAAGCACGGACTCATTACAAGATATAAAATCCCACCCACAGAAACATTCAGACTAGAGCAAATATACCACTTCATACATTTCATACTCAAAACTATAACACACCCAAAAGTGACAGCATTTGAACTCAAATGCATGCATGACCCCCTGGGAAAAGGATTAATATCCCAAATATACACCACGCTTAACGACCCAAAGGATAGTCGTAAGCTAAAAACTATGGAGCAATGGGAACTAGACCTGGGAATCACGCTCACACCAGAAAAATGGTACAGATGTCAGGAAAGCATCATGAACGGAAGCCGCCAGGTATCACTAACTGAAACGTCCTTTAAGCTTCTCCACAGGACGCACCGTGTCCCCAGCTTCCTACACAACATATACAGCTCCAAGCCTGACAGATGCTTCTGAGGTTGTAACACAGTAGGGGACACACTCCACACATGGTGGACATGCCCCATCGTAAAATCCCTTTGGAATGACGTCATAAAGTTAATCGACTTCACTCTAGATGACAAACTCACACTCACTCCACCAGTACTACTGTTTGGGGACAAACCACCTAATGTGAGTAGCAAAGCATATCGGCTACTCACCTACATAACCATGGCCCCCAAAAACCACATAGCCAAACAATGGAACACCGACTTGCTATCACTAGAGCAAGTAAAGCGCCGTATCCACTCCATAATGCTCTTCGAGAAATTAGAGGCAACCAGAAATGACACCATGGACCTCTTCAGGGCTATATGGGAACCCTGGATAACCAATAACGAAGACAACGACCTTCACAGAGTAATGTCACTATCAACGTAAAGCACACAATAACACTAAGCTCTATCAAGAAAGTGAAGCACCTTGATGACCAGATCAATCAACAACCCATAAGATACCTTTACACACGGCAACTTTTCTAGGAATTTCACTGGCAACTTACTGGTTGCAGTGAAATCATGGAGACATTGTTCCATTTGTACACAGCAACAAGATAGAACAATGTGTCCATGATTTCACTGCAACCAGTAAGTTGACAGTGAAATTCCTAGAATAGTTGCCGCGTGTAAAGGTACCCATAGATACCCACACGCCATCCCATAGAATTACCCCCCCCCCCAAAAAAAAGCTAACCCCTATTGAACTGCTACGAACATGCCGCTTCCCCGCTACTCAAGATACGCTCTTCTCTTTTTTTGTATTACTCTCTCTTCTCTTAGCATTAACACCAAATTATAAAGTATATAACAACACCTTGCTATATGAACCTGAACCTCCCCTGCGAGGGGGCCGCTTCATTTGTTTGATTTGTCTTATTTGATTTATTTCCTATTTTTTTCTCACATTGCATTGATTAACAATTGTTTGTACGCATCTACTTTTCTTCTGTCACAATAAAATTTTGTTGAAACTAAATTTACAATTAACACCAACAAAGATTCCATCTGGCTTTACCCCTGGTGCAGTATGCTTCTTGAACAAGTATATATTTGTACATATAATATACATGTAGATGTCGATCATACCAATTTTTCCTTCTCTCAGCGTGTCGCCTGCTTTACCTCCTTGCTGTTCTCCGGGCTGATCTTCAGTCTTTTTCACTCTTCTAATACCTCAGCTTTCTCTTTCTGCAGATTACACAGAAAGTTACTAGTTGAGAATATCTTCCACTTACTAGAATGGTACAGCTAGGGCTCCTGAACTTGGGCAAGTAATTTTTCCAAGGGGCCACATGAGAGACTGTCACTATGATAACATTCTCCGAATTGCAAATATTCGATATCCCAAATATCGGATATGGGATAAAGTCGCTTGTGTTACTAGGAGAATTTCCTGCAGACATGTTGACTGGTTTTGATCATGCAGTTAATGTGTGCTGTGATGGAACATACATGATCCAAACATTCTAAGCTCTGTGATGTCATCAGCCGCAGCAGGAGAAACTGGTTATGAGCTCATTGGTCATTGCACCCAATGGGAATTCACAACATTGGAGAAATAGTGAAAAATCTCATATATGTAGCACCGTAGGAAAATATTGTTGATAATATTCATTGTATATAGAAACAAAAATGGACAGCAGCACATCCTTTTCAATACGCATATGTGGATTTATTCCTGGACTGCGACGTTTCGGCTATATGTCAGCCTTTCTCAAGCAGTTCCAATTTTTGACAATTAATATTCATTGTAGAAATTTAAGAAGCCAATAAAATTAAAAGTTTTCTTTTTTATGATCTCATTTTAAAAATGTATAAAAATCCCAGTTTGCATATTGAATGACATAGAGGCTAGTGATCAAATAAGTGATTATCTACCGTATATACTCGCGTATAAGCCGAGTTTTTCAGCCCAAAAATTGGGCTGAAAAGTTACCCCCTCGGCTTATACGCGAGTCACTACACGGGCGCCCCCCCCCCAGAGGTATACAGGCCCCCATCAGTATCCAGGGCCCCCCCATGCTCCGGTAACCTGTAAAGTAAGATGATTATACTTACCACTGTCCCACTGCCGTCCCCGCTCTGCATCGCGCTCCTCCATCTTCATTCTCCGTCTTCCGGCTTCCTGTGTTCTCCGCCGACAATGACGTCATTGTCGGCGCAGAACACAGGAAGCCGGAAGACGGAGAATGAAGATGGAGGAGCGCGATGCAGAGCGGGGATGGCAGCGGGACAGTGATAAGTATAATCATCTTACTTTACAGGTTACCAGAGCATGGGGGGGCCTGTATACCTCGGGCTGCTGCTGTATAACCCTGGGGCTGCTGCTGTATAACCCTGGGGTGCTGCTGTATAACCCTGGGGCTGCTGCTGTATAACCCTGGGGTGCTGCTGTATAACTCTGGGCTGTGCTGTATAACCCTGGGGCTGCTGCTGTATATACCCCTGGGGCTGCTGCTGTATATACCCCTGGGGCTGCTGCTGCTGTATATAACCCTGGGGCTGCTGCTGCTGCTGTATATAACCCTGGGAAGGCTGCTGTAACACTGCTGGGGCCTGTATATACCACTGGGGAGGCTGCTGTATACCACACTGCTGGGGGCTGTATACTACCACTGGGGAGGCCTGTATACCATCGGAAGGGCCTGTATACCACACTGCTGGGGGCTGTATACCTGTGCTGGGGTCCACCCTCGGCTTATACATGAGTCAATAGGTTTTCCCAGATTTTGGGGGCAAAAGTAGGGGGGTCGGCTTATACACGGGTCGGCTTATACACGAGTATATACGGTAATTACAGTATATGCAGAACATATACAACCTCAAATAAGTTTGTACATGTGCACTAATTGTCCTAAATAGAGAAGCTAATAAATAAAGGATATAAGTGAGTTTAAAAAAAAAATGTGGACAGAGCAATAATATGAATTCTTTTTAATTATGATTTTAAAATAATTTTCTATTTTAGTTGATTTTTATTGGTTTATACAGTGTAGTCAATGGTAGAGCTTTACAGCATTGACATTAGTTGTGGCTATAGACACTATACTTCCTGTGGAAGTAAGAAAATGTTCAAACTTTGTATTTTTAATGCACTTTTCCTGCAGCGTTTTACTGTACTAGGAATGTGAATGAGATTACTGAAATCTCATGCACACGCTGCTTATTTTTTTTTCCTTTTCAAATCTTCAACCTGTTAATTCCTTCAGTGGATTTGTAGCATTTTTCATTTAAAAAAGACTCTACGATGCTCGAAAGCCAAACATATTTTACACAGTATTTTTCCTGCCAATACTCCAATATTTGCAGATTTTTCTAATAAGTTGCTCAATATATTGCATGAATTATAACAGTTATTGAAAATAGAATTGTGTATTTGTGTTTTTTAGCAATACACAATTAATTTTTATTTTTGGCAAGTATTAATATTTAGTGCTTTAACTACGGTATAATGTATCGGAATATACTAACAGAATGCCAGGACAGCACTGAAAGGGTTATATAGCAAAAATTGGTGGTTTCTTTGGTTGATATTATTAGTGCAGAAATAAAGCTGGCACTACTATATTTCTGCTCCAATAAATAAATCGTAATTTTATTTGAAATGTACTTGATACAAGGCGTGTGTCAGCACCTTTTCTTCTAATAAATATAGTAAAAGAGAGAGCATACTTAAAAAAGTTTTGTCATGTTCTGAAAGTGGTATAGCAGGAGAAAATGAAAATAAGCAAGTTTGTCACTGACTTGCTTCTTAAATTTTTAATTCTCCAGCTATGAAAATGTTTAACTTACATAGTGTACAGCTATGTACTGCCAAGGAGACCAACCATCAGAGCTCAGCTGAGTGTATGCAGTAGTTATAGTTCTTTAATACCAGTTACAGATCACCAGTCCATTGATATTTATAGATCAAGTTATCTGCTGACATCCCTCCCTCTCCCTGTTAGGGTGCCTTCACATTTGCGTATGGGAAGGCAGCGTATTGCTGCGTTTCCATACGCAGTCAAACGCATGCGCACTGCGTTCCTATGTTTAACATAGGAACGCATAGTGCCTGCGTTTGCTGCGTTCGGGTGCGGATGCGGACGATATCTGCTCCTTCCGGTTTCCAGCATCCGCACCCGGGACGCAGCCAGTTGCATTTTTTTGTGCGCTAGGGGAGCTTGGACAATCAGCAAGCAACCCAAGGGCACAAAACATGCATTGTAGTCAATGGGTCCGCAGTGTTCTGCACTTGACAGCGCTGGAGAACGCTGCGGACCCATTGAAAAATCTCCCGGTGGCCGCCGGTGATGTCACAGGAGCTCACCGACGGCCACCGGGAGATCAGCTGAGCCACTGCTGTCCTCCTCCTCCCCGCCGCCTGTAATGCGCTAGCGGTGTCGGCGGGGAGAACAGCTGATCTGACAGCTGTTTGAATCTTCCCGCGCCGACATCTCCTCTCAGTGTCGGCGCGGGAAGATTCAAACAGCTGTCACATCAGCTGTTCTCCCCGCCGACACGTCCCGGTGCTTACCGGCGGCGGGGAGGAGGAGATCTCCGGCGCTGATCTCCTCCTCCGGCCCGCCCCCGGACAGCGCCGATTGGCTGCCGGGCTCCCTAGTGATGTGTCCGCAGGCGGACATTATCCGCTGCGGACACATCATTTCACACATGCTTTTGGCAGCGTTTGTGTCTGCATGCCATCAGCATGCAGACACAAACGCTAATGTGAAGCCAGCCTTAGAGCTGTTTTGCAAAATCACAAGTCTCTGACCCTGTGGATACTTCCAGTGCTGATCTCCTAATCACTGCTTACACTTTCCTGAGCCCTAGGTCTAATATGCTGATTAGGTTATGAATGCTTAGCAGGCAATCTTGTCCCAGGGAAATGCTTAGACTACCCTAAATTAACCGCGCCTTGCAGCGCACCCTTAATCTTCATTGTTCCAATGTTTTTAAATGTCATTGGAACTAAAACCTTAAGTGTAGTAGAGTCCCAGAACAGAAGGAGTGCAGTAATCCTGCTGTGGCCAATGTCACTAGTGACTACAAAGTATGTGCCACATCCCTGTGCTGGACACCTAGAGTATGAAAGTGTCCTGAGAATAAAGAATCTTCAAGCTATAGGAGAGGAAAGCGCAATAGGGTTTTATCCCAACAATGTGTAGGGTTTCAGTTGTTGCTGCTTACCTGGGACAGTTGTGTGACCCACAACTGATATGAAGGCGTGAAGATGGCTGCTGCAGGATCCACACTCCACTCACGTAGGGGTGTCGGAACCAAAAAAAGGGAAGAAAGGAAAGCCTTTCCTGGACTTGCGCTGCCAACCGATTAAATGAGTTGGAAAAACCACAGAATTCAGTGCAATGATGGCTTTAATTCCTACACGTTTCTGGCCACATCCCAGCTCCTTCCTCAGGGAACCAACAAAGGTTTGGGTAGAGATCAGGGATCACACCAGACGTTTTATACACACAAACAGGCCTACAAGGGAGTGAAATAATTGTTAGCACTAATGGCTTATTTATACACTTTTTGTGCCTGTCACTGTTGGAGGTGATATTATACAGTGCCTTGGGAAAGTATTCAGCCCCCTTGAACTTTTCTACCTTTTGCCACATTTCAGGCTTCAAATATAAAGATATAAATTCTAATTTTTTTGTGAAGAATAAAAAGCAAGTGGGACACAATCATGAAGTGGAACAAAATTTATTGCATATTTTAACATTTTGTAACAAATTAAAAACTGAAAAGTGGGGCGCGCGATATTATTCGGCCCACTTGAGTTAATACTTCGTAGCACCACCTTTTGCTGCGATTACAGCTGCAAGTCGCTTGGTGTATGTCTCTATCAGTTTTGCACATCAAGAGACTGAAATTCTTGCCCATTCTTCCTTGTAAAACAGCTGGAGCTCAGTGAGGTTGGATGGAGAGCGTTTGTGAACAGCAGTTTTCAGCTCTTTCCACAGATTCTTGATTTCTCGAGAATTTCCACAGATTCTCACAGCAGGTCCTGCTGCGAAACGCGTAAGCTCAATAAAACAGACTTTTATACACAACCCCTCTTCGTTGGTGGTCAGCGTGGAATTGGAACCTGTTTTTTTCCTTCTCCTCCTTTATATATAGTTTATCCTGCAACCAGGTGCACGCAGCAACCATTGTATTGAGGCACCTACAGTTTGTTGTGACTCACACAACTACAAAAGATGAGTTGAACTAAGTGTGGGGCATTGATTTTGCAAATCACAAATAAGACCCTATGTGCGCTCCCTTTTCTCCTTTCTTTTTGTTTGACTGTGGGGATGGTGTTTTGAGGGTGATGAGCTGTGTTGCTTTTATGCCAAACATATTGTTTTGCATTGTGGCCAAAAAGTTTGATTTTGGTTTCATCTGACCAGAGCACCTTATTCCACATGTTTGGTGTCTCCCAGGTGGCTTGTGAGTTCAAACAAGACTTTTTATGGTTATCTTTGAGAAATGGCTTTCTTCTTGCCACTCTTCCATAAAGGCCAGATTTGTACAGTGTACGACTGAGTTTGTCCTATGGACAGACTCTCCCACCTCAGCTGTAGATCTCTGCAGTTCATCCAGAGTGATTATGGGCCTTTTGGCTGCATCTCTGATCAGTCTTCTCCTTGTTCGAGATGGAAGTTTAGAGGGACGACCGGGTCTTGGTAGATTTACAGTGGTCTGATACTCCTTTCAATACGATCACTTGCACAGTGTTCGTTGAGATGTTTAAAACTTGGGAAATCTTTTTGTATCCAAATCCGGCTTTAAACTTCGCCACAACAGTATCTTGGACCTGCCTGGTGTGTTCTTTGGTCTTCATGATGCTCCCTGCACTTGAAACAGAACCCTGAGACTATCACAGAGCAGGTTCATTTATACAGAGACTTGATTATGTGGCGCCCTGCTCACGCAGGTAGCCACAGCCTTCCCTACTGCACAGCTGGGTTTCCATAGTAGGTACCTACTACATACAACACCTTCCACCTAGGCACAGTAGGGGAAGCTAGACTCACTGACTTTAGGTAAGATCCCCTATAAATACTGCTGCTGGGGGAGGAGTTAGGTAGAGTGTGCAGACACTAGGAGAGCTGCAAAGACGTCCTGGTGCTCTGTGCCGCAGTTTGGCCCGAACCAGTGATACGGAGTGGCTCTGCCGTTCAGCCAAGCCTAGGAGTGGGAACAGAAGTCACGGAGCTTAACCAAGGGAGCAGAGAAACTAGTGGAAGTTTGCCCAAGACTTACCGGACTTCGGGGAACCGCACCTGCAGGATCACTCTATGACTGCAGAGAACCTTGGCACACCGTGGAGACTTTAGTCACCCAGTCCCCCTGCGTACACAACAAAAGGGAGCCAGACACCATAGTGTGGAATAATACAGCAGTGATCAGAGAGGGTAACCCGTGGACCGCGCAGGAGGAGAGAGGACCAGAGAAAGTGAGGAGGCCAGTTTTGTTGTATACTGACAAGGCTTCAGTGACAGTAGGCAACCTGAGGAGGCCTTATACCCACTTGCTGTGGAAACTCACTGTGCACCTGGTCACCCGACAGTGCTCTGGACATCTTTACCTGTGAATACCATCAGTAAAAAGGTAAAAAAGACTTTCTTCAGTGTGTGCGTTATTCCTCTCCATCCCCAGCCTCCATATAGACTGCCCCACTGCTTCTTACCCTGGCCTCAAGTCCCACTCCAAGCTGCCCCTCTACTCTATGCTGCCCTGGAGGTCCAGCTCCACCTGTAGGGAGCTTTGCCATCCTTGCCACAATACCATCGCCCTCCGGAGGACTGTGGCGGCGCTGGTGACCCATCACCAGGTACTACAGGTGGCGTCACGAGACAACAACTCTCTTCCCTTGTACATAACCCCTCTTTGAAGTGTCACCCAGGCCACGGGCTCAGGCACTGCCACCAGTGACATCCCCTCTGAACCCCTCTGAGCCTGATACCCGAGTATCCCCCGGGCCTGGAGCTCTACAATTACACACAGGTGGATTCTATTTATCATTACCAGTCATTTAGGACACCATTGGATCATCCAGAGATCCTCACTGAACATCTGGAGTGAGTTTGCTGCACTGAAAGTAAAGGGCCGAATAATATTGCACACCTCACTTTTAGTTTTTTATTTCTTAAAAAGTTTAAAATATGCAATAAATTTTGTTCCACTTCACAATTGTGTCCCACTTGTTGATTCTTCACAAAAAAAAATTAGAATTTATATCTTTGTTTGAAGCCTGAAATGTGGCAAAAGGTTGAAATGTTCAAGGGGGCCAAATACTTTCACTACGCACTGTACCTGCTGATGTGCTTTACACTGAGAGTCTCCTTATATACCAATTCCCCTTCTCCCATTTTATACCGCACATAGTTATTATAAACTTTCTGTTATAAACTTTATTTTATTACTATTTTTTGTATTTTACATCACCCACCTTTTACATTTTATCACATATGAAAGAATTTGTATATGAATTGTTATTTTTATTATTAAAGGTTTTGTTTTATATTTCATCACCTCAGTGTCTCTTTAGCTCATGATGAATAACAATAGTTGCGCTGAGTCCTATCAATACAAATAATGAAAAAGGAAATTATCACTGCCTGACTACATGTCTTGTACCAGTCCAGCTAATCTGCAAAACCCTGCCCTGACCATTTAATATGATTTTGCCAACACAGTGTACATGAAGCTGCCAATCACTGGTGTGGGTGGTGTTTTACAAAGCCCAGAAGTCTTAGCTTTGCTACATCTGCATCAGAGCAAACAGGGATTTTACCAAAATGGCACCATGCAGCCCAGAAATAATAATATTTATCAATTATATAGTGCCATTAATTCCTCAGCACGATACAGACATCATCACTGTCCCCAATGGGGCTCACAATCTAAATTCCTTATCAGTATTTTTTGGAGAGTTGGAGGATACCTGAGAACCTGGTAGAAACCCATGCAAAAACGGGAAGAACATGCAAACTCATTGCAGATATTTGCATTTTTTTAATTGTTTAATTATTTAACACACTATGATGGCAAGTTCGTTGCCATACACTAACTAATGTATATGGCAACCAAGCATTATCACCGTACAGATTGGGGAAATGCAGTCTGATTGCAACAGCTAATCACAGATGCTCAAGCAATGTATGGCAACCAACCTGCCATCATAGTGTGTTAAATAAATAAATAATTAAAAAAAAAATTGTGTTGGGATTTGCAATATTCTTCAGTCCAGCTCAGTGAAAGTGGACAGCTGCAAGCTGCCACCCTCCGTTGCCTAATTTTACCTTGGTTAGCAAAACAAATGTGTGGGCTTTGCCCTATTTTTAATTGCCAGCCAAGGTATGACTAGGCAGCTGAGGGCTGGTATTCTCAGCATGGCAGAGGCCTTCATTATTAGGCCCATCTATGCTATAGAATAACAGTCCACAGCCACCCCCTGAAAATGGTGCATTCATCGTAGCGTCATTTCCAGGAGCTATACCAAGCTCTTCCAGCATCTCTGGTGGTGGTGGCATGCTGTGTAATAAGGGTTAATAGCAGTTTTGTTTTACTAGCTAGTATTAAGCCCTGAGATTTCTAATGTCAGGCCAAGTTAGATCCGGTCATTAAGAATCTCAAATAAATGGTTAAAGAAGACACAACAAAGAGAAAAATCATTTTATTCAGAATAAGAACACAGAGACACTTAATGACTCCATCTTTATTACCTCCCTTCTCAAATTCATACCCCTGCACGATCCTCTGTGACATCTTCTTCATTGGAGGCTATGGTGAAGAATACAGCACTCTTTCACCACAGCCCCCAGTTACTGAATGAATGAACAGCAAGCTCTGTCTGGCCATGAATAGTGGCTACCATAGTTACTTGAACTGTGACCTCAGTTGACCTCAGCGAGTCATCGCTCACCTAGAGCAGAGCTGGCAGTTATAGACGTGTGCAAAAAATCAGTGCAAAAAATCCGCACAGGAATCACACAAAAAGCTCTCTGTTTATAATAAATATTTTTTCTTTTTTCCAGTTTGTAGCAAGTGCTATCAAAAAAGTATCAAAAAACAGGGCTAATGGTCTGTACGTTTTTTGCAAAAAATATACGTAAGCTGTCTCACCTCGTCACGGTTGCCCTAGCGAGACAGTCCCTAGCTGATGTGTGCATTTAAAACCTGAGTGTGTGAACAATACCTCCATCCAGGCTCCAGCCAGGACTCCACTCTATGGGCTTCTCACCTGTGAAACAGCTTATGTGTGGACTACTCATAGGGGAAGGGTGGGTCACTTCCCTTTCCTGCGAACAGGAGAAAAACATTCACCAAACAAGAATGAGTAGTTCAAACACTGATGAATGCGATTAATAACCGCATTCATCCACCACCAGAAAATCTGCAAAAAATCAGTGCAAAAAATCCACACAGGAATCACACAAAAAGCTCTCTGTTTATAATAAATATTTTTTCTTTTTTCCAGTTTGTAGCAAGTGCTATCAAAAAAGTATCAAAAAACAGGGCTATTGGTCTGTACGTTTTTTGCAAAAAATATACGTAAGCTGTCTCACCTCGTCACGGTTATAGACGTGTGCAGCATCTGATCTGGTCACCACATTAATCAAATCAGGTGACCCAGATCAGCTGACACTATCTGGTCACATGACACGATTGATATGGTGATCAGATCAGCTGACCACGCACGTCACTCACCGATAGTATGAATGCGGAAGTGAGAGGGAGCGCGTGAAGATGGACTGGTGCAATCAAGCAGCGTGACCCGGTAAGATGATCTGTGTGTGTCTGTGTGTGAAGGATAACGTAGAACGTAAGCATTAGTACATTTGCACAAATACTTCTCTCCTACGTTAAGCTACATACACATCCAAGCATTACCGAACATTCACCAAATTTCCCAACTTTAAAGCAAAACATTTGAATTCGAGGTATCGAATCGGCCGGGTTCTTGCTGAATTTTGAAATTGGCGAACATTGCTCATCACTAAGATAGGCACCTCTGACGAAGGTCGATTGTTGCTAAATGGACTTGGAGAACTCAGGAAATTATTATCCTAGGTATGCTAGTATTTTCTGTTCTACGCATTATTGTTGTATGAAACTTTGAGCACTATTGGTGCAATACCTATGAACCTGATTCTGGCTTTTGTTGTTTCATAATTTGTAAAAAAATATATAAAATTTCCCTGAAGAAGACTAAAACAGTCGAAATATTCGGAATAACGTTTCATTGATACAAAAAAGCAAGAGAATAAAATATTTTTTTTGCTGTAAAGATATCTCCTTTTTTTCCATTGAGTGTGTGCCAACCATTCTTATAATTATTTGGACAATTTTTTGTGCACCACACTACTGGTGAGCCAAGTTCTCCATAACATAGAAGGTCGATTACAGACCGAAACGCTATACAATCTATGCTGCTGTATTCTGGATTGCCAATATTAAAAACTCACTATATTTAAAAGATCCTTTTTTTAGTACCAAATTCATTATTATTATAAGTCCAAAAACAGTATATCACCACTGGAGAGAGGGGAGACCTTTCAGTCTAACTGAGTGGACTACTCTCCTTGTTTCTGGACATTCAAGTCTGATTTTCTCTGAAACACTGCAGCATTTCAGAGTAATATATGTTTGTAATGTGTGATCAGCCTCTGATTTGTGCTGCCCAAACCACGGGCAGCAGGAATCGTGAATGATTGCCTTTACGGCTATGCTAGAACAGCACATCAAATAGATTCTACATCTGGATTGTTTTATCCTTGCAAAAATAATTCTCATTTCTTTTTAGGCTGGATTTAATGGTGGAAATAGCACTAATTTTTTTAGCGTCCCAGGATCCCGATCACCTGAAATTGTTAATATTGAAGAAAGTACTAATGTGAATATCCCAGGACGCTGGTTATTCAAAACGGATGGGAAGGAAATTGATCCTGCTAATGGCTGTAGTCTAAAAGGTACATAGCTCTAATTGTGGAATCCTAAATGTGATGCAATAATGTTTGAACTGTGTTATCGGCTGTTACACAGTGTTTGGAGCTAGTGTTTCGGCTCTGTACACTGGGCACTTATTGTGGGAGTAGAACCTGGTGACCTCCTACCAATCTGATATTGATAACCTACACTAAATATTAATATCTTTAATCTTGTAACAGTTTATGTTATAATACAGGGTTACTCACTCGTTTTGCCAGTCGGCAAGGTAGCAGAAGGAAACATTTCTCCAGTTTAAATGTTCATATATTTATTTAGCTCCATAAACCAACATAAGATATATGAGCCTCTCATCGGCTTTACCATAACATCATCACTTAGTCCATATAAAATCCATTACTATTCACAGGTTCATAGAAATACAATTTTCCGAACCATATTCCTCACAGGAGGTTTGGGCAGCGTTCACACACTGAGTTCAATCAACCGCTCCCAGTAATCTCACAGAGGCTGAGTCTCAGAGTCCAACATAGCATGTCCTGCACCCTTGCAGGATTGCTGAAGACTGGTCTTACCCAGAACCAGTCACCAGATATCCCACCTGACACAGTCACAGGTGGGAAGCTGGGCTTAATCAGAAACACAAAAAGCTACATGCATTTAACTCTTTTATGTACTGCTGAAAGACCCAGTAAGGCTGCGTTCACACATTGCGTATTTTGCCGCACTTTTTTACGAGCGCTTTTTCAAAATACGCAATGTGCCTTTTGTCTGCCTGCAAAGTGAATATGAAATTCAACAAAAATACGTAGTGCGTTTATGGGAGAAAACGCAGCTGCGTAAAGAATTGAGATGTCAATTCTTTACACAGCTGCTCCTGCGTTTTCTCCCTGTGATGTCACAGAGGGGAGGAAGAATCCTGCTTCCTCCTCCCCTCTGTGACATCTGTGGCCGCACATTAGATTTCGCAGTGTATTAATATACACTGCGAAATCTAAATTAAAGAAAGGCAAGTGTATGAAAAATAAAAAAGAATCACATACTTACCTTTCCGACGCCTTTTCCCGGTGTCCGGTCTCCGGTGCCAAGCGATGTGTAGTGCTGCCAGGACCTGCGGTGACGTCAGAGGGGCGTTCCCGGCGCTGATTGGCTTCTCGCGGTCATGTGATATGTATCACATGCCCGCGAGCGCCCAATCAGTGCCGGCAACGCCCCTCTGACGTCACCGCAGGTCCTGGCAGCACTACACATCGCTTGGCACCGGAGACCGGGAAAAGGCGTTGGAGAGGTAAGT
Organism: Allobates femoralis; assembly: GCA_033576535.1. Lineage (NCBI taxonomy): Eukaryota > Metazoa > Chordata > Amphibia > Anura > Aromobatidae > Allobates > Allobates femoralis. The sequence continues at coordinate 144,684,293 of JARQOC010000009.1, forward strand.
ATGTGATTTTTTTTTATTTTTCATACACTTGCCTTTCTTTAATTTAGATTTCGCAGTGTATATTAATACACTGCAAAATCTAATGGGGCTGTCACAGAGGGGAGGAGGAAGCATGATTCTTCCTCCCCTCTGTGACATCACTGCGCTTTCTGGGGTTAAGAATGCGCAGTGTGTGAAAGCCCCTGCGTATTTTGTTGCGCTTTTTTGCGCGGCTGAAAAACGCGGCAAAAAAAACGCAACAAAATACGCAATGTGTGAACGCAGCCTAACACATTCATATTGCATCAGACCTCTGCCTGTGCAATGTATACCAGCTATTCACACCATGGCTGGCCGACATATCGCACCCTGGACAACCCCTATATGAAATTTTCTTCTAAGGAATTTTGTCAGATATTTTAGGCAAAATTATAGGTTAAACGTTTTCAACCATCATTTTGATAATTCTCTTACATTTTTCCTACTTGAGGTAAGGTTCTTGAAGAAGAGCGTTTCAACAGTCTACAATTCTGTACAACTACTGTTATTATTATCTATTATTATAAAGGGGCATACATGGACAAGTACAATAATTATGAACAATACAAGGCACAGACATGTACAGGAGGAGAGAGGACCCTGCCCACGAGGGTTCACAGTCTACAAGGGATGGGTGAGGATACAGTAGGTGAGGAGAGAGGACCCTGCCCACGAGGGCTCACAGTCTACAAGAGATGGGTGAGGATACAGTAGGTGAGGAGAGAGGATCCTGAATGCGAGGTCTTACAGACTACAAGGGATGGGTCAGGATACACTAGGAAAGGGTAGAGCTGGTCATGTAGTGGTATGGTGGACTGAGAGTTGCAGGTTGAAGGCTTCTCAGTAGAGGTAGGTCTTCGGGTTCCTTTTGAAGGTTTCCATGGTAGGTCAGAGTCTGATATGTTTGGGTAGAGAGTTCCAGAGTATGGGGGTTGCACGGAAGAAATCTTGTGTGTGGTTGTGGGAAGAGGAGATAACAGGGGAATAGAGAGGGAGATCTTGTGAGGATCGCAGGTTGCGTGCAGGTAGGTACCAGGAAACCAGGTCACAGATGTACAGAGGGGACAGGTTGTGGATGTCTTTGTATGTGGTGGTTATGCCGCAACCTCCAGCATGTTTTCAGGGCCTGTGAGCTTAATTTATGTCACGGTGTTTCTGATGGCTCTGGCAATCCACAGGTTGAGAAGGCAAATGTAAAAGGGGGAAGATAACTAGGTGGATCCCAGGGGTCAGTTTCTTAGTCCAGCTATGGAGTAGTAGCAGAAGTGGTTGTAGTCCTATAAGAAAAATAGACATCATAGGTTTCTTGAACAATTAAGAACTTTTACTCCATATTAAATGCAAAGTCAACAGTGTACATTTAAATAACTCTCCCTCTTCTTTCTTTATCTCTGAGAGTTTCTTAGCAGTGGAAATCTTTAATTAGCTATGCTTTGATTAGTTTTTCAAGTTTTGCTATTGGGACGAAGTACTCGGTACCAGACCAGGGTATCACGGGAAATGACGGTGGTCTTTGGTCCGGACCGTGTCCCAAGCCCACAAGTAAAAGGATTATTTACAGGGATTGTCATGACGCCATCCACGGGTTGTAGTCAATGGGGACCACCGCTGCAGCTTGCCGCTGCCAGGAGGATGGATGGTGCTGCAGCCAGATGGATGAGCCCACCGTGGGTCGGGGCTGCTCCTGACAGGGTGTAATATGGATATAACAGTTCTGCATGCAGGGAATCACACACGGGAGACTTGAGCAGGGTTCGCCGGGTTTTACTTGCAGTTTTCTTCAGAACAGTACACAGCACAGTTGCTTTACACAGATAACTCCAGACAGTCACTTAACCCTCTGCAGCCAGGTTTCCCTTCTGAGACCCTTCTCTCTCTCTGATACCTTTCAGGCTTTTCTCTAACTTCTCTTCTCTCCGTGTGCAGTATGGTGTCAACTCGGTCTCTTGTTTGGCTTCCCCCTGGTGTGTGGGTAGCAAGCCTGGTTCCTATGTGTTGCTGAACCTCCCGTACGTGTGTTGGGAGATCAGACATGGAATCTGAACTCCCCATCGGTGAGTCTGTGATCCGGCATATAGCTTCGGTCACCTCAGAGCCGACTCTCTGGTCCCAGCCTAGCCTTGGGTGTCCCTATGTTAGAGGGGATCACCGGGCTCTCTCCTACCCGTGTAACTACCGTGTACGTCAGGGGATCCTTCCTGTAAAAATATAAAAGGTTGGGGGACAAGAGGCGCAGTAGTGCCCTATCACTAGTGACACTGATAGTAATGGGGTGATACCGAGAAGCCACTCACCTGGTGCAGTTGTGATCCCCACAACTGGTTTGAAGGCATTTTGGAAATATTATTCCAAGCTGCTGCAGGACCTCCACCGACCACTAAACAGTGGTTTAATCCAGAAAGATGATGGGAGTGTAGGTGTGCCACGGTCCGCGCTGCTCCAGGGCTTGAAAAACTCACCAAAGAGACAGTCAGATTTCCATCCTGTATTCTCCTTCCTGCCAGTCGTCCTCTGTCACAGCTGCCGGTTTCCTCGGACCCAGCTGCACTGGTTTGGTCTTTCCCCTTCCCTTTGTTCCCAGGCTGTGCAGCGGGCTTTCTCTCCAGGGGACTGTGTCTCGCAGGATTCTGCGCCTCCAGGGATCCCAAAACCTTCAGGGAAGTCACTTTGTCTTGGTCTTTATTGCTCAGCCTTCTCCGGCCTACTCGGTCTTTTTTGTTTAGCTCACTTTGGCCTACTGACTAACTACTTCCTGTTTTCCCCTTATGTACCCAGTCAGTTACCTTGACTATGTCCCACCCACTTGTGACTGGCCCTACCACCCCTTGCCTGCCTAGACTCCCGAGCTCCGGGTTGGGTCTTGTGTCTGTGGGTGTTTGCTTGAAGGTGTTTTGTGTAAAAACTGTCACTATCTCCTGGCTGCAGTTCCTACCTGTGGCCACCCAGTATGCACCCTGTGGCCACCCTGTCCTTTTTCTAGAAAGTTTTCTGTATAAAGTGCGGTCTTTCTATTCTTTACTGCTAATAAAGCTAAACTCCTATATGTTGATAATCTACCTTTGACTGTATAAGGAAATTTTAGTTTTCAGAAAGGCCAGCAGTGTGAGATTAGACATTAAACAGCTCTCAGAGCTAAAGTGAGGAGTAACAATACACAATATTATACATTATAAAACATCACATGGCTAGGATTTTGAACTTAGCCCTTGGACAATGGGAAGCCAATTAAGGGCTTGACAGAGAGGAGAGGCCGGGGGATAATGGGGAGACAGGTGGATTATATGGGATGCATAGTTTAAGATAAATTGGAAGTGTGCAAGAGTGTTAGAGGGGAGACCAGAGAGTTGGAGGTTGCAGTAGTCGAGGTGGGAGATGATTCTTGTATAAGGAATTAACAGATCTGGAAAATATTTTGAGCTGGAGTCAGCAAAAGTTGAAAAGAGCCTGGATATGTGGCTTGAAGAAGAGAGTGGAGTCTATGGTTACCCCGAGGCAGCAAACATGCAGAGAGATTTCAGATTTTATACATCTAGATGTGTCGGATGCATTAATGATTCAACAGTTTACATTACCACTTTCTTTTTTATGTTGGCAGATTCTTTTTAATAATAATATGCTACTGTTTTCTTTTCAGGTCATTTTGTACGCCAAGGACAAGTGTTTTGGGAAAATGGTAATTGTACCACCAGGTGTCGCTGCCTTAATGTCAATAATGAAATATCATGCCAGGAATCAATATGTGGTCCATATGAAGTCTGTGAACCCAAGGAGAAATACTTCCAATGTCTACCAGTCGAAAGTAGCACTTGTGTGGTCTTTGGAGACCCTCATTATCACACATTTGATGGACTTCTCTTCCACTTCCAAGGATCCTGCTCTTATCTTTTAGCGCGGAACTGTAATGAAGGGAATCATCTACCGTATTTTAGCATAGAAGCAAAGAATGAAAACCGTGGAGGGTCCTCAGTAGCATGGCTGAAAGACATCTCTGTGGAAGTCTATTCGTATAACATTGTCATACCCAAGGATAGTTTTGGGAAAATTAAGGTAAGAATTTAAGTCTTGAAGAGATTAGAAGGAACAGATATTGGTGCCATGTTACAGCCACTTAGGAAGATTTATTACTTGTACACATTATATGAATAATATGTAATAATAATAAATAATAATAATATTATGAGACAGCATCTCCCCCTTATGCAGTTCATGTCTGATTTATCCATATGTGGCATGCAGCAGAACTTCAAATTGTAAATGTTGGAAAGTGAGTAACATTGGTGCAACTATACACCAAGACCAAGACTATATTCACAGATAAATGTTCTACTGTAACTTTTCTGCAGTGTATCCACAGTTAATTTGCATAAAAATCAGCTACAAAATCTACAAGTATTACAAGGGCTTAAAATCCACACGATAGATTAATTTTCTCTTAGGGTCTTTTCATTATTGTAAAAACTTTTATTATAATTGTAATATGCTTCCGAGTTTCTGTCCCTAAATCAAAACGGAAAATATGTATCTGTCATGTCACGTGGGAATATACCCTAAAGCTCAGCTCACTTTATCAGGCATTCATGAGCATCTGAAATGGCAGCGCAAGAGCTTCATTATTAAAGGGAACCTGTCAGTTCGTTTTAGGCCACTAACCTACCTACCTGTCCCTGCAACTTGCAAGCTCATCCCTAACCATCCCTCTCTGACCTAAAACTACGCTATAAAGCTTCTGAAAAATTATTTAATAACTTACACGCAGTCTAAACTGTAATGGGTGGTCTCCATTCTCCTTCCTCGCTGGCTCTTCTCATGCCTCACTGGGCATCATCATTCCGTGTCCTCTGTTGAAATTCCAGCCTCCTCCATATAGTATAATGTGCACCTGGACGTCACTTCCGGTCCCATGCATTGTGAGTGTACGGCCCGACTTCAATATGCGCACTGCGCATGGGCCGGGACCTGTGCTGTACGGCCTGAGAAGCCCCCACAATGCACTGGACCGGAAATGACATCCGGGTGCACATAATAATGTATGGAGGAGGTGAGAATTTCAACAGAGGACACGGAATGATGGTGCCCAGTGGGGTGTGAGAAGAGCCAGCAAGGAGAGAGAATGGAGCCCTGGAGACTGCTGATTCCAGTCTACACATGTAGACTGCATGTAAGTTATTAATTCATTTTTCAGAAGCTTTATAGCGTAGTTTTAGGTCAGAGAGGGATAGCTAGGGATTAACTAGCAAGGTGCAGGGACATTTAGTGGTAGGTTAGTGACCTAAAATGAGCTGACGGGTTTCCTTTAAGGCAATCAGATGGAAGACTATATTTCTCAATGCATGCACAATAGAAGAGTATTGATAAATCTGACTTAATACCTAGAAATATAATGTACTAGCTGTAGTCCCCTGAATTGCCCAGTATAGTAACTAATTGTTCTTAGCTGTAAGAAAACAGAATGGGTTAACTCTGTGCCAAGATACACAGGCTGCAAGTGTAATACAGGGGCTATGTATATCTCCCTTCTGTATCAGTCTGTCACTGTTAGTTTGTTCATTGTATTTTTAACTTGTTTGTATGTAACCCTTTCTCATGTACAGCACCATGGAATCAATGGTGCTCTATAAATTAATATTATTATTATTATTATTATTAATGATGTGTGGGCTCCTGGTATAATGCAGGGGCTATGTGTGGACTCCTGTTGTAATACAGGGGCTAGGTGTGGGCTTCTAGTGTAATACAGGGGTCTGTGTATGTCCTCTTGCTGTACACTGGGAGCTGTGTGTAGCCTCCTGCTATAATTCTGGGGTCTGTGTGTGGCCTCCTGCTGTATACTGAGGGCTGTGTGTGGCTGCCTGCTGTATACTGAGGTCTGTGTGTGGACTCCTGCTGTAATACTGAGAGCTGTGTGTGGGCTCCTGCTGTATACAGAGGCTTTATGTGGGCTCCTGCTGTATACTGAGGGCTGTGTATGGCCTTCTGCTGTATTCTGGGGGCTGTGTGTGGACTCCTTCTGTAGTGCTGGGGACTGTGTGTGGCCTCCTATTTTATACTGGGGGCTGTGTGTGGCAGGTTGTTAGAAGAATAGAAAAGAGGTGTCTTAGTAGCTTTAGGGTTTGTGTGGCTGGTGCTTCACTGACCGTCATGTCACAGTGTGCGCCATTTTTCAGAAGTCCTTGCCTTTAGCAACCTTCCCTGAATGTTTCACAGACATGCATATTATAAGTATGTGATCTTGTTACACTATATGTAAAAGAAATATATGTGATTGTTGCCCATTTTTGTTTTCTGTACCCTTACCCACCTATTTATGTCCATCCCCTTGTTTTGTTAAAAATGTTTAATAAAAATATGTTGGATAAAGATATGCAGGGGCATAACTACAATAGGTGCAGGGGTTGTGATTGCGCCCAGGCCCTGTAACCTAGAGGGGCCCCAAAAGTCGTTTTGGCCTATAGGAAAAGACTAATACTATTAAAGGTTTGCAATAATTGGGGGTCCCGTTGGAGCTTTCGCATCGGGGCCCCTGGCCCTGAAGTTACACTACTGCAGACATGCATAAGGCCCCTTTCACATCAGCGTTTTTTTTTCAAAGTGCGACAGATCCGGCTGATTTACAGCAGATCCGGCAGGGTTACCGCATCTGCCGCCTAACGGCCGCACTTGTGACATTCTTGTGGCAAGCCCCATGCATTGTATATGGGGCTTGCGTCAGGTGCGGCAAGTGCGGTATTGCCGTGGTTCTGGCACTTGCGGCAGTTGCAGCCACAAAAAACTGTTGCAATACCGCACTTGCCGCACCTGCCGCAAGCACCATAGACTATGCATGGGGCTTGCCGCAAGAGTGCAGCAAGTGCGGCCGTTAGGCGGCAGATGCGGTAAACCTGCCGGGATCTGCCACATTGTGAAAAATTGCTGATGTGAAAGGGGCCTAAGCTGTGTTATACTATGAATGTCCTTCATTGCCTATAGCAATCAATCAGAAGTTGAGCTGTGATTGGTTGCTATAAGTCACCTGATAGACATCCAGGCTAACTGTCAAAACAGTCAATGCAGTATCTATTACCTCACACATACTGTACAAACAGTAAAGAGGCCTTTTTTGGTGACTGACTGTAAAGTGCAGGGTTAAAATTTCCCCTGAAAGCATAGTCTGTAACGTTCCCCGAATAAAATGGGGTGTCTGTGCAAAATTTTTGATTTTAAATGTGACGGTGCAGATTCCTTTAGTGGACATTCATACACACACATACACTCAGCATTCTATATTACATATTTTTATTACCCAAATTTTCTTTTTTTTGCAAGGTTTTCTTCACAAAATAGTAAATTATACCGTTAGTTATCCCCTTTATTATTATTATTATTATTATTTATTTATATAGCACCCTTAATTCCATGGTACTGTACATGAGAAGGGGCTACATACAAAATTATAGATCTAGTTTACAGTAAACAAATTAACAATGACAGACTGGTACAGAGGGGAGAGGACTCTGCCCTTGCGGGCTTACATTCTACAGGATAATGGGGAGGAGACAGTAGGTCAGGGGTGCAGCAGATCTGGTGGTGGAGAAGCGGCAGCTCCAGTAGCGGTCATTGCAGGCTGTAAGCTTTCCTGAAGAGATGGGTTTTCAGGTTCCGTCTGAAGGATGTGTATATCGTTTATGACCAGCACTCAGTGGTGGGAGGTTGATGGTGCTATGTAGGAAAGGATCTGGTGATCTCTATTGTAGTTAAATAGAATCCAAGCACTCATCTGGTTCAGTTTCAAGTGATTTATTGTGAAGCACACATGGATGGTGAGGTGACAGCAGCAATAACGTTTCGGCCCCCAATTAGGCCTTTCTCAACAAGACGAGAGCCCCCTGCACCATGGAACAGTGCATCTGTTGCAGGCCTATTAGGCAGTGTATCTGTGCAGGCTTTGTGCTGTACCCATAGGTATGTGGAATGTTCCAGAATGCTGGAGAATCGTCTTAGTATGTTTCTGATAGCCCCTGATGTGGTAGCTCCCAGTGTGTGACCCCTGGTCTGGGGAAGTACCGTTAGTATCGTAGTCTTGGGAGAGCCAGCATCATTCGTGCCTAGGCTGAGAGTCTCATGGATTGTATACCCAGTAATATTTAATTTTAAGGAGGAAGATGAGCATGGGTGTCTGCCCATCAGCTTTAAAGGTAACCTGTCATCCTCCGAAAAGCCACCTAACCTATCAATACACGGCCCTACACCTCCCTATTACCATTATAACTATCCCTCTCTCTGCTAAATGCCTGCTTTTAATGTTCTAAAAATCGTTTTTAAACTTACTCATTAAGATGATAATGAAGCGGGGGCTATATGCAATAGTCCCCCTGGGCGTGTTGCTTTGCAGCCTCCAGCATCCTTTATCACGCCCACATGGGCGTGATCTTGAAAATTAAATTACGCGCCCCCGGCCTGGCTCCCTCCACTCTGCTATGCAGCCTTCCTGTGGGAATGACGCTAAATGCGTCATTTCTGGGACCGCGGGCCCCTTATCAACCCGATATTTACCTTAGCAGCGATGTGTGCTACTATGCCGGGTTCTATGGAGCCCCGCTTAGCAGCACTGTGCCGCTGCTAAGATAAAATTATTGACTGTTCAAGATATTTAAGGCAAGGTAATTTTAACAATTATAGACTATCAAAAATAAAATCCAGAAAATCACATTGTCTAAATTATATAAATGTATTCGCATTTTGATGAGAGAAATAAGTATATAATCCCCTACCAACCATTAGGCGTTCTGGCTCTTGCACAGCAGTTAAACGCTCCTTATCAACTATACTTATCGTTACTTGCATTAAAGACAGCTGTCTTACATTGTCACCTGTATAAAAGACTCCTGTCCATACACTCAATTAATCAGTCAGACTATAACCTCTACAACATGGGCAAGACCAAAGAGCTTTCTAAGGATGTCGGGGAAAATATCCTAGATCTGCACAAGGCTGGAATAGGCTACAAAACCATAAGGAAGACCAGTGGCGTAACAAGAGTCCGAAGGGCCCCGGTGCGAAATTTGGACCTGGTCCACCCCCTCCCGACGTGCACCCACATCGGTCAAATGTATGGGCCCCATGTAACGTTCTAAATCCTATAAAGACTCACAAATTGACCTCTTTCCTCTTCATTAAGTATTAATGTTCCTCATCCTGCTCATTCTGCTATATATGGTCCTTCTCCTGGAATATGCCCTTATCCAGGTATATTTGGTCTTCCATTATAGTATAATGCAGTCTCATATCCTTCCACATGGAATAATGCAGCCTCACATCCCTCCATATAGTATAATGCAGCCTCATAGCCATCCATATAATATAATGCAGCCTCATAACCCTTGATATAATATAATGCAGCCACATATCCCTCTATATATCATAATGCAGTCTTATAACCCTTCATATAGCATGATACTGCCTCATAGTCCTCCATATGCTGAATGCAGCCTCCATAGCCCTCCATATAGTATAATGCAGCCTCATAGCCCTTCATATAGCATAATACAGCCTCATAGCCCTCCATATAATATAGCCCTCTGTATAACATATTGCAGCCTCATAATGCTTCATATAATATAATGCAGCCACACATCCCTCCATATACGATAATGCAGCCTCATAACCCTTTTATAATATAATGCAGCTTCGTAACCCTCCATATAGCTTAATGCAGCCTCAAATCCCTCCAGATAATATAATGCAGCGTCATAGTTCTTCATATAGCATAATGCAGCCTCATAGCCCTCCATATAGCTGAATGCCGCCTCAAATCCCTCCAGATAATATAATGCAGCGTCATAGTTCTTCATATAGCATAATGCAGCCTCATAGCCCTCCATATAGCTGAATGCAGCCTCAAATCCCTCCAGATAATATAATGCAGCGTCATAGTTCTTCATATAGCATAATGCAGCCTCATAGCCCTCCATATAGCTGAATGCAACCTCATAGCCCTCCATATAGTATAATCCAGCCTCACATCCCTTCATATAGTATAATACAGCCTTATAACTCTCCATATAGCTGAATGCAGCCTCATAGACCTCCATATAGTATAATCCAGCCTCATATCCCTTCATATAATATAACGGAGATTCATAGCCCACCATATAGCATAATACAGCCTCACAACCCACTAGATAGCATACATTGCCCCCACACAGACACACTGCCCCCTGTACATCCCCCACACACAGATACACAGTGCCCTGTACAACCCCCTCCCACATGCACACACATACAGCCCCCTGTACAACCCTCCCCCCAGACACACTGCTGCCTGTATAACCCCCCACACATACACACTACCCCTGTATAACCCCACAGACACACAGCTCCCTTTACTAACACCCCACATACACACTGCCTCTGTACAATCCCTCCAGACTCATTGCTGCCTGCACAACCACACACAGACACACTGCCCCTGTACAACCACCCCCACACACAGCCCCCTGTATAACCTCCCCCACACACACACTGACCTACTGCCCCTGTATAAACCACACACAAAATCTGCCCTATACCCCGTCCCCAGGAGATGTCAGTATATAGGTTGGCTCTTCAGCTCCAGAATGGAGCTCACACTCACCACTCTCGCTGTGTCCTGACTATGATAAGGTTGCAGTGCGATGACCTCATCGCGGTGCTGCACGCAGCGCCTGTGGGAGTGTAAAGGTACAGTGCCTGCCATCTTCCAGCGGCCATGACCAGCCACCAAAAGACTGGTGAGGAGACCGCCGCGCAGTGACATGGATGTGCATCCACAGGGACACACATCCATGTGAAGCAGGCACTTGGGTCACAGGGGTCGGCGGGCGCCGGGCCCCTGTACCTCCGGGCCCGGTTGCACTTGCGACCCCTGCGACCCCGGTTGTTATGGCCCAGAGTAGGACGCTGGGTGAGAAGGAAACAACTGTTGATACAATAGTAAGAAAATGAAACAACAACCTGAAAACAAAAAAAGTATGTGTACACTGTCTCCAAATACCTTGCAATACATAAATAAAAGCTAGTGCTATAAAAACACAGGGTACTTGGTTCATACCTTTTTTGCAAAAAACATACTTAAGCCATCCCACTTCAGCAAGGTCACTCTCTTCGAGACAGCCCCAACACTAACCGCATTATAACCTGCTACTGTGCTTATTGACCTCACAAGCAGCAGGGTGTTGTGTGCGAACTGGCCCCAAAGGGATCACAGATGGGATGCATTATATGAATTTCTGTTCAACAGGAGAGAGGTGGGGCTCTCCAACTCTCCAGTAAGAAAATGGAAGATATACAAAATGAGGTCAATCGACATCGATTTGGGGCTACATGCAAAATCTCACCTCGTGGGGTATCCTGGATCATGAGGAAGGTGAGAGATCAGCCTAAATGGAGGGAACTTGTTAATGATCTCAAGGCAACTGGGACCACTGTCACCAAAAAAATCATTGGTAACACATTACACCGTAATGGATTAAAATCCTGCAATGCCCGCAAAGTCCCACTGCTCAAGAAGGCACATGTGCAGACCCATCTACAGTTTGCCAATGAACACCTAGGTGATTCTGAGAGTGATTGGCAGAAGGTGCTGTAGTCAGATGAGTCAAAAATTGAGCTCTTTGGCATTAACTCAATTTACTGTATTTAGAGGAAGAGAAATATAGAACACCATCCCCACAGTCAAGCATGGCAGTGGAAACATTATGTTTTGGAGGTGCTTCTCTGCTAAGCGCACAGGACTGCTTCACCTCTTCAATGGGACAATGGATGGAGCCATTTACCATAAAATCCTGAGTGACAACCTCCTTCCCTGCACCAGGACATTAAAATCTGGTCATTTTTGGGTCTTGCAGTACGACATTGACCCGAAACATACAGCGAAGGCAACAAAGGAATGGCTCAAAACGAAGTACATTAAGGTCATGGAGTGGCCTAGCCAGTCTCCAGACTTTAATCCCATAGAAAACGTATGGAGGAAGCTGAAGCTCCAAGTTGCCAAGCGACAACCTCACAATCTTAATGATTTAGAGATGATCTGCAAAGAGGAGTGAACCAAAATTCTTTCGGACACATGTGCCAACCTCATCATCAACTACAAGAAACGTCTGACTGCTGTGCATGCCAACAAGGGTTTTGCCACCAAGTATTAAGTCTTGTTTGCCAGAGAGATCAAATACTTATTTCTCTCTACAAAATGCAAATAACTCTATATAATTTACACAATGTGAGTTTCTGGATTTTATTTTTGATATTATGCCTCTCTCTGTTAACATTAACCTACCCTTACAATTATAGACTGTTCATGTCTTTGTCAGTGGGCAAACTTACAAAATCAGCAAAGGATCAAATACTTTTTTCCTTCACTGTAAGTGAGATCGTATTCTAGAGAATTTCTTTAAATTGTTACAAGGTTTAATTATAGAGAATTCATTCATGAAGTTTAATCCTATACAACGTTCTGCAATGGATTAAGCACGAATGTTGGGAGGTTGATCCACCCTTTTACCGATACTGTGCACAGTCAATAGTACGTATGAGGCTGTGCTTCCTGAGACTCGCTTCTCTAATATGCTCATTAAGTCAGATAAATGTTTTTTGAGACACATCCTTGTCAATTTACTTCAACAACCAGAATCATTTGCCTCTACTTAGAGACTGTTAGCATCTCTGGCAGAAGTCCATCTTTTTCTTCCAAAGTGATTTTGTTACATCCTGTAACTTAAGGGTTCATTAGGGGTAACAAGAACAGAAGAGAAACAGAAAAGTGGGTTGAATTCTAACCAAATGATTATACAAAAACAGACAAAGAGGGCTTTTAAAAAAAATCCTTAAAGCTCGGAGACATTTAACACCCCAAGTCAATTATCTGAGAGATGCGATAGAGAACAGTAAAGAATTTAGAGACGGCCACGGCTATAATACAGTCTGTTCCCCATGAAAAATCTTGCCAAAATCTAGAAAGACAAATTAAACTGCAATAATGATTTGATACAAAATGCGGCAACTTGGTGGTATAATATCATCGTCTTCCATCAGCAGTCGCATTCCTTCTTTTTCTTCGCCAATACTGATTGGATTTACAGTGTACTTAGTTTATAGTTGGCAAAAAAAATAAAAGATTATGCTGCCCTACAATACATTTTGCTAAATAAGAAATAAGCTTTTAATTACAGTAAATGACATGTTAGAAGTATTGATGCTTAACAGTAATCTGTTTTGTACTACTCTTATGTACTAGTAGGACAAACAACATTTTTAATAATGCAAATAAACTTAAACCCTTTGACTCTAAAAAAGACATTTAGCTATAATGTGGTCATAATAAAGAACATAAACTAATAGATTTGGAATCTTGTGCTTCTATTAAAGCTAAAGGAAAACAGAACATTACAAATAACCTTCCATTACATCCAAACTGTGGAACAATAATGAGGATTTAGTAAGAAGTAAAATCTTTAGACTGACCACTTTGTCTAGCGAAACTCAAAATCAACCACTCGATAATTGACCTTTCTGAGAACCCTAAATTCAACCAATATTGGATTGACAAATATATGGTGCATGATCCTAGAAGCTATATAGTAAATATGATCCATCCAGATCAGATTGTATTAAGTCAGAGAAGGCACTAACAAGGTTAGGCAGATCAGAGGTAGTGGTGGAACTAGAGTCCAATGAGCTCTGGTAAGAAGTTTAGACCTACCAACCTGCATGTTGGTCAGTTGTATGGGCCCTGAGTAGCATTCTACATCCTATAAGGGTACCTTTACACGCCACTAACGCGGCAAGAAATATTGACGGCGATATGTCGCCCTGGAACTATCGCCGTCAAAATCTCTCCCAATGTCGCCTCACCTAGGTCGCCTGATTTCAGAGCACTGCTAGGTGAGGTGACATATCACCGCCAAATTCCCAAATTACACGCCATAATTGGGAGAGATTTTGACGGCGATAGTTCCAGGGCGACATATCGCCATCAATATTTCTCACCGCGATAGTAGCGTGTAAAGGTACCCTTAGACTTATGAATTTCCCTCTTCATTATGTGTTAATGTCCCCATCCTGCCATACATGGGCCCATTCAGCAATATATGGTCTCCATCCTGCTATATATGGGCCCAACCCAATATGTATGTTCTCCATCCTGCTATATATGGGCCCATCCCACTATATATATGCAACCATCCTGCTATATATGGTATCCATCTTGGTATATGTGGACCCATCCTGCTATATCTGTTTTCCATCCTGCCATATACTGTATGGTCCTCTTCCTGGTATATATGGTCCATATCCTGGGATATGACCTTTATCCTGGTATGTATGATCCCCCATCCTGGTGTATATGGTCCTTGTACTAGCATATATGGTCCTCCTACCACCACCATAGTCCTCTAATTATTATAATGCACCCCCATATTCTTCCATATATTATAATGTACCCCCATAGTCATTTCATTTATTGTATACGAGTATTCAGCCATGAGATGAAATTGCTAACTAAGCTGTCCCAAAATTTTTAAGATAGTGTTTTTAAATATTTCTGATAGATTGTGTTTTTTTGTATGTGAACATTTTTTAATTCGGATATATGGTTTATATTGGATTTTTTTGTGTATTTTTATATTCAGCATAATCAGAGCATACCAGGATTGTGAAGTTTTCAGAGTGCTCTGCACTGGAAAGGTAGTAGCAACATGCTTGATTCTTCCACATGACTAAAACCATGATCTTTTTGGCTGTTATGATGGTTATATAAATTACTTGGTCTTTCCTACTTTTTATCAATACAAAGCATATAAAAAAAAACCTGAAAAAGGTGTAGGGCAACCTAACACTCCAAAGATTGGATAAATTGGATAGAGCATCTGCAACCATGTTATTGTTCTACTGATAGAAGGAAACACATATTTCAACCTTTGGTATTGAATATAGATGCAACAAGAACTCTCTCTGTATGTTACATACAGTTGACCTGCTTAAATATCTCTGATTAACAAACCATTTCTTCAGGACTGCTAGACCTTGAGTCATTAAGCAGCAATATTTAGGTATCTTTTAATTGGCACAGCAGACCGTTAAGTTTCGACTCTGCTCATGTCATCTTTTTAATTTCCTTTACAAGTGGTATTGATCAGGTGCCACCTTATTTGCTGATATGTGGCACCCCGCAACGAGTGCGTCACAAGGGAGTATTGCAGCCGCAATATTCTCTGACAAAGCAGTGAAATAGTTAACTCTGAGATCCAACCCAACATGCAACACCTAGAACAGGGGACCAATCATGGGTCCTAGGGGGTGGAGTGTTAGGGTAGTGAAGTAGAACACACAATAATCTAGACAGTCGAGAACAGTCCAAGAGAATCTAGAACACAGAGCTTGGAGAGGAGCGGGGGCTCCGCACTCCGTGCGGGCCCCTGGGCCGTCACCGGTCGGGTGTCAGCACCTGAGGCCTTAACCACCGGGATTGGGCTTATCTACACGGGTTCCCAAAAGACTCCCGTGCCCACAACTTACAGCCGGTTCACTGGTACCGAAGCTGGCAGCAGTTCACCTCTGTCACGCGAACCAGCCCTGTGGAGGAGAAGCTTTATAGGAGCACCCCACCACCAGCCAGTTTCCAGTCGTCTAACCAGCGGTGTACCCACTGAGGGATCCAAGGCTCCCCAAAGCATCCAGAACGTACATCATGGATAGGGCATTGAAGCAGCCTCCCCGTACCCGACCTGGTATTCCTGGGCGACGCTGGCAAAAGAAGGAACTAAGTAGGTAGAATGGAGGAACACTGCGGATCTCTGAGGAACACTATCACTGCTGAGTCCACCCGGTCTACTACTCAACCACTGTAAGCCATGTACTGCCTGCTGGTTACAGTAAAGACCGTTGCAGAGACTATCTGTGTCCGTGCTTCCTTATGAACTGTCCGTCATTAACAACAAGGTAACCGCAGCTGCCGCACAACATCTTGAGCAGCTCCAGCCCCCGGGGATCACCGCTCAGCCTGTGGGGAGCGTAACATCTTGCTGCTGTCCATCACCCCGGAGGTTCCGCAGCGTCGGTAGCCCTTACCGAACTACTCATAGGTGGCGTCACGAATAAAAACAAATTAAACCCCTTTTTAATCTGTTCCCGCAAGACGTCTTCAATTTTGATCTGCACTACACCGGGCCCCACTACCGGCAGGCGCGATCCACCCGTGACAAGGAAGGAGAAGAATCGCCTGTTTCAACCGGAGTCAGCCGGCCACGGTGAGTCAGAAAATGGCGTCACGAACAGGATACGAGCAGGCCCGTTACCCAACGGGTATATTGTGCTTAAACTGGACTTTATTGTCTACAATTGGACTTTGTTCGTCCCTAAAAGAACTTTCCCGCCTTTACACCATTGGGTCAAGATGGCGCCCAAGATGGCGTTCCCGCCACAAGAAGCCGCCACGTGAAGCCCAGGAGTGAGTCAACCCCCCCTCATCGTGGGAGGGCTAAAGACAAAAGGCGCCAAACTCTTTGTCCGCCCTGATTGCTCGAATCAACCATGGGGGCGGACCCCAAAGACTTTTCCCACCATTGGACTACAAAAGCCCACAAGCCCACAGGAAATGGGAGTGTCAGAGACATACCGACAGACGGAGAAGACTTCTTCACGAGCTCTACCAGAACGTCTTACCGGTTGAACGGGTGTGGTTTCCCTCCAAGAAGAATGGCCAGCACGAGACTCCAAGACCTAATGCGGGAGGTCGAGGCGGAGGCTAGAGCAGCCATCGGCCAACCGGGTCCGGATCCTGCCCTTACTATAGACGGCAGCCCCGACTTCTGGCTAGAGGCTCTACAAGACCTCCGGGTGCGACTACTTGAGACTGTGGAGTGGACGATTCGCAGCTGGAGCGCGACCCTAGGCAGAAGACTCCATCATGCGATGCAGCAGAGCTGACCGGGTACAGCTTCTCCAAGCCCAGACGACATCGCCAGCTTTTCCACCACCTCACCGTCGCCCACCACCTGTCCAGCTTCGTCACCGGAGCCCATAGACTGTGTTATTCCAGTGAGGACCACAACTCGACCCGTTCCAGCGGAAGATACCGCAGCCGACCCCGTTCCAGAGCCGGAGCTTCCAACACGCTCCCACGAAGAAGCCGATCTCTACCTGGTTCCACCTGCGGAACCTGCGACTGGTTTCCACACTACCGAGACTGTCGCCTGTTTCTCCCTTGAACCGGAGGCCTCCTCTGCAACTACAGAGGCCTACCTGGTGACCGGGATTGAAACACCACTTCCCGCTGCTACAGAAGAAGAGGCAGGCAGCCTGGAAGTCCTGCACAACGATCCCGAGGAGAACCTTGCAGCACAGCCACCCACCGATCCAGAGGATTCCATCCCATCATCTTCGCCAGCCGAGCAGCCCGAAGTAGTCATCGAGGAGGTCGAGGAGGATGACGAGGAGATCTACAGTTCACCTGAGGATCTCTACACCGGGTTCGCCTGGGGAGACACAAGGAACCCTTCTGCCGGGCGATCAGCTCGGGTGCACTGGTCGGGTGCCGCCGCAACAGTATCTTCTCCGGTTCCGTTGAACCGGGCTCCACTCCAGACTGCCCACCAAGCTCGAGCGGTTCAACAACCAGCACGCCGTAGTGACTTTATCCACACGCCGCATCACTCCGACGAAGAGGTACGTCGTATCCGGAGAGACGAGTGGCACACTCGACTGCAAGCCAACATGCAGGCTCGTGCCGAGGCCCGCCGCAATCTCCATTGCCTGAACAATTCCGTAAAACCGGGTGGGTAAGCACATTTAACTTGTCCACCGGGTGGGGATTCGTAAGGGAGGAGGGTGTGAGTACTGAAGTGTTTGTGGGGCGCCGTGATGTGGAATCGCACCTACCGCGAGGCCATCCAAGCCGAGACTTGTATAGAGGGGACATAGTAACCTATGAGCGCCATATATGCCGCGATGGGTGGTTCGCTATACGGGTCCGGAACACTGCCCTCCATAAGTGACTGTTGTTGTTTGAACTTTGCTATTAAACGAGACTTCTTCCTGTTTGCACCGTAACACCGCGACTTGGCGGCTACAGCCTGAACTTTTATTCTAAGGACAGCCGACCGCCCACCGAGTCCGCGCAAGGTGTTAACCTGTTTATCTACCTCACTTTTATGCATATATGACCTGTCATTAATAAAAGTGTATTACCTGTTGTAAATTATAAAATGTAAAAACCTCTGTAATGTGAGTAGTTTGACGCTTGGGGACAAGCTGATTTAACCAAGGGGGAGTGTGGCGCCCCGCAACGAGTGCGTCACAAGGGAGTATTGCAGCCGCAATATTCTCTGACAAAGCAGTGAAATAGTTAACTCTGAGATCCAACCCAACATGCAACACCTAGAACAGGGGACCAATCATGGGTCCTAGGGGGTGGAGTGTTAGGGTAGTGAAGTAGAACACACAATAATCTAGACAGTCGAGAACAGTCCAAGAGAATCTAGAACACAGAGCTTGGAGAGGAGCGGGGGCTCCGCACTCCGTGCGGGCCCCTGGGCCGTCACCGGTCGGGTGTCAGCACCTGAGGCCTTAACCACCGGGATTGGGCTTATCTACACGGGTTCCCAAAAGACTCCCGTGCCCACAACTTACAGCCGGTTCACTGGTACCGAAGCTGGCAGCAGTTCACCTCTGTCACGCGAACCAGCCCGGGTGGAGGAGAAGCTTTATAGGAGCACCCCACCACCAGCCAGTTTCCAGTCGTCTAACCAGCGGTGTACCCACTGAGGGATCCAAGGCTCCCCAAAGCATCCAGAACGTACATCATGGATAGGGCATTGAAGCAGCCTCCCCATACCCGACCTGGTATTCCTGGGCGACGCTGGCAAAAGAAGGAACTAAGTAGGTAGAATGGAGGAACACTGCGGATCTCTGAGGAACACTATCACTGCTGAGTCCACCCGGTCTACTACTCAACCACTGTAAGCCATGTACTGCCTGCTGGTTACAGTAAAGACCGTTGCAGAGACTATCTGTGTCCGTGCTTCCTTATGAACTGTCCGTCATTAACAACAAGGTAACCGCAGCTGCCGCACAACATCTTGAGCAGCTCCAGCCCCCGGGGATCACCGCTCAGCCTGTGGGGAGCGTAACATCTTGCTGCTGTCCATCACCCCGGAGGTTCCGCAGCGTCGGTAGCCCTTACCGAACTACTCATATGTGGCGTCACGAATAAAAACAAATTAAACCCCTTTTTAATCTGTTCCCGCAAGACGTCTTCAATTTTGATCTGCACTACACCGGGCCCCACTACCGGCAGGCGCGGTCCACCCGTGACAAGGAAGGAGAAGAATCGCCTGTTTCAACCGGAGTCAGCCGGCCACGGTGAGTCAGATACAAGTAATGATTTTATGTTGTCTGGCCGTACAGAAACTGCCATCTCTTGAACCGGCAGAGCAAAGTAAAAGAGAACATGTCATATGGACACTGAGTGATTGTAGAATGGAGTCTTCCAAAAATGAAATATATTGAAAAGTTGGACTGAAAAATATTAAAACACAGGACTATGAGGTTATCCTCAAATTCTTGCAAGAAATATAGTGTTCCATTCAGCTTTGTGGTAAAGCGATGGCTGAGGGACCACCGCTGGGCAGAGTACAATTCCGGTACACAAGACAAGGATGCAGAAACAAGGGAAAAGTTTTATTACCAGGATGTAACTATACGTAAAGGAAAGTCAGAGAGGAATATAATATGACGTTGTAAGGATTTAACAAACATTGTATTATTAGCTGGGTTGTTCCAAAGACACATTGCCTCAGCTATCACAAGTAAATATGCAAAAGACAACTGTACACTCAAAATATCTCCACAACTACACTGCACTAACACCCTAACTGGCCTCTACTACATAGTCCACATGAATACCGTGCTCTACCTACTGAGGCCTATTCTACACCCTAAAAAGTATGCAGACTGGTAAAGATTCACGGTACTGTTGGGGAGAAAATAAGCCCACTCCCGTGACCTAAATAGGGTAAGGCACGTTGGTGCCCACTTTTAGCAGGTCAGGTCTACTTCTCTTGTGAATTTGGGTTCTCTTGTGTCCTCCAGATCACATCTCTATTCCTGTTTGGAATCACTGACCTCAGGAGCCTCTGCATCTGGTAGTGGCTCAGCAGTCACCAGGACTCTCTAACAATCCAACTTGTAGTCTCTCTTACAAGCGGGACTGGGCCTCTTCCCAAACTGTTGTTCCCAAACACTTTTCAGGCAGCTTGCCTTCCCTTCACTCTCTCCTTCCCGTGCCCGGTTTCTCTTAGCTATGCTCTCAGGGGAAATTGCACCCTTTCTCCGTTTCCCACACTTTTTGGCCATGATTAGTCCATCAACACAGTTCAGGGGGAAAGGGTGCCTCGTCTGCCGGATATTCCCAAATCCAGAACACAGGAAAGCACTGTCTCTTAAAGTCATAGTGTGTCTGTTAGTGCCACACCCCTATATTGGTATCAGAAGTTGGATCAGAACACACACCTCTAGAAGAAATTCCAATCTTAACAAAGGACCTTGGCTGTCCATGATCTTATGCAGCTCATAGCAAAACTGTCTACTTGACTCAAACTATAACCTGAAAAACCATATCAAACTTTAGATGAGAATGCCACTACTCAAAACGGATGACCTTTGTTTATTATTTTAATAATTGTGTTTGGGTCATGATTTTCCAGAACATAATAATATGTGAGTACTGCATGTCTTCCTCCTGCATTTGTTAAAGCCGTCTTCCTCACAGAGTGCACAGTGTTCCTACTCTTAGGGTACGCACACACACGCGAGTGAAAAAATGGTCCGATTCACGGATCCAAGAGTCGGACGAGTATCATCCGACTTTTGGTTAAGTGTGACTTGCGAGTGCTGTCTGAGTGCAATCCGTTTTTTCTTCAGCAGCTATTTACAGTATGATCATGTACAGGAACATTTTGTACAGTTGTCTGAGCTACAGAATGAGAATGTATCAATTAAAACTCTCATCATACTCAGATGGCCCGTGTGCGGTCCGAGTGCGGTACGTCTTTATTGTCGGACCCATAGACTTGCATTGGCGAGTCTCGTCCGTGACTCGCACAGATCGCAGCATGTTGCGATTGACGCACAATCTGAGAATCTGATGCGTAAAATGCGTGCAAGACTCGGAAATGTGCTCTCGGATATTAGTTAACATTGGTCCGAGAGCAATGCGATTTTTCCACACATTACACTCGGACGAGTTTCACTGATGTGTGTCCGAGCCCTTAGAAAGACAGTTGATGGAGGGGTATTGGACCAGACATGTCCATCAGTCTCTGTCAAATGAAAAACACTGTGCATGGGAAAGCTGCTTTTCAATTAGAGGAGGCTGACAAACAGGAAAATAGAGAGGCAAATTAGACAAACTGCGTAAAAGTAGCCACAGAAAAGATACCAAAGTTTCTTATGGCACTCTCTTCGAGGAGAAACATTCCCCCTAAGGGTACCTTTACACGCCACAACTTTTGGTGGCGATAGGAGGCAATCTAACGTGCGCGTGCACATTTTTCATGGTTGCCTCAGAACGCTGAAGGCGCTTTTACATGCCACAATTTCGCCCTCAACCTAAGGAGACGTGTCTCCCCGGAAGTTGCCACACTAACGGCGGGAAACATCCGGTAGACTACCGTCGCCGCTTCACACGCCGCAATCCCCAAAGGAATGTGGCCGTACCTGTTCAGTGCGGCGAAAACATAGGCATGCCAAATTGTTTTACACCGCGCCCCAAACACGCTCATTGGACAACGCAATAGTGTCCTTATTGGCCACCCTGCACTGGAAGGCTGGCTAATACGTGACACCATTGTCGCAGAGTTTGGCAGAAATACACGCTCGTGTCGTGACAAGTGGCTGCTGTGAGACACTTTCGAGCCGCTCAAGCGTCACACAGGAGCGGTCTTGAGCAGGACAGTGGCTTACACTACACAATGGTTTGCTATGTGTGCGTCTGGAGCTGAAGGTGGGAACATACACACAAAACTTTGCCCATATGTGGCTACATTGGTCCATGCCATGGCACAGCTGCCATGGCACAACTGAACTATGTGTGGGTACACATGTTTGCATGTAATGGACTGTACCTACATTCCCCACAAACCCCATTGCTTGCTAAATGTGTGTGGACACGTGCCCCTGTGGCCACAACACATCACAATGGATATGTGATGTAGTGAGTGGTGGCATTGTGCATGGCTGGTGTGTTTTGCACAGGCAGACGTCTGCTGCCTGTTTTATGAATGTATTGCCATGGAAGTCACAGTCTGCTTAGAACAGCATGGCAAGAGTTAAGCTTGCAACTTGCTGGAGATGTGGGTGTGTCTCAGGATAGTTAATGGAGTCTGTGTTTGACATGTGAGAGACTGACAGTGATTGAGACATGGAGAGCCTGCAGGCTGCTGGGCTGTGGGCAGAGGTCAGACATCCAGTCTGAAGGAGCAGGCTTTCAGAGGCCATGTGAGGACTGACAACAGGCCCGAGTGGAGGCTGGGATACAGCGGCAGAAGTGTATCTGAACCTGTGACGTTCAACAGACTATATACCAGGAGGTATGTACCTGTAAGCCGAAGAAAGGCTCCTGTTTATGTGCTGGAAGGTGGTTTATGCTGACATAATAAACCAACATGACTTTTAATTAAATGGAGAGACTGTCGCTGTTTTTAAATACGGCTGCCAAGTGAGTGAACCCGACCCGGTCCGTGAACGCGATACCACAGTACACACAGTTGCGCCATACACTGTGTGCCAAAGGGCTGAACCTGTGTACTGCATATTACCACACAATGTTTCACGGACCCATCAATACTTTTTGACGGGTCACATACCTCATTGCACAGCATAAAGCTATGTGCAACTGCCCTGTATCCCAAAGTAACGACACACACAGGTAGTTTTTTGGATCCAATTTTTTTCACTTTATATTTTTGTGCACTAAAAAAATAAAGACAACAACACACACAAAATAATAGAAAACAGAAGTGTTAACATCACACAAAGAAATGCAACATGATGACAAATAATGTAAAACAATAAACATGTCAAAGTTAAAAATTAAAAAAAATCACTAACTAACTAAAGATTGTGCACACACAAAAACCCAAACAAAATCCTCATGGTGCAGCCACCCTGTTAATTACACCATCCTCATCATGTAGCAGCCTCACAGCACCAGCCACCCTACACCTGCTGTTGCTGCCAGGCCACTGCCCCGAGAGCCATTAAAGTAGGAGCAGTATGCATCTCTACTGTTCCTGGCATCCTGCTGAGTCTGACCCTGGCTGAGCGGCTGGAGTGGCGCCACACCATGGTCGGTAGCACGCCAATCCCCTGGACAGACCTCCCCTGTTGTGGGGTCCACTGAATCCACATAACTTGCTGGCGAGTATGATGACCAATCCCTACGACGCAGGAAGTTATGCAGCACACAGCAGGCCAGCACTACCACATCAATAGATTCCAGTTTCATATGCAGACGTGTATGAAAAACCCGGAATGTATTAGTCATGATCCCACGAACGCATTTTCAACCACATGGCGGACCAGGGATAGCCGGTAATTGAAAAGGCACTGCTCAGAAGTAAGGGTCCTCTGGGGGATATGGCCGTAGTAGGTGTGCCTGAAGTGGGAACGCTTCATCCCCCACAAACGTAAAGTTGAGATGATGGGTTGTCTCTTCATTTGAGGGCAAGTTCAGCCCACCTGTCCTCAGGTCTTGGGCCAAGGAGCAGTGTGTGAACACACCCCCATCTCGGATACGCACGTTCATTCCAACGTCCACGTAGAGGAACTCATAGTTCACATCCACCAGGGCCATGAGGACAACACTAAAATATCCTATGTAATTATAATACAAAGACCCCAAGTTTGGGGGTTTAGTGATCCTCAAACCCTCTCGCTACAACCATACATTCAGCGGGTGTTGTTGGAAACTGCATATAGGATGGCAGCAGACTACTCCAGATGGTCTCACATGTCTCGGAAATCAGGCGGCTCAGCAGGGACAGTGATACACGTGAAGTGTATTGCAGGTCAGTCCTTGACCGACCTGTAGCCAGGAATCGGATTAGGGCCCATGTCGGACTGGACTGTCTGGAAGGCGTGGATCATGGCAACCAAGCGGGCAAGGTGTTGCTGCCCTTCTTGGGGTGCCCTCTCCATGTGCTGCTATGCCTCCAGGTGAGCCAGCAGGAGCTCCTGAATGGTTGGTACACCTGTATGGGAAAGAAGGACAATAGTGAGTTACCTGTGTATGTGTGGTGTGGGTGGGTGTTTGATCGACTTGTTAGTGATTACACATACACAGCACAGCACCATCCCGGGTCACATCTGTAGGAGATGGGGATGGGCTGACAACCCAGCCGGCAGCATGGGCTCCTTCTCCATCATCAAAAAAAGCAAAAATAACAATAACTACATTAGCAAGCTGGTAGGCCTTAGCAGACACTTAGCAGCAGCAGGCTGAAGGGGAGGGTGTGTTGCCACCAACACACCACGGCTCGTCCAGGAGCTTGAGATGCTGGGGTGGTGTGGTGCTCCCAGGGCTGGGTGCAGCCATGTCTTCAGTCATTGCTGGGGAGGGAGTGGCTGTGCCCTCCGGGGCCGGGGCTGGTGGAGTCCCTGCTAGGGAGGGAGTGGCTGGGCCCTCCGGGGTCGGGGCTGGTGGAGTCCCTGCTGGGGAGGGAGTGGCTGGTCTCTCCAGGGCTGGGGCTGGTGGGGTCCCTGCTGGGGAGGGAGAGGCTGGGCCCTCCAGGGCAGGTGGTGGGGGTGTCCTGGGTGCCGGTGGGGACTGTGGAGCATCCCCAGACACAGAGTCCTCGTCATCTGTAATATCAAACATGATAACAGACAAATTTTAGAAAAGGCACACAACAGAGGGAAAACAGCTTGTGTGTGTGTCTGAATTTCAAGAGGGCATGAAGGATACGGTCAAAGGTTATTGTGGGCGCATACCCTCTGGTGAGGGCCTACTCTGGTTGGGCACATGAGTCCAACAACAGTGCCCACATATTTTGAATGTTACATAACCCTTGCCTTAGCATGGTAGGTATTTAAATCTTGAACACAAGATCAGCCAGTAAGCCTCATGTGTTTGCAGCATGGGGGCCAATACAATAGCGTTCAGATTGTATTCAGTGTTCTGTACTGTGATGATTGTGTTGAACAATTGAATGTGTCACAGGTCACACGTGCTGTAAGGTGTCATGTGGGTGTTGAACATTGCATTAATATGTTGTTGTCACCTTCGCAGTCAGGACACAACTATTTTTGCAACAACACAACATCATGGACCACTATAGCCGTCACCATTTGTATGACAGATGAGTGTTTCATACACCTTTATGATGCAGTGTAACCAACATGCAGATGCACATTGGTGACAGCTCAACATGGTGGCTTAGGCCACATTATGTGGCATGCCACAATACCACATGATGTTTGTGTAGTGTTTGGAGTATTTAGCTTTCCATGTGTGTGTTTGGCATTGCCACATACTCACCACGCAGCCTGGCAATCCTGGCACGCAGATCCACAATGCGCCCTGGGGACTTATGTTTCAGGTCCGCAATTTTTTTTCTGGATCTGTGAGTAGCATAATCTAGCCATCAGCGTCACCAAATTCACAAACGATTGCAGTGCGTTTCCCATGGCACCCATGTGCGATGTGTAGTCCAACATCTGCACTGTCATGTGTGGCAGTATTGGTGGACACAGTGCAACTTCCAATACACGCACCCAGCATAGCTTGTGCTATTCAATGCGCGCGTAATTTTACTGATGTAGTAGATGGTTGTGTAGGTGAAGATGTGTGTGGTGCTGAAGTGACAGCTCTTCAAATATGGTGCCCTGTGAAGGGACAGCCAATGGAAACACAGTAGCCACCACCAATCATCGCTGACGGGGTGCGGACTCCAGCACACTGTGGCACGACTCTGAGAAATCAATAGGCAACGCAGATTCCATTCCTATCGCCCGTTCACACACCAAAAGCCTGGAATCTCGCCTTCATGATTGCCTCTGATTTTGGAGCAGTGCTGTGAAATCAGAACCAGGCGCAACCTTTTTTATTGCCGCCAAATTCCCCAATTACACGCCGCAATTGCGAGGCCATTACACGGCGATGGTGACGGGGCAACAGATTGCCAGTCAGATTTCTTGCCGTAGTTTTGGCGTGTAAAGTTACCTTAAGACACCTTGTCAGAGGCCTTCCACTCAGCCATATCAGACCTCCTGCTTTGCATTGATGAGTTGGTAACACCATGAAACATGTGTCTACAAATGGAGCGTCTGGTGTTGCTTTTTATTCTATGTCTTGTGACAAAGTTCATCAAAGGGTTGATATTGACTTTTAGGATTGGTACATCAAGTAGGTGACCCTGGAGTTTAAGTCCTCTCTTCCTCTCTGAAGAGGCAATTTGCATATTTATACAGTATATTTATATAGTTAAAATACAAAGTTCACTTGCACATATATGGAGTAGGAATACTTCCATCAATATAATGTGCTCTCTGCTAATGCGCTTCCCAAATTTAACTCTGATTGGAGTTAATGTGATCCAGATCAAATGTTGGGGATGCTGCAATAGCAAACAACACTGTTCCCTACTACCAGTGCACGAATAGAAATAACCAAACAAAATTTTTGGGTTGCTATTGCACAAATTGTGTTAGTACAAAGAGAAGTGTACAAACTGAGTTTACACACCTAAGGGGATATATATCCCTCGTAGACAAATATCAACCAAAATATTGTTTAATATGGATTTCCTAACTCTCCAACTCAGCTGGACACGTATTCTAGGGCTCTGACACACTCCGAGTTACATCCGAGTTTGACGGAGGAGACTTGGAACAGGCTGGAGCAGTGATCCTGAACGGCTTCTCTGTCTCTGGACAGGGAATGACAGCTGCTTGTTTTTCTGTGCAGCATCGCATTCCCTGTCCACAGAGAGAGAGGTCGTTCAGGGTCACTGCTCCAGCCTGTTCCGAGTCTCACCCGTCAAACTCGGATGAGTGTGTCCGAGCCCTAAAGGATTCTACTGCATATGTGTGCTCACAGGTAATGATACATCCGCTCATTAGACTCTTTAAACCCAACCCAGGTTGTCAGGAATTATAATGATTATACACAGTTACCTTTCACTTGTGCTTTATGTAAAAACTGCTTCTTTTAAATTATATGCACACATGTGTATTACATCAGAATGCACAAGAAAACATGTTTTACGCTGAGGGGATGTTCACGTATCCTTTCCCCCGTGTGCTGAGGGTCAAACGTTGCTTAAAAGGCTTAACCCTCCGTCACATACAATAGGCCTGACAGGCACATCTCTTTTACTTTCATTTCTCCTTCCTCACCAGATTGTGAGGAAATTCCCTCCCTCCAGGTAGTCTCCTGTCTCTAGCAGCTCTGTGAAACCTTATACCACAGTTGGATTGCAGAGCTTCAGGAGGACAGATATAACTGCGCTAATCTCTCAGGCTCATTGTATGTGAACACGTCATTTTATGTTTTTATTCATCACAATTGTTTATTTGGCTTGTTTTATGAATGTATAGCACAAAGTGTGAGAATATTTCATAGAAATAAGGCAGATTAATAGTACTTAAGGTACCTTAAAATTATGTTTGTTTCCATAAATTTTCTTTGTAGAGATTTTTGACAGAGTCGAACTGGGGGACTATTTGGCGGGAGTTTTGAAATGTTTGTATTTCAGAGTTATTAGTTTTATGTTAAGTAAATGGGTTTTTTTTTGCACCTGATTATGTGTAGTCTCTTTTATTACATCCCTATGAAGGTCACTGATCACTTTTAGAGCACTGAAATTGCAAACGTTAGATATTATAGGTATTTTTCTAGCCTGCGCCTGACAGTCACATTGTATGTGAACTCGTTAGAACCGATATTGTATGTGACGGAGGGTTAAACTAGCTGCTGGTAGATGGAGGTACCCTGATGAATGAGCATGAACAGTTCCGAAACCGGTCGGTTCTCAGCCCCCTGTGACGTTACTGCTAAGTCCCGCTCCTCTGTGTCACACCTGTTGATGTGAACACCGAACGGCTGAGACGTCCAGCACTGGTGGTGCTCAAGACCGGGCCCCTGCATCATCGATTAGTGGAGGATAGACCTCCATCTACCAGCAGGTAGCTTAAGCATTTTAAACAACATTTGACCCTCAGCACACGGAGGAAAGGATAAGTGAACATCCCCTCAGCGTACCCCTGGTTCAGGTAAGGGGCTCTCTTGAGCCCATGTGTGTGGGTTTTATATGGCCATATACAAAAAAGTGGCCTTAATAAAGCTGCAGGAGCGGGAGAATCGTTCATTACACTTAATTCAGTGTTAATGTTTGTAGTATTTGTGGAACGAAAATATTGGAATTTTTTCTCTGGGATTAAAAACCTGTTTTCTTGTGCATTCTGAGGTAATACACATATACCGTGTTTCCCCGAAAGTAAGACCCTGTCTTACATTTTTTTGGGGGCCAAAAGTGGCCCCCGGTCTTACTTTCGGGGGGGGGTCTTATATTGTGTGCCCCAGCAGTGTGGCCTACAGGCCCCCTCCTGCTGGCACACTGCGGGAGCGGGTCGCACGTCACGTGCGCCTGCTCATTAGATATGCACTGCTCCCCCTGTCAATCAGCGACAGGGGGAGCAGTGCATTATGTATATGGGCCCCCCTCCTGCTGGCACACTACCCCCCTGTTCTGAGGCCCCCCCTGCTGCTGCTGCACACATCTTACCCTCCAGGGTCTTCTTGCAGCAGCCAGCGCGTCGGTCCTCCGTCCTCGGCTGTCTCCCGGATCATGTGACCCGTCAAAGCGCATGACGTCATCGCGACTGCGACCGGCCGGTCACATGATCCGGGAGACAGGCGAGGACGGAGGACCGACGCGCTGGCTGCTGCAAGAAGACCCTGGAGGGTAAGATGTGTGCAGCAGCAGCAGGGGGGGCCTCAGAACAGGGGGGTAATGTGCCAGCAGGAGGGGGCCCATATATATAATGCACTGCTCCCCCTGTCGCTGATTGACAGGGGGATGCAGTGCATATGTAATGAGCGGGCGCACGTGACGTGCGACCCGCTCCCGCTCCCCCCCCCTCCGCTAGGGGCCTTACATTAGCCCCCCCAGTTGTAAGGCCCTATATTCGGGGGAGGCCTTACATTAGCAGGCCCCCCTTTACCCCTAGGCGGCCTTACAATCGGGGGGGACTTACTTTCGGGGAAACACGGTATGTGCATATAATTTAAAAGAAGCAGCTTTTGAATAAAGCACAAGTGAAAGGTAACTGTGTATAATCATTATAATTCCTGACAACCTGGGTAGGGTTTAAAGCAGATGTATCATTACCTGTGAGCACATATACTGTATGCAGTAGAAACCTTTACAATAAGTGTCCAGCTGAGTTAGGAAGTCCATAGTAAACAATCTTTTGGTTGATATTTATCTATGAGGGATATATATCCCCTTAGGTGTGTAAACTCAGTTTGTACACTTCTCTTTGTACTAACACAATTTGCGCAATAGCAACCCAAAAATTCAGTTTTGTTAATTATATAATACCTTTGTAGTACTAAAGAAATATAGATAACATACTAACCTTCTATTGCCATAAAAATGGCACTGCACATTTTTCCCAAGGTTCTACAGCAAAGCTGGCGAGAGATTTATAGAGAAGGAAGAATATTGATAGAGTGTGACTGCTGAAGTCAATGTGAAAACTGCAATATTTCAAGATTTCATATATGTGGATACTAGTAACGACTGGAATGCCAGTCATATATTTATGAGGGATACAGTGCTGCTATGAACGACTCTGACCACAATATGATATCAAATCAATTTCTTTTATAATTTGTCAAGAAAATAACAGGATAACACAAAATATGGGTCACAACAGCCATGAACCACAGAATGCAAATTATGCAGCCTGAGAGATCCCAAGTGCCAGCTTCATGGAGTTGAGAAGGACTACCCCCCCAGGCTATGTCACCCCCACCCTTATCCGGTACAGGGCCTACCCAGGGTTTCGCCATGACTGTGACACGTAGTTCTCTCAGGAATACAATCTTACACCCCTCTCCCACACTAATTACAATAGATTTTGGGTACCCTGTTTTCCCCTTGATATGGACTTATATATTTACACCACTAATCACTTGAACCAACAAGTTGTTTGTACAGTGCACTGTGTCTCTTTCTGTGAGACCAAAGAGTGGTCTCTCTGACTTGGTACCGCAAACAGATAACAAACTGAACCTTTTATTTTACTCTGATGTCCGGCCACTAGGTTTGATCAGCTTCTTCAGTCACCAAGTTCTCTCGTATATCCCAGTTTAACTGTAGATTCGGATTGGACTCAGTCTCACTGCGTAGTCCACAATGAAGCTCCCCTATAATATGCACATTCACAGAGCTCTCAAGTCTCTTGATCAGTCCATCAGTAATCCTTTCCACAGAAATGTTGTCAGAGCTGCTGTAGATTCTACCTAGCTCTCCCAAACTAACTACACAGTCAGTGACCGGTCACACATCAAAGTTTACTCACAGAGCTGCTCCCTCTGGATCACACAGTCCAATTTGGATCACTTCAGGCTCCCATTCTTCATGGCACACAGGCAGGACTTCTCAAAATTTACCTCACGAGTCTCTGAGTCTCCTACTTCCTGTTTCCAATGCTTTCTTCTCCTGTTGAATGGTGACCTCTAGTGATCGAACTAAGTTATTGCAGCATGATATGTTATAACAGTAAACATTAACATGCTACACTCACATATAAATACTACCATTTTTGAAAACATCTTTACCTTGAATTTTGATTTGAACAATATGTAAATGTCTACTAATAGATTCCCTTTCAGCCTCTTAGATACATTCACTTATTTAATGTAATTCTGTATTTTTCTTATTGCAGGTAAATGATTTGATATTTTCTCTTCCAGTAATACTGGAGTTTGGAGCCATAAAAATTTATCAGAGTGGTTTATCAACGGCTGTGGAGACCGATTTTGGTTTATTAGTAATTTATGATGGGGAACATTATGCCTCCATATCAGTCCCAGGAACTTACATTAATTCTACTTGCGGAATGTGTGGAAACTACAACAAAAATCCAGAGGATGATACTCTTCGCTCAGATGGAAGACTGGCGGTCTCTGTAATAGACCTAGGGGAGAGTTGGAGAGTCTATCACCCAGACTGGAAGTGCTCTTCTGGATGTGTAGATAACTGTAGCTTATGTGACACCACAATGGAATCACTTTACTTTACCTCCGAATATTGTGGATTTATAAACCTTACAGGGAGTCCTCTTTGGGATTGTGGCACTGTGCTGGACCCCACTGCTTTTGTCCATAGCTGTGTTTATGATCTTTGTGGCGCCAGAGATAATGGCACTAGCCTTTGTCAAGCTATCCAAGCTTACGCTCTTGTATGTCAAGCACTGGGAATTACCCTGGGCGACTGGAGAACACCAACTGGCTGTGGTAAGAATCATTTTATTCACTTACACCAAACTTCAATCTTCTATATTTATTTATTAAAATTTCTCTCTAGGTCCATCTTGTAGTATTCATCCTTTCCGCTCAAAGCGTGGCACATGTCTCAGGCGTCATGTTACAATCAATAATATTGTGCTTTATCTTCAATGTCAATACTACTAGCATATTTCAATCAATACTACATATGATATTGAAATGTCATTCTTTGAATGTATTTCCTTTCGTTCAGGGATGGAAAATGTCATGTCTGGTTTGTTCCCTTAAGGCTTGATCTTGATCTGGAGATTTCATCCTGAAATGTATTCCTCTATGCCAAGAGTCTCAAACTTGTCCAGGTAACTGGGCGATACATAGAAATAAGTTTAACATTGACCGGCTTCATTCCTTGCAGAATGAGGTTACTTTTTCAAGGACACTTTTTTTTCTGTATGACTTTTTAGTCACTTTTTGATTTTTTTTTTTTGTATGTCATCATAATGAAAAAGCTAAATTTTTAGCAATTTTTTTTTACAGTGTTGATCATATGGGTTATGGTACTGTTTTATAGCTTGGTATCGTTACAGCTAGTATTGCGACAATATGAAACTTGAACTCTTTTTGTTCACTTTTGTTGTTAAACAAAAGTCTTTTAGTGGCAAAATATTTTTTCCATATTTTTCCATAATTTATTTAGATTCTTACTTAGCCACTATGTGTGAATTTAACTTTTACTTGCCTCATCGCTGATCTAATACTCTGCAAATCATCATAGTACATCTGTCAGTTTTAGGCTGTACTCACACCAGCCATGATCCTTTCATCTAAGAGAATCAGATTGATTATGTTAATGCCATCCAGCTCAAACTCTGATCAGAATTTGAAGCGAGTGATACTTTATTATGATCCGATTTTCTTGCATGAGAAAATCGTAGCAAAGGTGCAGAGAAGACAGAGATCTTAACTTTTCCATCTTCTTCATTGTCCGTGTCCGCTTAAATCGGACTGTACTGCTGACATCAAAGTGTAGTCCAATATTTTGCACACACCCATAGAATGGAATGGGTGCATGCTGCCTGATATACACTGCCACTCACAGCATGTTCGATTTTTTTTCTCATGCCCAAGGGCTATTCGATAAAACATCAGATACCACTCTTCCATGTTATTTGCTTGCGTGAATGGGGCCTTACACTGACACTACTCTGTTAGACCCAGATTATTGCAGGATCTTATAGGCCACCGTAGCTGGTGACTAGTGATGAGCGAGTGTATTTGTTACTATTCGCACGGATAGTACGGTATTCACGTTACTTGTTATTCTGTATTTGTGTACTCGCCTCGCTATATTCGGATGTCCCGCCCTGCAGATTTGTCACTTCCTTTGCAGCCACTAAACATGCTGGGCTCCTTAACCAATCACAGTAATGCGGCAGCCATCTTTGTTGTGGCCTTACTGTGATTGGCTGGCCGCCCAGCATCATAGGGTCTATTTAAGCCCTGCCGCCACCATTTTGCACACATTGCATCTGGCGACAGTGTTGGAGAAGCATAGGGAGAGATCGCTGAACTGCTAGGGAGAGTGTTTAGACCTCTTCAGGGCTACCTCAAGTGTATACTACATCAATGTAGAGTAGGGAGGGAGAGATACTCAAGCAGGGACAGTTTAAAGAAGCCGTTCAGTAGTTGCATATTACCACCAAAACAATAGCTCTTTTGAGAGTGCAGTAGTCCAAACATTTCCTACTGCCTGCTACCAAGCATACACCAGTCCATTTTCACAGTTGTTTTTGTGGTAATAGCCTGCCTTCTGCTATCCACATTACTACACTTAAAAATGTGGATAGTACCCAACGCAAAGCAGTAGTCCAACCATTTCGTACTGCCTGCTACCAAGCACACACCTGCCCAATTTCCCAGTTGTTTTTATGTAACAGCCTGCCTTCTGCTGTCCACATTACTACACTTAAAAAGGCGGATAGTGCCCAACGCAAAGCAGTGGTCCAAACATTTCCTACTGTCTGAGACAAAGCATGCACCAGCCTATTTTCCCCACTATTTTGGCTGTGACAGCTAGATTGGTTTGTGCCATCCACGTCTGAAAATTTGTCAACAAAACCCAAAATGCCAAAAAAGCCTGTTGTTAAAGGGAACCTGTCACCTAATTTGAAGCCCCTACACTATCTCTAGCTGTCCCTACAGCTTCCTAGCAGCTCCCTATCTCTCCCTTTCTTATGTAAAGTGACCCTATTAAATATGTTTAAATTAAGTCTAAACTTACTGCAGTTCCCGTGGTTAGGGGACTGGGTAGGCGTGGCCACGCTTCCATCAGCACTCCTACATGTTGAAATGCACGCCCCGCTGGGCGGCATTATTCAGGGCCCTCTCTGCCCCCATGTCTTTGTAATCTCCGTGCGCCTCTGTAGTTCTATGCACCGGCCGGACGTCACTTCCGGCGCGGTGCATTATGGGGCGGGTCACGTGATCGGCCCTAGTGCATTATGGGGCCGATCACGTGACCGGCCCGGCTCCGCGCATGCGCACTGCGCTTACTGAAGCCGTAGGAGTGCTGATGGAAGCGTGGCCACGCCTACCCAGTCCCCTAACCACGTGGACTGCAGTAAGTTTAGACTTAATTTAAACATGTTTAATAGGGTCACTTTACATAAGAACGGGAGAGATAGGGAGCTGCTAGGAAGCTGTAGGGACAGCTAGAGATAGTGTAGGGGCTTCAAATTAGGTGACAGGTTCCCTTTAAGGGACAAGGATGTGGTGTTGTCAGTGGAGTGCAAGAAGGCACTGAGTCTGTGTCAGGTGAGCAGAGGCTTAATGCATGCACCATGTTCCTGGAAAAATTTCCTGGTCTGAAACGTAAACCTGTGTGGAAGCCAGAAAAGCGAGAGCATATTCTGTCTTGCATAGCAGACAAGACCTCTACACATTTGTCAAGCAGCAACAAATCTTTCATGACCACACAGTCTACTGTCAACTCACAGAAGGCTGGTCCATCCAATCCTGATACTGGTTCTCCTTTCTACCACCATTATCAGTCATAAGAGACATATGATCCCAAGCTTGGCCACTCCGAGGATCAGTTTGATTGGCTCTGGCCTATTACCGTGTAGCATTGAAAAGGGATGTGAGGAGGTGGAGTGCATTATTGCTCAAGTATTTGAGGACCTACGGCCAGAAGAAAGCCACTTGGAGGAACGTCATTTACTGTCTCCAGAGGTGGAGGCTCATGATGAGACACAGTTGCCATCAAGTCAGCCTACAATGTCAACTGGGGTGGAGGATGAGATGGAAGATGAGGTGGTTGATGATGAGTCCACTGATCTGACCTGGACTGTTGGCACACATAGCCATGACAGAAACACAGAGGAAGATGGATATGTAGCACTAACAAAGGCACCAAGGGGTTGTGGTTTGCCCAGAGTGATAACTGGGTCAACTGTTCCCAAGAGCACGCCCGTTGTTGGTGAAGTCAGGGCAAGAGTGTGTTAAGCTGCTGTGGGAAATGTTTTCTTAAAGTTCTTCAGAGAAAAACATTGTAGTCTGTAGCATCTGCCATACCAAGTTGAGCAGGGGCCAGGGCAAAGGCAACATGAGCACCACCAGTATGCGAAACCACATGGCAACCAAGCACCCCAGTAGGTGGGCAAACACCTCGGTACCAAATTTGCGTCTGCTGGTCAAACCACTGCCATGTCACCTAGGCCTTCTAAATCTGCAGTTCAGGAAGCTGGCAATAATACCTCCTGCCCACAAACTGCAGTTGCTCACACACAACAAACATCAACCACATCCACTTCCTTGTCATATCAAAGCGTCCAATTGTTCATGCCTGAGAGCTTGGAAAGAAAGCGTAAATACACATCCACGCACCCACAGACACAAATACTAAACTTGCACATTGCCAAATTGCTAGCTGTGGAGATGTTGCCATTTAGACTTGTGGGAACACAGTCTTTCTGTGATCTCTTGGCTGTGGATGCCCCACGATACAGTGTTCCCAGCTGCCATTATTTTGCCTGGTCTGCCGTCCCTGCATTACACAAGCACGTGTTAAATAATCTGACCCGTGCTCTCACCAATGCCGTAACCGAGAAGGTCTACCTAACAACAGACACGTGGGCAATTTGTCAGGACAGAGATGATACATTTCTGTCATGGCACACTGGGTGAATCTGGTGGAGGGTGGGACAAAGGCGCAAAGTGGAAAATCGCACATTCTATCCACCACAAGAATAGCGGGCCCAACATCTGCCAGGGTTTCCACCTCTTCATATCGCACTTCCTCTCTTTCCTCCTCCTGCTCCTCGTTCTCTGCAGAGTTACCTTCCCCATCACTGCCAAGCTAATAGCTATGCAGCAGCAAATCGGCAAAGCTTCAACACACTCTGGTAAAGCTAATCTGTTTAGGTCAGAAATCACACACTGCAGCAGAGCTGTGGCAAGCTTTAAAACAACAGAACAATCAGTGGTTCTCCCCGCTGCACCTCCAACCCGGTCTGGTCATCTGCGATAATAGGCGTATCCTGGTGGTGGCTTTAAAGCGAACCTGTCACCCCCTCCAGGCATCTAAAGATAACCTAGCCTCCTTCTGCAGCACTAAGGATGCATTCTGACAAGGTGTCTATAGCATTTATGCTCCCTTGATTCACTGAAATAAAGACTTTTATAAAATCTGTTTCAAACCAGATCCAAGACCGGGAGGCTGGTTTACAAGTGTCTGTCTCCCTCCTCTGTGGTGTCAGTCATCCCTCTCTGCTCTCTGTGCACCGCCTCCAGGGCCATCTCCCTGCACTCAGAGCTTTGTCAGCTCTGCTACAACATAGAGCTGCTGTTATAAGAGACCCCACAGTAGTAAATCTAGCAGGAGGACCCTGAGCAGACAAAGCACTGCCTGCTACATAGCAGCCTTGAGCTGAGCTGTCAACAGTGCAGCAGAGTTGAGTTTGTGCTTTAGATCAGGGGCTGAGGATGGAGCAATGCTGCTGGGTACAAGAAACTGAAAGTGAAAACTGCTCAGCTCAAGGGCTGCTACGTAGCAGGCAGTGCTTTGTCTGATCAGGGTCCTCCTGCTAGATTTACTACTGTGGGGTCTCTTATAACAGCAGCTCTATGTTGTAGCAGAGCTGACAAAGCTCTGTAATGGAGGGAGATAGCCCTGGAGGCGGTGCACAGAGATCAGAGAGGGATGACTGACACCACAGAGGAGGGAGACAGACACTTGAAAACCCGCCTCCCGGTCTTGGATCTGGTTTGAAACTGATTTTAAAAGTCTTTATTTCAGTGAATCAAGGGAGCATAAATGCTATAGACACCTTGTCAGGATGCAGCCTTAGTGCTGCAGAAGGTGGCTATGTTATCTTTAGATGCCTGGAGGGGGTGACAGGTTCGCTTTAAATGTTGGCAAGCTGGTACAATTGTCATGCATGGCTCACATGCTGAACCTAGTTGTTATAAATTTCTGAAAACATACCCTGACTTGCTGAACCTCATTGAGAAGGTGCGCTGTATTAGCACCCATTTCCTCCATTCCTCTACCACTTTTGCTGCTCTTATAGTGCTGCAAAAGCATTTGAATTTTCCAAGTCACCGGCTCATTTGCGTCCTGCCCATGCGGTGGAACTCTGCCTATCATATGTTGGAGAGGATTAGTGAGCTGCAGAGGGCAGAAGCTGAATATCAGCTTCAACACGCATGTCAGATTGAGAGTCAGCCACCACACATGAAAACTGTAGAGTGGGTGTGGATTGCTGATATTTGTGAGGTTCTTGAGAACTTTGACTACTACACCAACATCGTGAGCAATGATCAGGCTATTATCAGAGTAACCATCCCAATGCTGTGCCTCTTGAAAGAATCACAACATCATTTCAAAGAGGAAGCTTTGAGTGGCCAGCATGTTGGTATGGAGACAGATTTCCCAGTGGGTGATACTACCCACCCCTGCCAATATTCTGATGCAACACTGGGTGATGAGGAGAGAGATCACTTGTTTTTATGTGCTACTAAGGGAACTTCTAATGATACAGAGGGGACACCCAACCCAAGCTTCATGTCTTTCCAGCCTGGATGGGCTGGAGAGGAGGAGGTGGAGGAGAGTCAGCGTGAGGAGAGGATGGGTACTGGTAATACTGTTGGGGACACCGAAGATTTGGCTTTTGCCAGCTTGGCCCACATGGCACAGTTCATGTGTATCTGTCTGTGACAAACCCTCGCGTGATGCACATTTTATGCAACAAACCTATACTGGTTGTCCACCTTATTCGATCCACAGTACAAGGAGAAATTTCCTTCTCTCCTTTTAGAGTCACCAAAGAGTTTTACAATGGAATCCTTCAAGAGGGTCATTGTAGATCAGTTTCTGAAACATCATGCTCAGACAATGTTAGTGGCAGATGTACAGGAACTTTTCAACACCACAGGATAATGGGGAGAGACACAAACACCAGGTCCAACAGAGGTGGGGGGAAAATGTGCACAAATTGGGCAATTTTCAATAAACCAGCACAACAGTAAGGGCTATCTGTGCCTGTAACAATACCAAGGAGGGAGAAGTTGCAGAACATGGTCAAGGAGTACTAAAAAGACCATACATGTGTCCCTTCTGATGCTTCTGTTCACTTTAATTATTGGGTACCCAAGCTGAACATTTGGCCCAACCTCTCCCTATACATCTTAGAGGTGCTGGCCTGCCCAGCCGCTAGTGTGATGTCAGAGTTTGTTTTCAGTTCCGCTGGGTCAATCATCACTGATAGGCGCACACTCCTCTCTACAGAAAATGCAGATAGACTTTGTTAGATTAAATTCAACAAGGACTGGCTATCTCCACAGTTTGTAATCCCTCCAGATGACTGCAAGCCAACCTAAATTTAACAAAAATGCTGATTCTTCATGCTACTGCTGTTAACGTCAACCCCTTCCCATAATAACCCATTTATTTCCTTCATCAACCATGGGGCTCATTTTTACAAACCCTATGAATATTCTGAAGAGGACAAACTAGGACTATGTTCCTTCTCCAGCCTAACTACTATTTGTGATTGGAGGCCCTTGGGATGGTGTCTTCCTGTGTCAAACTTCACTCAGCCCATAGGACTAATTTTTTTAAACCCTATGCACATTCTGCAGTGGACAAACTAGGACACTATTCCTACTCCAGCCTACTTACTGTTTGTGATTGGAGGCCCTTGGGATGGTGTCTTCCTGCGTCAAACTTCACTCAGCCCATAGGGCTAATTTTTTCAAATGCTATGCATTTTCTGCAGTGCACAAATCTGGAATACACAGTGGTCCTACCAAACTAATATTTGTCTTTGGAGGCCCTTGTCACAACTTGTGCCACATTATGACTGCAATAGGGCATACTTATTCAATTGAAATCTAATGTCAGTCACCCTATTTGGCAGAAAAACATGCCTGGCTTGTGCAACATTGCGACTGAGATAGGGGATACACATTAAATTGAAATTTACATTGATTGTTAAAGACCTACTGATGGCCCTCTGAAAACTTGTATTGAGGACCACAACTTCTACAGTAGTCCATCATAGATAATGTTTGTCAAGGGAGGCCCTTGTCATGGTATCTTCCTGCACCTATGACACAGCTCCCAGGAGTTATTTTTGGAAATACGATGCACATTCTACAGTGGACCAAGTAGTATAGAATCAAGACATCTTCTCTTCCTGTATAATCTAGGGAATATTGTCAATCACAATCTCTGAGCCATTTGTAGAAGCTTCTCCAACCTATCCTGGAGGGGGGCACAATATATCCATTGTCCATTGACTTGCACAAGAGATATATTTGAGCTCATCATCCAGTTGAGTAGTGCAGCTTTATTTTTCCAGTTCACAGAGTTCTCTTACTCCATGTCTCTTGCCCTTTTTCCATGTAGTCTCTGCCCTTTAATGAGTTAAATAATAGAATGAGGTCCCTATAATATGACTAAGTGAGAGCAGTCTCAAATGTACACAAGAGGGACCTCCAAAATTTCTAGAGAAGGGCGCTTCCAAACATATGTTACAGGGCCACATGAGGGCTCTCGCTAACCTCAGGTTTCCTGCCTATTGCAGGCCCTCTGAACATTTGAATGTAGGGCCACAGAATATCATGGTGGTAAAGGAGGTGGAGAAGGAGGAGCATGAAGCCCAACGCTACAATGGGTACATTGTAAACTGCAATGGAATATGTATTCCACCATCACAATGTCAATGAGGGAGGAGGGACCGCCCAAATGTCTAAGTAAGAGAGGTCCCTCCAAAACGCATGTTACAGGGCCACCTGAGGCCTCTGAGGTCAAAGATCAACATACCTACTGGTACGTTGTTGCTGGCCTTGTAAAGTGCTGTGGAATAGCTAACTAAAAATGATGTATGACAGAGGGACCTACAAAATGTATAAGTCAGGGCCCTCCCAATTGTAAAAGGTGAAAAAAAGCCAGAACACTGCGTGTACATGTGAACAAACACTAAAAGCGATATTTTTTCGTGTCTCTTGTTTATTTAGCCTTGTACATAAATGATTATGCAGGAAAAACAGTTTCTAAACATTTTTGGCCTGTTAAATGCGATTTAGGTTAGGCTTGGTATTTGTTCTTGTGTATCTGTAACAGTGGTGTAATCCTGTGACAAACGTATTCCCACAAACCATATGTGAGTCAGAAATGCATGCAGGCAGATTCTCCAGGCTCTTCCCATTCTGTTTCATCACTCTCCCATCTAATTCAACCTTTTCCTCAGGCCCTCGGACCCCTTTGTAGGGTCCAGCAGAAAATTATTCGCATTTCCCATTGACTTACATTGTACTCACTATTTGGAACGAATATGCAATTATTAAAAAGTACTTATAATGAGTATAGCGATTATTAATATTACGGTACTTGCTCAAAAGCCATTAAGTGGCTTTGGTTTGCCATGGCAACTACTGGCACCCCTCATTCTTTTCAATAGACTTAAAGAGGGATATATCTCCTTCAAATAACCGTCTGGATACTGCTGTCACTATTGACAGCAGTATCTAAGGAATTGAATTGTGCTAATACCGATCGTGGCCATTGTAACAGAGTGTCAGCTATGATATACAGCTGTAATATGATGAGGGTACTGGCTCTGATTGTCAGCTGGTGCCACTATTGTGCCATACATGTGCAATGGTTTGCGGGAAATTACCTACTGTTGTGAGAAATATTGGAAAGAGGTGAAAAAAATTCCTCTCTATATTGATTTAAGACTAGCAATCCATTCCCCCTAGAGAAAAGAGATGCCTTTGCTCCAACAGACTACACCCAGCGTGATGTCATTAAGCGGCGCTAGGGTGCTCTCTGCTGTCCTGAGAATTTCTCAGCAGCTCTGGTGCCCCACAATCAGCAAATGATGGCCTCGGGTTAAATGCGGCTCTCGGGCCACGTGTATGAGATCAATGCTTAATACCCTGCTATAAATCCTGTAATGCATTAGAGCAGCAACATATTTACAGTTAGATCTGGTACTATCCTGGTCTGCTGTGGGGACACAGTGATTTTCCTTTCTTCTATATTCTCTTGAACAATCTACTTACATAACTGCCCTGTCGCGTCTGTAACTTACAACGTCTGGTTCATGCGCATCAGTAAGTGCGCATACATATACCCTGCGCGCACATGTGCACTTATTCACGGGGACGCTATCTTTGGACACCTTGGCTCAAAGGAAAGATCGCACAAGGGGAAAAGACAGGGGGGGAGAAAGAGCACACACAATGGGGAGAGACTGCACACAGTGGGGAGAGAGACAGTGCAAATGGGAGACAACACAGGGGGCAGAAATGGCACACAGAGGGGAGACAGCACAAAGGAGAGAGCACATGAGGGGGAAGACAACACAGGGGGGAGAGCGCACGGAGGAGAGACAGCCCGCAGGAAGCGAGCAGACAGAGGGAGAGCACACAAGGAGGGAGAGAGACTGTGCACAGGGGAAGACAACTCAAAGGAGAGATCTTATTAGGGGACAAGATGGCACACAGAGGGAGAAGACAGCACATTGGGGAGAATGCATTGGGGGGAGAAAGACAGCGCACAAGGGGAGGCAGGAATAGAAGACAGCACATGGGGGAGAGAAAGCGGACAGGGAGGAGAATGCATTGGGGAAGAGACAGCCACCACCCCAGTTGTGAAGTCAATGGTTTCTCGATGCGAGAGCCTTGGACACCCAACTAGTCTAATATACAGTGGGTATGGAAAGTATATCCATGGTAACAAAATAAATATAGTAAATAACGATAAACGTTGATATAAGAATATCAAATTAATCTGTTATCCTACAGTGTTGATGCCACGGAAATGGTTTTAATGTAGATGAAGGTTCAGCATCCTGACCGTATATATATACACTGGGTACAGAAAGTATTCAGACCCCTTTAAATTTTTCACTCTTTGTTTCAGACCCCTTAAAATTTTTCACTCCGTTTCATTGCAGCCATTTTGTAAATTCAAAAACTTTCATTTGTTTCTCATTAATGTACATTCTGCACCCCATCTTGACTTAAGAAAATCAGAAATATGGAAATGTTTGCAAATTTATTAAAAAAAAACTGAAATATCACATGGTCATAAGTATTCAGACAATTTGCTCAGTATTGAGTTAAAGCACCCTTTTGAGCTAGTACAGCCATGAGTCTTCTTGGGAATGATGCAACAGGTTTTTCACACCTGGATTTGGGGATCCTCTGCCATTCTTCCTTGCAGATCCTCTCCAGTTCCTTCAGGTTGGATGGTGAATGTTGGTGGACAGCCATTTTCAGGTCTCTCCAGAGATGCTCAATTGGGTTTAGGTGAGGGCTCAGGCTGGGCCAGTCAGGAATGGTCACATAGTTGTTCTGAAGCCTCTCCTTTGTTACTTTAGCTGTGTGCTTAGTTTCATTGTCTTGTTGAAAGGTGAACCTTAAGCCAAGTCTTAGGTCCAGAGCATTCTGGAAGAGGGTTTCATCCAGGATATCTCTGTACTTGTCCGCATTCATGTTTCCTTCAATTGCAAGCAGTTGTCCTGTTCCCGCAGCTGAAAAACACCCCCATAGCATGATGATGCCACCACCATGTTTCACTGTTGGGATTGTGTTAGGCAGGTGATGAGCAGTGCCTGGTTTTCTCCACACATACCGCTTAGAATTATCACCAAAAAGTTCTATCTTCATCTCATTAGACCAGAGAATCTTATTTCTCATAGTCTCGGAGACATTCATGAGTTTTTTTTTTGCAAACTCTATGCAGGCTTTCATATGTTTTGCACTGAGGAGAGGCTTCCATCGGGCCAATCTGCCATAAAGGCCTGAGTAGTGGAGGGCTACAGTGATAGTTGGCTTTGTGGTACTTTCTCACATCTCCCTACTGAATCTCTGAAGCTTAGCCTCAGTGATCTTGGGGTTCTTCTTTACCTCTCTCACCAAGGTTCTTCTTCCATAATTAAGTATACAAAAATAGGAAAGGTGCCCCGGGCACTAATTACGCCTTTTCAACAGAGGAGAATCCCCAGACCTTGCGGGGGTTTCTTCCAATGACACAGAGGATTTCTGGGTGCCAGCAGGTAGTCTAGCTACAATGATCAACCAGGTAACTTTTATTCTTAATGGTAAAAACACATCAGGTAGAGGTGTGGTGTATAGGACTAAAGACTGTTTTGATCAAAATGGCTCTTCAATCGGTTCCGCCAATCAGAGCCATAGTGCTCAAAAAGTCTGTAGTCACATAAACCACACCTCTCCTTGTTGTGTTTTTACCGTTAAAAATAAAAGTTGGACACAATGAAGGACCTGTTGTGCCGCATTGTTTTCTCCTTACCTGGTTCTTCTTACACGATTGCTGAGTTTGGTTGGACGGCCAGGTGTAGGAAGACTTCTGGTGGTCCCAAACTTCTTCAATTTAAGGATTATGGAGGCCACTGTGCCTTTTAGGAACCTTAAGTACTGCAGAAATTCTTTTGTAGCCTTGGCCAGATCTGTGCCTTGCCACAATTCTGTCTCTGAACTCCTTGGGCAGATCCTTTGACCTCATGATTCTCATTTGGTCTGACATGCACTGTGAGCTGTGAGGTCTTAGGGCCACTTTACACACACCAACTTATCTGTCCAACTTCTGACCAACTTGCTGGTTGCAGTGAAATCATGGACAAATTGCTCCATTTTGGGGCTGTGTACAAATGGAACTATGTGTCCATGATTTCACTGCAACCAGCAAGTTGGTCAGAAGTTGGACAGATAAGTTGGTGTGTATAAACTGGCCCTTATAGAGACAGGTGTGTGCCTTTCCAAATCAAGTACTATCAGTTTAATTAAACACAGCTGGACTCCAGTGAAGGAATACAACCATCTCAAGGAGGATCACAAGGGAATAGACTTCAAGCGACTTAAATATGAG
This sequence comes from Allobates femoralis, assembly GCA_033576535.1. Classification (NCBI taxonomy): domain Eukaryota; kingdom Metazoa; phylum Chordata; class Amphibia; order Anura; family Aromobatidae; genus Allobates; species Allobates femoralis. The sequence continues at coordinate 144,728,233 of JARQOC010000009.1, forward strand.
TGTGTGACCAAAGAGTCTGAATACTTATGACCATGTGCTATTTCAGTTTTTCTTTTTTAATAAATTTGCAAAAATGTCTACATTTCTGTTTTTTTCAGTCAAGATGGGTGCACAGTGTACATTAATGAGAAAAAACATGAACTATTTTGAATTTACCAAATGGCTGCAATGAAACAAAGAGTGAAAAATTTAAAGGGGTCTGAATACTTTCTGTACCCAGTGTATATATATACGGTCAGGATGCTGAACCTTCATCTACATTAAAACCATGTCTGTGGCATCAACACTGTAGGATAACAGATTAATTTGATATCTTGTATCAGTGTTTATCGTTATTTACTATATTTTTTTGTTACCATGGATACTGCAAAGCACTATAATTTTAACCTAATGTGAAAATGATGGCGGAGTGAATATAGCAAAGCTCAAATCGATCCTTTTTCTCTGTTACTAGCATTGCAAAAGCAACCTAAAATGTTTGTTTTTTTGCTGCTTTTGAAACATTTTAACTCTTGTCTGCTCTTTATATTGGCTACTTCTTTTACAAATTTCCCTTTTTTCATGAGCTGATTGGCAGGGTATTGAACTGAGGGAATCTCCTCCTATCCCCTCAATCTTAGGCTGAAATGAAGACTCCAGATTTTAACTAGGACTCGGTGGAATTGCTGGAATTAAACAGGTTACGTTAAACAGCCGCCACACCGCTTCCTATTACACCTGTCACCCACAATGGGCACATTCATTGGTTTCCAGGTGGTTTGAAATACCAGCGCCTTTCCTTGCTGAATTCCCACATTACATACCTGCTATAAATTGTACTTTGGTTTTGTAAGTCAGAAAAAAATTGAAACATAAAGAGTTTGCAAAAAATAAAACCATAAGATTTATCCTAAAACAAGTGTCTACAGTTGGGTAATCTTGTGAAAGTCTTGGACAAGTATTATCACCAGAAACATTTGTTCCACTAGGAACCTGCAACCATAAACCCAACAGATTTGAATTTTACATGATCAAATATTAGATGCAATGTTTTACATTGAGTTCTTCATATCATGTGGCACATCATCTGTAGCCTAATACTAACTACTTCATATAAGCCTTAACTTATTATCGTTATTTACAGAATTTACTCTATACTGTATATTGTTTTTTCCAGCCATAAAGTACTCTTCTTACATATATTTTAATATATTTATTGGCAGCCCACTGAATTATTATCAACTAATAGAATTCTCCTTGAATTTCACAAAAATTAGTTTTCTCCAACATCCAGAGATTTTTTGCAATTCACTTCACATGAATTCAGCAATATGGCGACCAACTTAGGGCTGACATTCTGTTGAATAATAAAGGGCTGGCAAAAGGTTAAAACAATAGCAATTATACCTCACAACTCACTTGTCCCACTACCCCTGCAGTACGCCATCTGCTTCTCTACACCTCTTTTTTTGTCTTCCATTGTGCATCTGTTGTGACACATTTCATCTTCGGTCAGCTTGAATACATCTTGATGGTTCTTTTAGCGCCAAAAAGGCCTCTGGTGTAATTTATTGCTATTGTGGCACTTTGTGATGTCACAAAGTTCATTCCCAGAGGTGCTGACTAAGTTTTTATTGTTTCACATTGCATGGTCACAATGTCACACCACGCTCCACACCGATGTAGGGGTGTGTGGAAGTATGTTGCCACCCCCTTACAAATGCTCTGTGCTCAAGGGTTGATAACTGATATAATTATGCCTGATACTGTGTGTTTTTGCCCTTTAGGGGTTAAGGTAAAGACTGTTAATTAGGATTTAACAAATATGATTACTGGTGCTCTTGGTGAGAGGGAGTTAGTCTATAAAAAGGAGAGCACATGATGATTTAGCTAGGAGAGTCCCTAGTAGGCAAAAAGGATTCACAGGAACAGTGCCCATTAATCAATTCGATCCTTCCCACTGACCCCCATGGGAGATGTGCGTGTGAACAGCATAGCCCCAAAGAAATGGGTGAATATGCTGCTGGAAGCGGGAAAACGGGTTTCCAATAAACAGCCCCAAACTCTAGTTCTAGCAGCTTCCTATGGAGGGCCACAGGGCTAAAGCTGGCAGGAACTCGACTTTGTTGCAGCCAGAGACTGTGGTGGCCGACGTATGGGCAGTAGCCTGGAGGTATTGAAATGGGGTGAGCAGTCTGCATCAATTAAAGGAACTGTAAATATGCCCCAACATGTAACATTTCAAGATTGTGCCTATGTTTCACAAGACTGTTCAAGTAAAAGTTTTTTATTGGAATTGATTGATTCTCTGGGTACATTCACCCTCCTTGAGGGTACCAGGAAACTAGACGTTTCACTCAGGAATCTAGCTGGGGTACAAGATGCTGTGGACCCTGGGTTACCCTGACTCGAGCCTGACTACTCTGCCCCCGTACTTTATGACCCCCGACACAGGCAGGGCGCACCATCCCTTCAGAGGCCTAGTCGACACCAGAAGCCTCGACGTAGAGTAAGCAGACCGAAGAAGATATGTATCCAACTGTGTGATATGAACTGTGTCTTGGAGTGCCTGAAACACCTGTCTAACCTGCGAGATGGTGATCCTTTGATCCAGTTATTATAGAGATTCATAGGGCTGGATATAAGCCTCAAATCATTTTGGTTATTTAAATTAAAACATTGTTACAGCTTCACTCCAGCTTTTTTTTTTTTTTTTTTTTTTTTTTTATTATTGCACAGCTAGAATGGTGCTATACATCTAAGTCCTCTGCTTCTGGTCTCACAGTAACCTGCTGCCTGTATTCACCTCTTTCCAGCACCACTCCTATTGTTCTGTGGCGATTTGTGACCTGTCGGCAGCTCCAGTGTTTCATGGAGGCAGAGGTCACTAATCAATACATCTCTATGGGAGCCTTGTTCTGACCTCGTTCTGACTCTCCTAGAGATTTATTGAGGTTTTGTGACGTAACTTCTGACTTCCTCTTCCAGTCAAAAGTTACTAGCGCAAAATGGCTTGATCAGAGCAGTGATGAAAAAGGGTGAATACGCTGGAGGGAAAGTGTAATACCTGAGGTAGGGGACTTAGATTTAAAGCACCAATCCATCAGTAAAATAACAAAAACCCACTGGAGTGAAGCTATATGTTGATGCATAGTTGTTTATACCCATTAAAAGGATTGTGCCAAGAATACGCAATATTCGCCTACTGGCAGGGAGATTCTACGACAGTCCGTAAAAATAGTGCACTTTTTTGCCCTGTATGTAAAAAATTTAAGACAACCATTATTTTTTTGAAGCTGAATAAATGCGTACATATTATTTTGCCTGTATAAGTTGTGTTCACACTGGACATTTTTGATCCATTTTTGGTGGTGCGTTTTTTGTTTTAAACTGCACCAAAAACTTATCAGTCACTGCGTCTGCCAGCACTGCCAGCAAAATGAATGGAATTTCCAATTTGCTGTGCAGACGTCAGTGGTTTTGATTGCTGCGTTAGTGGTGCAGAAACCACATCCAGAAAATAATGAGCGTTAATTATTGCTCCATATGTCTGCTGCGCTTTCCACACCACCAGCGCTCCATTACTTACCCACCTCACGATCTCACGGTGAGCCCCGGTGATGTCTTCCTTCCGGGCATCGGCAGGACATGCTGGTACGGTACTGACAGGAACTGCTCATGTGACTCAGACTGAGGGTCACATGGGAAAGGTCCTGTAATCACTCATACAAACTCACAGGTCATGCCAATGCCTGGAAGGAAGACATCACCGGGGCTCACAGTGGGGATCGCCGGGGAGGTGAAGAAAGTGTGTGACAGTGTGTTTGTCTGTTTGTGTCCCCCGAAAACAGAGCAAAAATGCAACACAAACGGATGTGTGATACTTTTTTGTAATAAGAGGATTTGTTTTTGTGCAAAATCTGCACCAAAAACAGATAAAAAAAAACAGATCACAAACGCTATGTCTGAATGAGGCCTTTTTATAGTTTACAGTGACTGTAACTAATGTCTTCATATCAGAATTATGGACTGTAAACAGAGAATCCCTTAAAATTATAATTATTTGTTTATGGTTTTCTAATGTGTCTGTAAAAATGTTGGCTGTTTATGATTTTGTAATCTTACTCGAGACTGGAAAACGCCACTGTGGTCAACGTTAACACTAGAAGGTAGACATCACTGTTCAGGCAGCAACAGGACCTCTGTGGTCAGGTGACTTCTGCAATACTTCATTGCTAACATCTCCGATCACATGCTGCTGAAGTCACCTGACCATGGAAGCCAATGACAGGACGCAGCAGTCCTGCTGCTGATTCAACAGTGACACTCCCCTCTGGTTTTCACGGAGATGACACAGCATCATGTGTTGGATCCTAGTAAGATCTGATAGGTGAGTATTACTTTATTTGTTATGTTTCAATATACAAGCCACTGAGGAAATTTTAGTTTGGCCAAGCCAGCCCCTTTAAGTAACAAAAAAGATGACCTAATACTGTTATAAATAAACACAAGGAATTTTAAAAGAAATGTTTGTTGGTGGTGATGATGCAGAAATCCATAAACATAACATAGTATATGTTATTAGAATAGAAATAATCAGGTTCTGGGCCAAAAGGTTAATGCAATACATCACATAAACGTCTCTCTGGCCTAGACATGACTAAACAGGAATACTAAAAGCTCAAACATATCTTAGCCTAATGGGCCTTGTATGCACTCTCTTACTTATTAAATTCATGAGTGACATTTGGGACATATATTTGCAAAAATAAATATTCAATCCCTGAAAACAAAAAAAAAAAGAAAAACTTTGTCAATATGATCAATAAACAAGGTCATGTGTCAGAGTTATTAATTAGTGTGAATTTTATCTGAAAAGTTATGGTTATTAAAGACTATGGAGACCTTTGACATGGAACAAATCATTTTCTTGCAAGGACATAAAAAAAGCTTGAATGCCCCATTCTGGAAGCTTCATGGAAATGACTAACTGACCTAGTTTATATATCTTTTACATTAAACATAACTTATTAGTGACATCTGATTTTAAAGGATACATTGCAATTCTACAACATAGGAATAGGAAACTGTAAATTGTCCTGTAATTGAATAAAGAGGTCTTCCACTACTAATGTGAACCCCTTTCTTTTGTCCTAATTCTTCCTAACACTTTCATAATATACAGTACTTTTACTACCTACCCTGCTACTTTAAGTGGATCTCTCTGTGACTCGTAAATACCTTTATTGTTGTTGCAGCTTTGATCTTTCTGGCTGCGGACTGGAATTGGACCAACTGAGCAGAGCACATCACTGGTGAGGGCTTAAAGGGGAGAGATATCGGATCTGGGCATGGTGCCCAGACTGCTGTCACTCACAGAGAGGCAGCCCTGCCCCTTTTAGTGATATGCTCTGCTCAGTTGGTCTGATTCCAGTCTGCAGCTGGAAGGATCAAAGTTACAACAACAATATAGGTATTTACAAGACTCTTAGACTTCTGCTACTTGCTCTGCTCCTGTAAACTTATCTCTATTAGGAAAGTGTTTGGAAGAGTTATGACAAAATAAGGGGAAAACCTCTAAGACCGGTTTCACACCACGGTTGTGGTGTATCAGGTTCTTTACTGTGATTATGTTTCATATACCCCTTTAGCTGTACATATTGCCCTGTGTTTCATTGTTATCCCTTAGTCATTGGCCATTAGCTTTTCCATATTCATATTATGTTCAGTGTTGCAGCAATTTCTCTTTTTGTATTAGGTTCTGTCTGGTGTTTAGCAGGAAACACTGGACAGAGCCAAATAGCCCCAGATAGAATTAGAACCGTAGGGCAAATATACCCTTTGGTTCTGTTTTCTGCCCGAATCGGCAGATCGCAGGGTTCAGGAGCTGTCCCTGCTGAAATGTCAGGATCGCGGCTTGTGGGGAGCTAGCCGCGGTCCTGACATCTCAGCATGGGACAGCTCTAGGAGCTGAAGTTCAGCGCAGCCGGCACTGAGCTTCAGCACCCGCCGTCCGGAACCTGACAGATTCTCTGTCGGGTCCGGCGCGATCTGGTGCCCCATAGACTCCCATGTTAGGGGGCGCAGGAGTGCCGAATCTGGGAGAATCCGTCAGGATCTGGTTTGGTTTAATTTTTTCCCCCAGACACAAAAATGATGCAAGCTCCAATTTTGTGTCCAGGACAAAAAACAAATGCAGCCTGATGCTGCCGGACAGGGACCAAACCGGATGGCAAATTAGTGCCATCCGACCCTATCTGGCACCATAGGGCTACACTGTGTCAAAATCGAGTCCGAGGCTGTCAGGTTCACACCGGACAGCCCTGGACCTGATCACACCGTGGTGTGAAACTGGCCTTAGTAGTGGAAAACGTCTTTAAACCATCCACAACATATGATGTATATTTACGTAATATATCATGTCCCTGCCTTTAATGAGGGATTCGCATACTGAGCTTGCATCTTTCCCTGTACTTGATGGATGTTTTAATCAATCATCAAGTGCCTCTAAAGGTACCATTACACGGCACGACATTGGAACGATGTCTGGAACAATGTCTGCAAAGATCTCATGGGCGTGCGGTCGTTACAGACATCGTTTAGACATCGTTGGTGAGATGTCACACGTCTAGATATCGTGGACAACTCACCAACGATGTTATGAGCAGGTATCGTTCGTAAACCCCCGCGAATGATCCCTGCTCATTGGTGTGAATGGGCGAAGTCGTACACGACATCGTTATCGCGGTGTCACACCCAACAATCTAGCAGGTTGGCTGATCGTTGATCGTGAGGTTTCAGAACATGTTCTCAAACCTGCAATCAATGATCCAACAACTCATCGTTGTTGAATATCGGTGTTATACGCGACGACGTCCTAACGATATCGCTGGTACGCTTCCAATCCTTTGACGTATCAGCGACATCGTTAACAATGTGTCATGTAATGGTACCTTAAAGCCCCTGTTACATGGGGCGATATCGCTGCCCATTACAGAGGTGACGTGGGGGCGTGGCCTATCGCCAGCGTCATCGCCCCTACGTCGTCTCATGGGAAGGGGCGATGTCGGCGGTGTCGGCCAGTCACCTGGTTTCAGAGCAGTGCTCTGAAACCAGGCGACCATCATGGGGCGATGTGTACACATCGCCCCATGTAACTGGGCGCCGGCGACCTGTCAGGCGATGGGAGTCATAGGCTCCCATTGTCCTGCATCGCTGCTGGGGTTTCCAGACAACCCAGCAGCGATGCCGCCTGACAGTTCACCAGCGCGGGGCTGGAGGTGTCGTCCCGTGTAAATGGGGAACGGCAACGCTGGCGGGGCGCCAAAAATGTGTGCGCACTCGCCAGTCGCCGCCGACATTCCCAGCCCCGTCGCCTGGTGTGACGGGGCCTTAACAGCCACAGGTGGATTGGACACTGTTGATCGCAGTTATTTTGGCTAAAGGTTGTGCAACCAAGTATTAGGCTGAGGGTGCCAATACTTTTGTCTGGCCCATTTTTGGAGTTTTGTGTGAAATGATCAATGTTTTGCTTTTTGCTTCATTCTCTTTAGTGTTTTTTCATTGAAGACAAATTAAATGAAGATAATAATACCAAAGAATTTGTGATTGCAATCATTTTCAGGAAGAAACTGAGTATTATCTGACAAAATTGCAGGGGTGTCAATACTTTTGGCCACAACTGTATACTGTACTAGCAATAGGCCCGGTGCTATTGCATCGGGAGGGCAGTCTCTGTGCCTGTGTCCCCTTGTGCGCTCTCTCCTCTCTGTGCTGTCTCTCCCCCTGTGCGCTCTGTCTTACTTGTGCCTTTCTCTCCATTCTGTGTGCTTTCAGCCCCTGTATGCTCTGTCTCTCCCTGTGTGCGCTGTCTCTCCCTATGACTCTGCCTCCCCTGTGCTAACCACTGAGCCACCAAATACAGTGCTAACCACTGAGCCACCATACAGTGCTAACCACTGAGCCACCATACAGTGCTAACCACTGAGCCACCATAGAGTGTTAAACCACTGAGCCATCATATACAGTGCTAACCACTGAGCCACCACACAGTGCTAGCCACTGAGTCACCACACAGTAATAAGCACTGAGCCACCATACAGTGCTAACCACTGAGCCACCATATTCAGTGCTAACCACTGAGCCACCACACAGTGCTAACCACTGAGCCACCACACAGTGATAAGCCAAGTGTGACCCTAGCCTTACTCGGACGCTTCCACTCTTGCCAGTCATTGCACTGGCTGCCTATCTACTATAGGATCCAATTCAAACTGCTTGTTCTAACTCACAAAACTCTTCACAGTGCAGGTCCACCCTACCTCTCCACACTCATCTCTGTCTATCACCCCACCCGTTCTCTTCGCTCTGTGAGTGACTTTAGACTCACTTGTGCATTAATACAAACCTCTCACTCCCGGCTGTAAGATTTCTCCCGAGCTGCACCAATTCTTTGGAATGCTCTACCCCAAGAAATTAGGTCTATTCACAACTTACATAGTTTCAGGTGATCCCTAAAAACACATCTTTTTAAGGCAGCCTATCATGATCCCTAGTCAAAGTCACTTAGACAGACTATCGGCTCTACAAGTCCCAAGTGCGTCACAAATAATGGTTAGCGGCCACACATGCTGCTCCTATCTGTTCTCCATCTCCTCAAGTTGACTATACCATCATTGTAAATAAACACCTGTACTTTGTGTCACCCTCTCCTCGTTAGATTGTAAGCTCTTATGAGCAGGGCTGTCAGTATTTTGCTTTAATTATTGTATTATGCTTTGTATTGTTTTTTGTATTGTATTGTTTTTTCTGATAACTGTTTTTTATGATTGTTTGAATATGAATCTCAGAATTGTAAAGCACTGCGAAATATGTTGGCCCTATATAAATAAAGATTATTATTAGTATTATTATATTAAAACTGGTAGGTTCATGCTAAGAGCGAAGCTGGTGTTAAAAAAACAAAGGTCATAAAATGTTTGCACTGCTTTAAAAATTGGTGGTAATACTTAAAGCACTGCTCCTTCTCTGTTAGTTAGCAGGTTAGCACTGCCATGCCAAGGATGGCAAAATCAGCAAAAAATTTAATATATTAGATGTTAAAAATGTCTCTTACTGATGAAATTATCCATTTACGGTAATCATTCAATATCTGATATTAATATATACATTGAATATTTTAGCATTTAGCATAGTCTTCCATGTTAAGTATGGCCTTTATGAGCCTCCAAGGAATGAATATTTTTTTTGTGTTAATTAACATAGAACTTCCTTGTAGACAAATATTGGTTAGTAACTGATCTGTGATTCTTCTATTGAATTTGGAGAAGTAGAGCTGATGTTAGGTAAAGCATTAAAGATAAATCTTTTACAAGAGGTTCCAATTTATATTAGAGATAGGAAACATATTCTGGATTCTGGTAGGATGTCAGTATAGTAGGAGTATTGCATTTTTTTCTTGCTGGAATTTAAAGAATTTCTAATTATGGCTGTAAAATATATATTGTTCCACATCTTTTTTTATTAGACAGACATTTCTTCTATACATAACGGGTGCGAATATGGGATTGCAAATTTCCACCTCTTTTACAGTCATATAAATGGCAAGATGGGAAAAGAACAATTTCCTGTTTTCCAGCAAGTCAGAACTTTTTTGTTCATTGATCTGAATTAGTCTCTATTTGAATTATTTGATTATTATATGTTTATTAGAGATGAGCGAACTTTGCTCGAACATGTTCGCCAATTTCATATTTGACCAAACGTGGCCAATTCGACTTGAGAATTGGAAACCCAAAGACTTTCCCCAAATGTCGTCGAACGCAGCTCTATTCGGGAAAAAGCTTGAAAATTAAACTGGCCCTAAAACTTTACCTGTTTATATGGGGCCAAAACGCTCACCGATATATCCTCTGGCTGGGGACAATGTCTAACTGAATGGTTAGAAGTGTCCTCGGCCATCAGGTCTACCGACTTGCATCGGGTTGTAGAGCTTTTTTGAGCTTTAGGCTGGAATCACACTGTGCGTGTGATATGCAACTAAGTCAGATGTGTCACAGATGATAAACTTGGAATGGCCTTCCCCTGTCAGGACGGGAGTGTGGTACTGCTTATAAACCTAAGCAGCTGACACTCCCGTCCAGAGAGGGGGGAGACCAGTCCAAGTTAATCATTCATGACACGTCCAACTAAGGCTGCTTTCATATAGCGTTTTTTCATGTCTGTGGCGATCCTACTTTTTGTAAAACCCCACGGACAGAAAAGGACTGGATCGGATGTGACCTCAGATGCCATTTCTGTCTCTGGGTCAGTGATTTTCATGGATCTGGACACAGAAGGCCAGCCCGAGCCTGCAAAGCGCAGGCAAGCCAGGTACTTTCACTCCCGAAGCAAGGGTTAAAAAAAAACAACATCCTCACCTCTCCGGCGTGTGTCCCGTGCTGTCTAGCTCCTGGGGCTTAAGGACCTGGTGGGGCTTCCTGATTAGCTGATCAGTCACATGACCGCATCAGCTGAGCGGTTTAAATAGCCCGCCTGCCAAAATTGATCGGCGGGCGTGAGATTTAAACTGTGCTGATGCATTCATGTTAAATACATAAGGACTGGCTTCACCTTTTTAAATGTGCAGGTGCAGGCAAAAAATATGTGTATGCACTATATATAATGAAATTGCCGCTGCACTGAACACAACATGCTAGGGAACAAGCTAAATGGCTGATACATGAAATGCAGGATTTGTCTGTGCAGCTAAAAAATGCATATGTGATAAATGAACACAGTAAATACTGTACTGGAATAAATGAATTGAGAGACTTAGCTTCATCACTGACGTCACTGCGAAGAGCCCGGTAACTACGCCAAAGTGCTCTCAAACTTACCGGGTCCTACTCTGACACTATGTGTGGTCTATATTGCTGGGAAGTGGTAAGCTTGAGAGCACTTTGGCGTAGTTACTGGGCTCTTCGCAGTGACGTCAGTGATGAAACCAAGTCTCTCAATTCATTTATCACATATGCATTTTTTAGCTGCACAGACAAATCCTGCATTTCATGTATCAGCCATTTAGCTTGTTCCCTAGCATGTTGTGTTCAGTGTAGCGGCAATTTCATTATATATACTGATGCATTCATGTGACAACCCGATCAGCTGATTGGTCACATGACCGCATCAGGTCTGAAACACTGCTGACAGCTGTTTTCCTTGACTGGTTTCCCTGAGATCAGTGATCGCTTCGTGATGTTGGTCTACCAGGTATTGCTCCCGCCTAGCCAGAATCCTACTCCACAAGGATGAGGGGCAAAACCCTGAAACAGCTGTCTGTGGATGGATACATGGCTTTGGTAATTCCTTTGTCATATCCTTAAACTTGTAAAAGAGTTGGATATTGACTGAAAGGGCCACTTAACATGGTGGTTATGGTGGTTTCCACAAGGAGCCACCTCATGGCTAGGTCCTTCCCTCGAGGGATAGCTAGCTAGATCCGTGTTTGAGACTCATATACGAGGCTCCATGGACTCTATTTGCATGTTTGTAATTCCCAGGGCGCAATGCACCTAGGATTTCACTGCTTGGGTGCTTTTGTCAGCTGCCAGCAGTGTTTTCCTTGACTGGTCTCCCTGAGATTAGTGATCGCTTCATGAGGCTCTGTGCCAGCACAGTTGGGACTGTGTGTGTCTGCACAGTGGGGGCCATGTATATACCAGAATGAGATATATATATATATTATTTGTAAGACAGACAATGGCATTATAAGATGGACCCCATTTATCATTAAAAATTATTTTTTTTCTCTTTTCCTTCACAAGATTTGGGAGTGCGCTTTATAATCCGGTGCATCTTATAAAGCAAAAAAATACGGTATGTCACCTGAAGCTCCACCGCACTACCCACTTTGGCTATCATCTGCAATGAGATGCATATACAATCCTGGGCTCCAATACCAGACATAGGCCCGAGGAGCGAGTCACAGCCCTCAAGAGGGGACACTTTCTATATGCATCTGGAACCAGGATTACCAGATGTCAGATGCACATGATCTTACCGAACTTCTGGCTGGATTCCACATGCAGCTAGTGTCCCAGCTACTGGATCAAATTCCACAATACCACCAGGACTATTATGAAGAGGAGAGGGTAGAGGAAGCAGATGGGTCTGTTTCCCAGGCATGTGGATCACCCCCTCCAGAGGCCTTCGACTGGGACAATGTCATGTGGGGACCTCTACCTCCTCCAAGCAACATATCTGACAAGGCATCAACCACCCCGTTCTGTCTCTTTTGTTGAGGAGATTTGTCTCTCAGATATTATCACTCGGGACTGGTTGCATGGGCCTAAAGCCCCTGTCACACATAACGACGATAACGATACGACCTGGCCGGGATCGCTGGTGCGTCGTTTTCACATCGCTGGTAAGATGTCAAACGGGTATCTCACCAACGACTTCAGCAACGATCCAGAATAATACCAAGGTCGTTCGGAATTGTCCCATCCATAGCATAGCGTAGCATTGAGATCGTTGCTCATTGTCCCTTTTAAACACAAGGATGTGGGAGTGCAACGATGTAGAAATGACCCAGAGCAGTATGTAACAATCAACGATCTCACAGCAGGGGCAAGATCGTTGGTACGTGTCACACATAATGACATCATTAGAGGAATTGTTGTTACGTCACAACATCTGTGACGTTACAACGATGTTGTTACCGATCTCATTATGTGTGACAGGACTTTAAGGCTAATTACTTCTTCGACCAATGTACCCAAGGCAAGGTGGTGGCATTCCTGCATGGTAAGGGGTTTGATTTCATAGTGGAACAAGGTATCAATGCTATATCAACTACTCCACCCTGCTGAGAGACAATCTCCACCAAAGACTACATACCAACTTTATTGGGAAGGAGGTTACTTTCATAAAGTTCTGGGGCAGCAAAGGTTGGTTTACGGTTGGTGTATGTCGGGTTGCCAATGAGTTTAAGAAGAGGCAGGAGGAGGCCGACCTCCTGGAGAGAAGTTGGAGTTGGGTGCGGCATAAGTGTCTCTTGGTTGGCCAGTCAGATGAACCCGAACCCAAAGGGCCTGTTGGCGTTCCCCAAGCTGGTCCTCGGGTCTGTCCTATATTGCCTGGTCATCTCCCACTTCCTCCATCGTCCTCCCCAGTGGTGGCCATGATGGAATGTGCTGGGGGCAGGTGGTGGCAGAGAATACCCTTAGAGGAGTAGCCCCTGTGAGCCCCCAAGATTGTCTGGCAGCAGAGTACCATGAAAAACTGTGACAACCATCCAGGGCATGGCAGAAAATGATGAGAGACAATTTCAGTGGACCTTCCTAAAGGCATGTTGGTGGGTCATAAGAGAGTGACCCATCCTTTAGTTGGCATTTTGGCTAGAGAAGGACTTGTTGGAGTTGTTCTTTTCAGTTCTTCCTTGACTAAGGCCTGTATTTTTGTTAAAGTTATAATTCCCCTTCCAACATTTTGCACTGTTTGCGCTTCCCCCTACTGGGCATGCATGCAGCCTTTAGGGTACAACTGAGGCCCCCTTCACATCACGTATTTTGTGGATCCGTGTCTATTCATTGTAAAACTGATAGCCACGGATCCAATTTGGCCTCCATGTAACCCTATGGCCATGGATTGGTCCTTGTTGGCATCTGATTGTGTCAGTTTGTGATGGATCCATTTGTGTCAGCTTTTTTCCCGTCCCCTAAATTGGAGACTGCTCCAATTTTGGCCTGCCTCGAAAATAATCGGATAGAAACGGATTTGTTGCTGTCCATTTTAAATAACATGGAACTCTATGGTGACGGATCAAAACGGATCCGACAAAAAAATCAGATCCGGAAAACTGATTCGATTTGCTGTAATGTGCATGCCCAGAAGCAAGGTACATCCATATCTCTGCTAACTGATGACGGATCCGTGTCTGTCCGTGTGATCCTTGAAATTCAATGATCACCACATATGTGCAAAAAACATGATGTAAAGGGGCCTAAAAGAAGTTAGTGGACTCTGCCCTTCATGCCTTTCCACCAGTTTAACAGTCTGTGTACTGCTTATGAACCCTGTGGGACTTTTGCTATATTTATATACTATGTATATTGTTATGCAAGTGTTTGAGAGTTAGTCTGTGTGTTACAGTAAAAAAAAATTTCAGTTCACTCCTTGTATGCTGGACTGTTTCTGCAAACAGGTGCTTTGATAGTGCCCAACAGAGACTGGTGAACAAGTCGCAGGCCTCTGGCCTGATGTTCTGAAGTATGGAGATGCAAGACACTACACACACACAGGTAGAACAGGCCTGGACAGGTGCACTTTTTAAAGGCTGCATACAGTGCATGTGTTTAGAATTTCCTTAGCATTGCACAAGGCACTGGAATCATCACCTCTGCGGGTGATGAAATTAGCACCTGTGCAATGCTAAGGAAATCCTGAAAATTTGCACTCTTTTCAGACCTTGAGGACTGTATTTGGCCAACCTTGTCCTTGAAGTCTATGTGGAAGTAACTAGGGAGCAAGAGTAATCCTCAAGCCCTTTCCCCACAAGTGCAGCTCTCCCTGGACCCTTTCAAGCCCTGTGTGAATGGTATGTTGTTTTATGCTTTTTTTGACACATATTTTGAGAATCTGCATAAAAATCTGAATGTGTATCCTGAGGCCAGCAAAGTCTAGGGCAGGTCAGAAGTGGTGTACCTACATTGCTTTTTTTCCTTGCACATGTGGTTCAGATTTCTTTTTTCTGCCGCACAATTTGCACCAAATCTGCAAGGGAAAAAAAAAACATCTTGGCACCACTCTTCTGACTTCTAAACTCTCATAGACTGGCCTCAGGATAGACATGCAGATTTTGATGCAGATTCTCAAAATCTGCTTAAAAAGAAACAATAACGTACCATAGGCACAACAAGATTCCCTGCTGCATGATAACCACTGTGTAACCTGAGGCAACCTCAGAGAAGTAATGATGAGGATGTCTGAGGTTCATGAGCGGCCCAGCAAGCATGGTGAGTGTGACAGCAGAACTGAAGGTTGCTAAGTAATAGTGTAGAAAGATGATGTCTGTGCCAAAACAGCAGGGCTCAACTGTAAAACGGTTTGAGCTGTATTTGGCAGCTTTTGAGCATCTTTTAAGGTGTTTTGAAGGCCCTTGATTTTGCCTCCCATTGAATTTAATGGGGTTTGGAAGATATGACAACCAAATGTAAACTTGTTCGGAGAACATTGTCCGTTTACAGAACTGAACCGAATTCGAACTTCACTCATGTCTAATGGTACCTTTACACGCCGCTACCGAAAGGTAGAAACCGGCAGGTATTGGAGACAATTGTACCTTGAACCTTCAAAACACCGCGAAGTGGCGGCGTGTAATTCAGGTTGTACCCACTTGTCTCTTTGGATACCTGTGTTTCAGCCCTGCTGAAAAACAAGCACGTATAAACCCTATGGTGGCGGCGTGTAATCGGGACACAGGTATGGTATTTGACTTACCTGGGGCATGCTACAGCGTCATGTATACCACGCCCCATCAGCTATCATTGGTGGTGACTGCTGTGTACCCATTGGCTGTCTCTGCACAGGTGGCATATTTAACGATCTGACCAGTCACAATACACATTTGCTATAGCGTCATATACTGTATTAGCCAGCCTCCCTGCGCTGGCTGACTAATCATGATGTCATTGCATTGTCCAATCACCGTACGAGCGTCTCGTAATACACAACTCTGTAAATCAGGGAAGGTGCTCCACAGAAGGTAACCTGCGGCACCCGCCAGCACTTCCGGGAAACGAAAATACCTTCTGTGGAGCACCTTGTCGGCGGCGTGTAATTGCGGCATCAGGTACCGTTAGGAACATTGAAAACGCGTGCGTGCACGTGCGGTGCCTACCTGTTGCTACCTTCGGTAGCGGTGTGTAAAGGTACCATAATGTTGATCAGATATGGTGGCAATATCAGATCCTTATTGACTACATGAATAATAACAACTTAAGCTTTTGAATTATATATACTGTCTAAAAAAATTGAAGTGGAATATTAGATATTTAGATGCTAAGACAATTAAAATAAATAGTACCATTCTTTGAAAACAGGTAGTAGGTAATACCATGTTGCATCCCAGTTGGGTCATTGTTCCAGGAGCAAAGGGAGCAAAACTGCAGCTGCTCCAATACATTTTGAGTGTGTCTATCAGGAAGATGCATATGCAAATTGTCCCTTCAGTGAGGAAGTGAAAAACTTTAATGCCACCTAACAAAGGTAAAGATCCTAAAAGTCATAATTGACTCTTTAACAAGCCTTTTAATATGACTCAGGATTTGTGCCAGATCAGAACCCCAAACAGCAGACGCTGCATTTCGGGGTAATTGCCCCTCATCAGTGCAGTGTGTAGGAATTCTGTATGAGAGGCTAACATGAGGTCTGGGGAGCAGCCATTCTCCTTTGTAACAAGACGGTGACCGGCAGCTTGGATGGCATTGCTCCCCACAGGCGGAGCGTTATCCCCAGGGCAGTGGAGTGTTTTTTCCGCTCGTACCTTGGCAGTTAATCACTCAGTTAACAGTACTCTCTGTGTTTTGGGCAGCCTCTGCGGCTGATGGTCGCCACAAATAAAAGTCTCTCACACCACAGCTGCAGTTCTGTTACTTTTACTCAGGTGTTAAACATGGCCACCAGGTTCTCTTCTGCCAGTCTCCGGTTCGTTCTTTCTCCAGAGCCAGGTTAGTGCAGTCAAGCCACGGTTGGTGCCCTTTCTGTCATCTCTAGGTGTCTTAGTCTCTGTTGGTCTGTCTCTCTTAGCGCTGTAAGGAGTAGTTCTCTTCTAAGGCGAGCGGGTCGCCGCTCTGCCCCCTAGGGTCTCAACGCTCTCCGCAGCACAGAGCTCAAGTACCAGTGGCCGCAAGTGCTTATGTGTGTCCCAATCGCCATTAGGTTCCTCTCCCGGGCACTGCTCTCTAGTTCGGCCACCTTCCCCAAGATGTGTCAGGTATTCAGCCACAGCTCTCGTTAGAAGTCTGGGGCCTCCGGATTTACGGCTCGGGCGTGAAGGATCCACACCATCTGCAGGGCCGTGTCCCTGTCTCCACCAACCCCTCTGTCTTGTCAGATTCGGACGTACGGGGCTCACTATCTCTTCCGTACCCCTAGGGCCCTTCTGTTCCTCTGCCGGTCAGTTTTTCCCTCCGTGGGTGTGTGTGGTAGCATTGCTCCAATCCACGGGAGTCGGCACCACACCGCCTCTACACTCCTGACTACCTCTCCTCGTCAGTTGATGTTACTCCTCCAGTCTCCTTCTACCGACAACTCCTGCTCTACTGTCCTGTCCCCCTTTTGTGACTTGGGTCCTCCCTCAGGGTCCACCCACCATCCCAGGGGCCTATCACTGTGTGTGTTTTTGTTGTGGGCTCAACTGCACCATCCCAACACTACAGGGGCACTATACTCCCTAACCGGAGGGAATGCAGTACCTCGGGTGCCGTCTCACCTGGTGGGGTGCCACATATACTTGAAATCTCTATGTTAACCCTTACAGCATGCTACGTGTTGTCTTTAGATCACATTGCAAAAACCTGCTAACATATTCTCTTTAAACACATTAAGTGTTGATGTTTTATTGCTGCTCATTATAAAGCTGAACACACAGAGATCGATGGTGACTTTGTGCTGGATTATAGGTTGCTGTTTTGTTGCAAGATCTGGCACGCTCAAAAGCTGATCCATTCATCTGCTGATGAGGGGAAGATTTCTGTGATTATTGTTAGCCGGTTTTCTAATTAGCTAAGAAACATTGGCTTATTTAGTTGTTCATTAAATTTCTTCATATTTCACCTTAAGTCACAAAGAATTAAGTTTCATATTGATTTAGGGAACACAGAAAACAAATCTATCTCTATGACACAGAAATGTATGATTAAATAGTCACCCAGACAATAACTAGAAGAAAAATAGAACATATTTTTATTGAAAAGAAAACACTATAATATAGTAACATGATTACATTTTTTTTTAACTTTCTGGGCGCATTTGAGTCAGTTTCATAAAAATATAGTTAATCAAAATGTAAGATACAATGAGGAAACAATGGTGCTGGGCTATAATAATAAATCTTATCATGAACAAATCATATTGGCTCACATTGACTTTTGAAATATGTCCCTTTTCATTCTAACAACTCTCAGAAGTTATTTGAGAGAGTTCAGACTTCTGTAATTGACCACTGTGAGCTACTGATGATGCCACAGGGCTCTTATGGGGAGCTAGAAATCCTAGCCTGACCCACTTAGAAATATTGCATAGCTTTACAGGTGCCTTTTCTACACTGTGTGCAGAATTATTAGGTAAGTTGTATTTTAGAGGATTATTTTTATTATTGATTATTGATCAACAACTATGTTCTCAATCAACCCAAAAGACTCATAGATATCAAAGCTTAATATTTTTGGAAGTTGGAGTGGGTTTTTTAGATTTGGCTATATTAGGAGGATATCTGTGCAGGTAACTATTAGGCTGCATTCACACATTGCGTATTTTGCCGCGTTTTTTTACGCGCGCTTTTCAAAATACGCAATGTGCCTTTTGTCTGCCAGCAAAGTGAATGGGAAATTCACTTTGCAGTGCAGACATTGCTTAAAAATACGCAGTGCGTTTTCCGGGAGAAAACGCAGCTCCGTAAACAATTGATATGTCAATTGTTTACGCAGCTACTTCTGCGTATTCTCCCAGAGGGGAGGAAGAATCCTGCTTCCTCCTCCCCTCTGTGACAGCTGTGGCCGCCCATTAGATTTCACAGTGTATTAATACACACTGTGAAATCTAAATTAAACAAAAGCAAGTGTCTGAAAAATAAAAAAGAATCAATACTTCACCTGTCCGACGCCTTCTGCCGCTGTGCGATCCCCGGTTCCAAGTGAGATCTCTTCTGACAGGACCTGTGGTGATGTCAGAGGGTGTTCCCGGGCACTCGCGGTCATGTGATACATATCACATGACCGTGAACAGCCAATCAGCGATGGGAACGCCCCAGGAACGCCCCCCCTCTGACGTCACCACAGGTCTTATCAGTACACCTCTCACTTACAACCGGAGACCGGACAGCGGCAGAAGGCACCAGACAGTGGGAGAAGGCACCGGAGAGGTGATGTATTAATTCTTTTTTATTTTACATACATTTGCCTCTGTTTAATTTAGATGTCACAGTGTATATTAATACACTGTGAAATCTAATGGGGCTGTCACAGAGGGGAGGAGGAAGCAGGATTCTTCCACCCCTCTGTGACATCACTGCGCTTTCTGGGGTTAAGAAAGCGCAATGTGTGAAAGCCCCTGCGTATTTTGCTGCGCTTTTTTGCGCGGCCCAAAAAAAAAAGCGGCAAAAAGCGCGCACAAAAAAGCGCAGCAAAATACGCAAATGTGTGAACGTAGCCTTACTGTGCAAAATTATTAGGCAACTTAATAAAAACCAAATGTATTTCCATCTCACTTGTTTATTTTCACCAGGTAAACCAATATAACTGCACAAAATTTAGAAAAAACATTTCTGACATGCAAAAACAAAAAAAAAGTAGTGACCACCTTTATTTATGATGACACTCAACAGCCTTCCATCCATAGATTCTGTCAGTTGCTTGATCTGTTTACGATCAACATTGCGTGCAGCAGCCACCACAGCCTCCCAGACACTGTTCCCAGAGGTGTATTGTTTTCCCTCCCTGTAGATCTCACATTTTAGGAGGGACCACAGGTTCTCTATGGGGTTCAGATCAGGTGAACAAGGGGGCCATGTTATTATTTTTTCTTCTTTTAGACCTTTACTGGCCAGCCACGCTGTGGAGTAGTTGGATGCATGTGATGGAGCATTGTCTTGCATGAAAATCATGTTTTTCTTGAATGATGCCGACTTCTTCCTGTACCACTGCTTGAAGAAGTTGTCTTCCAGAAACTGGCAGTAGGTCCGGGAGTTGAGCTTCACTCCATCCTCAACCCGAAAAGGTCCCACAAGTTCATCTTTGATGATACCAGCCCATACCAGTACCCCACCTCCATCTTGCTGGCGTCTGGTCTGAATCAGAGTGGAGCTCTTTGCCCTTTACTGATCCAGCCTCTGGCCCATCCATCTGGCCCATCAAGAGTCACTCTCATTTCATCAGTCCATAAAACCTTTGAAAAATCAGTCTTAAAATATTTCTTGGCCCAGTCTTGACGTTTTATCTTATGTTTCTTGTTCAAAGGTGGTTGTTTTTCAGCCTTCCTTACCTTGGCCATGTCCCTGAGTGTAGCACACCTTGTGCTTTTTGATACTCCAGTAACGTTGCAGCTTTGAAATATGGCAAAACTGGTGGCAAATGGCATCTTGGCAGCTTCACACTTGATTTTCCTCAATTCATGGGCAGTTATTTTGCAACTTTTTTGCCCAACACGCTTCTTGCAACCCTGTTGGCTATTTGCCATGAAAAGCTTGATTGTTTGGTGATCACGCTTCAAACGTTTGGCAATTTCAAGACTTCTGCATCCCTCTGCAAGACATCTCACAATTTTGGACTTTTCAGAGCCCGTCAAATCTCTCTTCTGACCCATTTTGCCTAAGGAAAGGCATTTGCCTAATAATTAAGCACACCTTATATAGGGTGTTGATGTCATTACACCACACCCCTCCTCATTACAGAGATGCACCTCACCTGATTTACTTAATTGGTAGTTGGCTGTCAAGCCTATACGGCTTGGAGTAGGACAACATGTACAAAAAGTATCATGTGATCAAAATACTCATTTGCCTAATAATTCTGCACACAGTGTATATGTTTGCAGCTAGGACACTTCAGTTTTGACACGTATGGATAGGGAAATACCAGCCACATTATCACCTATTATCACATTATCACTGTGGGAGCCAAACAGTAAACTCATAGGTTCTGCCTATGTATACATTAAGCCCCCCTTAGAGTATGGAGCTCACTGATTGGCTGCCATCCTTGCAATGTGACATCAGCGCTGCAGCCAACGTTGAACATTGTAGTAACAGTAACAGTAGAGGGAAGAGATTTGGGAAAACAAAAGTCTACAGAGTATCTTTAAATTGCTCATTGCAATTGGCATGTAGATTTACCTATGATCCATCTCTAGACCTAAAACAATGGCCCATAATCAGGGGCTGGTTGGCAAATTTTGGCCTGGGGGCAAGCACACAGCAGTGGCCCATGAGCGGTGGGTTACCCACCACACATATACACCATCCCATGCACACAGTTCTGCATACACACACCATAGACTCACAGTCCCACACCACATACACCATAGACACACAGTCCCACACACCATGTACACACAGTCCCACACACTATCCCAAACTCCACACACCATATACACACAGTCCCACACCACACACACACATACCACCCTACACACACATCACACACAATAGACACACAGCCACACACACACAATCCCACACCACACATGTATCATAGACACACACAGTCACACGCACAATCCCACACCACACACATACCATAGACACACAGTCACGCACACACCATCCCACACCCACGGGTAAACCTAGCCTTTCTGCTGCCTGAGGCGAACTTCAAAACGGCACCCCCCCAACACAAGGATGTCAGCACCGTCACACGCACATACAAGAACCACAAAGAAGAATCCAGAACAAGGATCATTAATGGCAATGGCAGGCTTGGCATAAGCATACACACACAATGATGGCTGCAGAGCTGTGGTCCTGTAGACAGAAACAGTCCTGCATCCTTATAGCACAGAATTGCCACCCTATCATCTCTGGTACACGCCTACATAACTGTGCGCAGCTCCAATGTGGCCACTGCCTGGCACTAACTAATCCGACATGTCACCATGCAGTACCGTCCACACACCACATGCAACAACCTGCAGTCTGAGCATCAACAAGCAGCCACTGTACTAAGCTGATACAATGATGCGTCTTCACCAACAGACCACGTCTCCTCCCGAAACACTTAGCCAATCACAAGCAGCCCACACGGGGCTGTCTGAAGCTTATAGCAGGGGCCTTCCTATTGAGTTGAATAAGGGATGTGGGAACGAGCACCACTGATCAACTGCCGCTTGTGAGAAAGATGGCAAGGATGCCTGTATGTACTGAGGGGCATCACTGGATGTGGTGTGCAAGTTATGGCCAATCAGTCCTGCAGTAGAGGGACAAGTCATCCTGCAGCAGGAGTGAACAGAGAAATGATGGGGCCCCATAGCAGAAGTTGTAACAGCCCTCCCCCCCAAAAAAAAATATATGGCTTGGTCGCATAAGAACATCTCTCACAATTTTCCAGCCTTGCAAAGTAATTCTCCTCCTATTGAATCCCCTGGATTCTGATTTCATTGCCCCCATAAAGTATCTTCATACAGTATAAAGGACATACATACAGTATAATGGCCCCCAACACAGCCCTCCATAAAGTATAAAGGCTTTATCATAGCCCTCCAAGTATTATCATGTCCCCCACAGAGCACTCCAAATATTATAATTACTTCCATAAAGTATAATTGGCACCACATAGTCCTTCATATATTATAATGCACCCCCATAATCCTCTATATATTATAAAGGACCATCCATAACATCCATACTCTGCCATATAACATAATGCACTCCTCATAGTCCTCCATATAGTGTAATGCACCCCGTAGTCCTCCATATAGTATAATATACCCCATAGTCCTCCTTATGGTATAATACACACTCCATAGTCTTCTATATAGTATAATTCACCCCCATAGTCCTCCATATAGTATAATACAAGTCCATAGTCCTCCATATAGTATAATGCACCCCCATAGTCCTCCATATAGTATAACACATGCCCATAGCCCTCCATATAGTATAATGCACCCCCATAGTCCTCCATATAGTATAATACACCCCCATAGTCCTCCCTATAGCATAATGCACCCCCATAGCCTTCCATATAGTATAATGCACCCCATAATCCTCCATATAGTATATTGCCAGCATGCGAGATTGTATCAAAGGCAAGGATACAAGCTTTGACATATATGGACGTCAAAGGTGATGAAGGGGTTAAATTACTTTATATACTTTTATTCAGCACACATATACTAGACAACACATGCTCATTACATAGACATCATATAGGCACACACATCATACATGTCCTTAGTACACACATGCTATATAACAGATGCACAACAGGTACACATTATATACACAGGACAAGTGTATATACACACACTTCAGTATACTCAAAAGATATCTAAACACACAGACACAGCCCCCACACACACACAGACACAACCCACACACAGACACACAACCCACACTCATACAGACATATAACCCACATACCACACAACCCAGACAAATAGAGTGACATAACCCACACAGACATACAACCCACACACAGTCACACAAACCACACACTTTTACAAAAGGAAATTTTTTTTGGTGTGTATTGAAGGCACCAGTTTGGTAAATAATCAAATATAGGCCAGTGAAAGATACCCAAAAAGGACCCGTAACACAGGATCAATGCAAAATGTTTATACAAGCTTTATTACACACTGCAGTATAAAGGACACACACTTAAAACATAAGTAAAAAGTAGTCCACAGACTACATATGAGGTGTGTGGGTATCAACAATGCTGCATTACAATGATCACAGGACATATAAATAAACCACTAAACCACATCTAAAATGCACCTAATATAAACAGAGCCTGAGAATAGAAACATGTACAAGCACATAAATATTGTACATTAGTAGATGTATCCCTATAGATGTACTGATTATAGAGGCCCAAAGGTACACAGGTAATAGTGCATAGAAAGACGTGGCAGTATATACATATTTAGTAATGTGACCTGATAGACGTTTTTAGGTTTTTGTTCTCCATCCAAGAAATTCCTTAAGGACGGAAAGGTTCCATGGTCATCCTTAACTAGTCCGGACCATGTGCAGCAAGGTTGGATGATGGAATGAGCCCCACGCGTTACGCCCACTGGCTTCCTCAGGGGTACTATTGCCTCATTCCCCTATACTTTATATAACAGTGCTCATGATTACCAATCAAGCATATAGCCTATCACAAACTTGGCCATAAGCTGCAGACATTCCCACTGTTAACTCACCCTAGGCATGCACAGATATTTGTAATCAAAGGGCCTCCGTCATCATATTACTCTCACGCCGGCAGCGCCGACATGAATATTTGTGCGCTTCCATTGCATACAGCGTGGGCAGAACGCCCGCGCATGCGCAGGGGTCTGCGTTCCAGCCGGAACGCAAACCGGAAGTCACACAGCGTGAAACCGGAAGTGACGTGACGGGAGCACCGCGCGTCACTCCGGTAAACAGAGAAACAAATATAAGGCTAGAGAGAAGCATATTCAGTACATGGGGCACTATATAGAGAACCAAAAGTATATTTGGACAGTGCCAGTCGCCCAGTGAGTAAGAGAAATAAACAGGGATATGTCTATAGAGCTATTTTGATATATGGCACAAAGAGTGATAATCACTGTGCAGCATCCAATTGAGTATAATATCACTAAATATAAACCCCGTGTTAGGGGATTTCTTTATATATAAAGACATGCAATATCTTGTGAAGCATATCACAAGAGCAGGATAGACATGAAAAGGAGCAACACTGTAGGGATACACAGACATATGTTTATAGAGTCAAACACTACCGATACAGAGACAATGGATAAAAGGAGTATTGTTGTGGCCACAACAAAAGAGAGGACAGTGGATTGCAGAGAGTAAAGAGAAACAAACTGCATGTATGGAAGAGCACAGATACCAGAGAGCACAACAATAATGGTGATTACAAGCAAGACAGATGATATTTACTATTCCTCAAAGGATGGCAGTATAGTTACTGTTTATAAAAACCAGTAAACAAAACATTTTCATTAATGCCCAGAGGAGATACACAATTTAGATTGAAGATCCATCTAGATTCAGCCCGCAACAGCGGCAAAGAGGTGTTACCCCCCCGGACATTCATCCTGATCTGTTGTAAACCCACAATCTCTGTACCGTGGATTCTGCTGCCATGTTTGTCCTTATAATGCTGTGCAACCGTTGATATGGTTTTTCCTTTTTTAAGGTGTTCTGTAACCAGAGAGATGTTAGAGAAATGTTGTTGTACCCTTTTCCGTAATTCTTGTGTGGACACACTGTCACACACACAGACACAACACACATACAGACAACCTACACACAGACACAAAACCCACACACAGGCACATCCCACACAGACACACATCCCACACACGCAGACACACAATCCACACACGCACAGAACCCACGCAGAGACACAAGCAACACAGACACAACACACACACTCGCAGACTCACACAGACACAACCAATAAAGAGAGACACAACCCACACACGACCCACACTGACACAGACATAATCCACATGCAGATGTGCAACCCACAGATAGACAAACAACCCACACACAGACATACAACCCACACAGTCACACAACCCCCACAGACACACAAGCCACATACAGACTCCAGCCACATACACACACAACCCACACACACACAAAACCTACACACAGACACACAATTCACAGCCACAAAACCTACACACAGACAACCCCCAGACACAGAGACACAACTCACACTCAGACACAACCCACACACACAGACACAACTCACACTCAGACACAACCCACACACACACATAATACAAACACATGGATGCACACACTCCTCTGTGCTGAGGGGGGGGAAGGTGTACATGTGCAGCTTCA
The DNA here is from genome assembly GCA_033576535.1 of Allobates femoralis. Classification (NCBI taxonomy): domain Eukaryota; kingdom Metazoa; phylum Chordata; class Amphibia; order Anura; family Aromobatidae; genus Allobates; species Allobates femoralis. The sequence continues at coordinate 144,753,977 of JARQOC010000009.1, forward strand.
CCTTCTCACTGCAGCTGAACCCCACCCCCTCTCTCTCTGCCGGGACTGCCCAGCAGGAAATCTGTCACCTTGTGGATTGGAGCTGCTTCTCCTCTTCCAGCACAGGCGGCTCAGCTCCTCTGATCTTCTTTGCCGGTTCTCACTTCTCCTGTTCAAAGACGCGCCATGCAGAAGGACATGAGCACTGGCCAATCAGCTCTTCTGTCAGTCTGATGTGAGAGCGCTCATTAGCCAGTGTTCTTCTCCTGCAGGACAAGTCCCCTCTTTAGGTTCCTGAACCTGGAGAGTAAAAGCTGCTGCACACCCATAATCATTTAAGTGCAGGGTCCCCTTGTATGTAGCATGGAGAGAAGAGCAGCCAAATGCAGGCACCAGCCCACATATGATAGAACAGCCCCCATCTTAACAGCAGGTGCTGCCGCCTGAGGCAACCCACTCAGGCGGCAGTTTATTACTGCAGGGAAACCAATATGACAGATGTTTAGCGGGCCAAAACTGCTGCCTGACCCCCGGCCTGGGGGGCATCTGCATTCCTGCCCCCCCCCCACCTCCCCGGGCCAGCCCACTCCTGCCCATGATCCCTTAATATGGGTGATTTTCTTGACGATCATGATGTCGGGATGTGCCTCCATGTCAGGGACTGTACTAAACATTCTGGCAAAGAGGATGCCCTAGCTTCACATGAAATGTCCTTATTTTGGTGGAGCGGGGAAAAACTGGTGTGAAAATGCCAAAAGTCACAACATTTTTGCACAACTCCACATTGCCCAAAACGTTTGCAATTTATCAAAGCTTTTTATGCTAGAATTCTGTTGTTAAAGCTTTCATGAATTGGGGCCAATGAGTTGATGGATAATTACTAACCAATGTGTAAATATTAAAACAATTTTCCAAAGTGGACTGGGTAAAATTGTCTTCTTTGTAATATTAAAGTATTATCAATTTCTATAAAGTGTTGGAATGCAATCACAGCTTCCAATGTTAGTGCAGACAATTTTAAAAGTGTAAGTATCTATTTCGGGAGAGATCACAGCAAATTTACACAATATCAGACCAACCCGTCTGTTGTAAGAGGGTGATAGCTACAGCCATTAATACTTTTAAAAGTACATTTAAAACTGAAAAATGTCAGATAAGGCAAAGCCACACAGGAACACCTCCTAAATGGTGCTTTCCATACATACAGAATTGAATATAGATGACATCACAATATTTTAGAACCAAAAAATGTATATCCTAAATAGGATTTCCAGCATGGATACCCTAGAGATGAAAGTATTGAGGGAATAAGAAATCCTACAGAAGTAGTATATGCTGGAAAATGTAGCGGCTTTGGCAAAAATAGAAGCCTCAAAAAGTATACCACAAATAAATACAGCAAAATAAGTAATGTAATGTATAAGAACCAAGAAAAATTATTAAATTATATATACAGTGCATAGTTTGCACTGCAATATGCCAGTAGTGTAGGAGAAAGAAGGGAAGAAAGCACAAGTAAAAAATAAGTAAAGAGGGAGAAGTAACCTGGTGGCAGCCAAAGGAAGCAACCCTGTCGCGCATTTCGCTTCCAGCTTCCTCCATTAATACTTGTACAACACGAAGGAGTCTTCTATTCTGTATATATAAATTCAGTTTGTCCTTCAAAAAATACTTTTTTAACTATACATAAAGTTGTGTAGATGCGATTTGTTTTACTGATTTCTCTTTTTGCATTTCAGCTGCTTCGGTACGATGTCCTGAGTTCAGCCACTATTCGGTTTGCACCAGCAGTTGCCCAGTCACTTGTTCTGACCTGACCGCTCCGCAGCTCTGCAGTACTCCCTGTACAGAAGGCTGTGAGTGTGATAATGGCTATGTACTCAGTGCAGATGAGTGCGTCCCTGTACACAAGTGTGGCTGTGAGATGGACGGGAAATATTATGCAGTTGGTGATTCGTTCTGGATCACAGCAGACTGCACTGTACAGTGTTGGTGTGAAGATGGAGGGGACGTATTATGCTTCAACACTACCTGTCGTGATGGTGAGATATGCTCTGTGGAGAATGGATATCAAGGCTGCTTCCCAAAAAGAGAAAGTGTCTGCCTGGTCAGCCAGAATCAAGTGATACATACGTTTGACTCAGTAAGCTTCCCGTACCCCATGGAATATTCTTACACATTGCTGAAGACTTGCCCTGAAAAATCAGAGTTTATTGAGATTGACATCAGCAAAAAGAAACTTGACTCAGGACCTTACTGGCTGAGGCCTCTAAGAATCCAAGTGGCCAAGCAAGAAATAAGAATCGGTAGCACATCTGAAATCAAAGTAAGGAATTTCAATATTGTTAAACTTTATTGGGGCAAATTTATCAGTAATTGACACCTGTAACTTGTATCAGAGGGCCCGAAAACAATGCAGGTTACATGCAACCATAGTCAGCATATAGCTGTCTTCCCTTGTATAGACTAGGGGTCTATGGGGTAAAGTTTATCCTTGTGCAGAGAACCGAGTTGGCTAAGAAGACTTATAGGCAATGAAATGCCTGTCTGGGAATTTTAATATGCAAATAGCCTCTTCAGAGAGGAAGAAGAAAGGAACTCCATTGTCACTTATTGGATGTAGCAATTTAAAGCACATATTGTCCTTTTAAAGGTCGATATTGACTTAAAGGGTTTGTCTGGTCTAAAACAGATAATTCTGCAGTCATTCCATGTGACTGTAGACTTATTCATCCTCCAGTGCATGCACTGACACAGCGAGGGTTTGCCAGTTTTCTAAGCTGGGAATGGACCGCAATTATACAGTGTACATGTTTCCGGCAACAACATGACTAGTGGGCGTGACCTCATTCAATACAGGTCTATGTAGAGGGCATGTCTGACTAGTGGGAGTGGGTGTTTAGTGGGTGTTCCTTGCTCTATACACTTGTATTGGGCCCACTAGCAGGGGCTCTGGCTGGGAACATGAATACCGCATAACTGCGTCCATTCCTGGTTTAGAGACCGTGAATCCTCACAGTGCACAGCACGTGTGCAGGGAGAATTGATAAGTATGCAGTCCATAAAATGAGTGCAGAATTATCAGTTTAGACCGGACAACCTCTTTAAGGATCGCTACCCCATTGGGGACTGAAGTTTCTGACCTTCACCTCTCTGAAAAGGCCATTTGTGTATTTTAATTCCCAGGGGAGTATTGTATGGCACATAAGGCTCCATATGCCGACTTGGCGCCTTCGCCAGAAGAAACATTACCCTTTAGATCCCCTGTCATAGGCCTCTCATCCAGACCAATCAGTTCTCCCTGCTTTCACTGATTGAGGGTAAACACCACAAAACATTCTGCAAATAGTAGGTCTGGTTTGGCTCATTATCCTTAATCAATGCAATAAACCACTTAAAGGCTGTCACCTTGATTTACCCCTCTATCCTACCATTACCTGTCCCTGCACCTTCCTAGCTGATCCCTAACCATAATGGTCTAAACCTAAGAGTGCCCTATAAAGAGTAAGAAAAAGACTTATATAGTTACGTGTAGTCTGCAGTGCCAGCTTGCTCCGGCGCATAGCAGTGCGTGTATTGAAGCCGGCCCGTACCACGTGATCAGCCCCCACAAAGCACCGGCCGGATATGATGTTCCAGCTCTACGCATCATCATCAGAAGAGGCGGGAATTTCAAATTGAGGACGGACGGGAAGAAGGAATAATGATGCCCAGCGTGCAAGAGCAAGCTAGGAGGACAATGTAGCCCCGAGCCCGCCCAGCACAGACTACGGCTGCAGACAACACATAACTATATAATTCTTTTTCTTACTCTTCATAGGGCACTCTTAGGTAAGACAGGGATGGCTAAGGGATCAGCTAGGAAGGTGCAAGGACAGGTGGTGGTAGGATAGGGGGTAAATTGAGGAGACAGGTTCCCTTTAAAGGCTCAATATTGACTTTTAGGATTGCTACTTCCAAAAGATGGTGCAGAGATTCCGGTATTTTCTTCTCTGAAGATATTTGCATATTTCTAGAAACTGATATTTTTCAATAGAACAAGAATTTGCACGTGTGGTCGAATTGAAAAATCTGCATGTTGTTCACTATTCTATGACCATAAAAAGTAATTATAAATCTAAAAACTAAAGTAGTTGTCTAAGGTTACGTTCACCTAGAGTTATGCGGTGCACATTTTTTGACGTCAGAGATCCGCAGTGAAATCTACAGCAACAGAATATGAACAAATGATGTTTATCTTGTTATAAATCTGTTTGCAGGATGTTATGCATTTGTCATAAATTGCACCTTTTCCATTTCAAAGGGTAAAATATGCCACATTAATCTAATGTTAAATTTACATGTTGCCCATTTATACTACACTTTTGATTCAGTTTGTTAATGAGATTTTTTAATCTCTAATCCATTTTGTAGATACATTAACCTAGAGTGATTTTGCAGTTCCAAATTTGCCTATCCAACCTGTGTGGCTGTGCCCCTAAATACAAATTTTCGTGTAAATCTGCAGGAAATCCATATCAAATGCACAAAAAAATCCATGTATTACATTGGGATTAGATGTGGATTTGCAGCAGATTTCACTCTATTTTGTAAAAAATTAATAATCCTCACCACAGATTACAGGGATGAGATATTGTAAATCGGTGCTGCTCTGCAGGTTTTCAATTCACAAATAGTGATGGAAAATCGACAAATCCACCACCACATATAAACATGGCATAGTAGTACCAAGGTGTATGTGAACTGACAGTTAGAAACCTCTAATTAATGTTTTTTTTAACAAACCCTAATGATTAGACATATCAAATTTACATATACATAGATTGTAGCCATAGAGTGGGCTCCAATGATAATCACTGGATCCGTCCATATGATATTACTATAATTACCATACAGTATGTACCAATAGAGTCTGTTGGACAAAATTTCTATTTGCTTTTTGATGCATTTGTTTCTGTTGCAACATTTTTTTTAATATACGTATGAAAGACGTGAAAAAATGTAAGTAATGGCATATGACATAGGCCCCCTTACACATCATTTATGCCATACTCCAATATACCTTTTGAAATCGAAAGGAAGACCAACTTAATAACAAGGAGAAATATTTCCTTAGAGAGTGTTTCCTGAATGTTCTGCAATCTGAGCCTGCTTTTGATCTAACAAGACACACCCTACATAGATCTCTCCCATGTGTGATCTAAAACGACCCGAACAGTCCTGTCCAACATTGAGTTACAGTATTATAAGGTACAGAGAAATGTAATTCACTATAGGTGGAATGATCGATACTGGCTGTACAGATCTGACTAGGGAGACATAACAACATGTATTTTATAATTGCTCTCAAAATTAAAGAGTTACTAATTTATTTTCATAAACGAACAATTTAGATAGAAAAGTTTGATGTATAATACTGTCCACACGTTTTAATCATGTGTGGAAAATAAGCTTGCTAAAAGAGGGTAGCAGTATACCCAAGATTTAAAAAAAAAATGTTCCTGAGCACTAACAGGCAGGTAGTTCCTACCTACCTGTTGTGTTTGTGCCGTTTACTGCCGACATGTAGTAGTAACAGTTCGCTCCTGCCGGTGATGCAATGGCTTCGTCAACAGTGCGGAGGCTTCTTTTCTGCTCTGCAGAAGTGGCAGGACAGCTGACGTTCTGCTGATTGACAGCAGGTTCCCAGCTTTCTATCTCGAGGAGCTGGCTGTCAATAGGTATGACGTCAGTTATGACACCTGTCAACAAAGCAGAGAAGCCACCTCTCTGACACAATGTCAGTGGAAAATGCACAATCGCAAGCTGGAGCTGTCATAGACCGTGTCAGCGGTGAACAGTGCCGAGCACAACAGGCAGGTAGGTAGCAATTACCCGCCTATTAGTGTTTAGGCACATTTAAAAAAAAAAAAATTTAAGTTCCGGATCTAACTTTTAATAGTAGTGATGGGCAAACCCACGATGCTCTGGATTGGTGGACTCGCCCAGATGTTTTTAAAGTCCAAGATCAAGGCCAGACGTAACTTGAACTTGAGTCTGAACCGCAAACTCGGGCTTTACAGTTATGGGATTGGGCAGGGGGAGCTGTAAAAAAAAGCACATAGTTATTAAACATAATCTTTATACTTACTGGGTCCCGTCATCGCGCGTCCTACCGTCTCGTTGCATCTACTTCTGGGGCCGCTCATTAATGTCTGGAGATATTCACTGAACTAGCTCCAAAAGCCAATCACAGACACTGTCACAAAGAATGGATGTCTGTGATTGGCTGACTAATCTGCAATCAGCCCATACATACTAGTATGGAAGAATGTATGGGCTGGTTTCAGCTTACTCCAGCAGCCAATCACAGATGCCCATTCTCTGTGGCAGTATCTGTGATTGCCTGTTGGGTTGATCACACTCATAGTAGTGTAAAAATAAATAAATATTAAAAAAACGATGTAGCACTCCGTGGTGTTTTTAATTCTTAGCGCAGATAAAGCGGACAGCTATGGGCTGCCACCCCCAACTGCCTGGCCTTACCTTGGCTGGCAATAAAAATACAGGGAAATCCATTTTTTTAATTATTGAAATAAATAATTATAAAAAAATTTGTTGGCCCCCACCATATTTTGATCTCAAGTCAAGATACAGCCAAGCAGCTGGGGACTGGGATACTCAGCTTGGTGTGGCCCAAGCATTCTGGGCCCGGCACACTGAAAACCTCAGCCCACAGATGCTCCTGAAAATAGCGCATTCATCGTAGCTCCAATTCCAGATGCTTTAGCCAGCTCTTCCAGTGGCCTTGGTGGGGGGTGGCACGTTAGGTAATAATACAGTTAATACCAGCTCTGTATTGTCAGCTGGTACTAAGCCCAAAATTCATGATGTCAGGCCAAATTAGACTCAGTTGTCAACGAGATCGAATCAACTTAGTTCCAAAATCATATATATATATAAAACAAAGGATTACTCATAAAACGTATAATTTATTAGTCTTTATTAAAAACAACAAAACACCCAAAATAGACAAAGTGAAGGTGCTAACACTTGCCAGTAAAACCTATCCCACACTTTCTGCAGTAGGATAATAAACCTAAACATACAGTCAATGTCATTAAGAACTATCTTCAGTGTAAAGAACAACAAAGAGTTCTGGAAGTGATGATCTGACACCACAGAGCTCTGATCTTACATTATCCAGTCTGTCTGGGATTATATGAAGAGACAGAAGGATTTGCTCAAGCCTCATACACAGAATATCTGGGTCAGTTCTCCAAGATGTTTGGAACAGCCTCCCTGCCGAGTTCCTTCAAAAACTCAGCGCAATGTACTTCAAGAGCTTGTTCAGATGAGCGTATTATATTAACGTGTCTTGTCCAAGTAAGACTCGGAGAGCCCACGTACCAATCTAATTCAATCAGGCGGTTCAGATAAGTTTATTTTTTATGCAGACTCAGTGTACATGTGATAAATATCACATTGTTCACTACTTTCTTCCATATATCAGATGACACTCACCCATTCAAGTCTACAAGTGTGCAAAAATATTTGGATCCCATTCAGAAAATCCATATTCAGTAGCATGCAAAGGTTTGGGCACCCCTGGTCAAAATCACTGTTATTATGAACAGTTAGCTGCCTTCACACTTGCAGATGCATCTGCAGCGTTTTGCAGATGCATCTGCAAGTATCAGCATGCAGACCGCGGCCCCTATGTTTATAATAGGGCGCACCGCGGTCTGAATGCTCTCATTCATTCCTATATGTGAGCCGTAAGCAGGCGTATGCCTGCTGACAGATCACACTCTCCCGCCCGCACTATGGACGCAACATCTCGCGTCCATAGTGCGGGCGGGAGAGTGTGACTGTAAGCAGGCATACGCCTGCTTACGGCTCACATATAGGAATGAATGAGAGCATTCACACCACGGCCGCGGTCTGCATGCTGATACTTGCAGATGCATCTGCAAAACGCTGCAGATGCATCTGCAAGTGTGAAGCCAGCCTTAAGCAAGTTGAAGCTGAAATGATCTCTAAAGGTACCTTCACACACAGCATTTCACTAGGCAATTTCACTGGCAATTTGCTGGTTGCAGTGAAATCATGGCCACATTGTTCCATTTGTACACAGCAACAAAATAGAACAATGTGTCCATGATTTCACTGCAACCAGCAAATTGCCAGTGAAATTGCCTAGCAAAATTGCTGTGTGTGAAGGTACCTTAAAAGACATACCGTTAAAGGCTACACATTTTCTTTACATTTTAGGCAAAAATGTAATCTTTTACATTTTAAAAAATAGGCTACTTTTACATTGCATTCAGTGGTCCCATTGGGGTTTACACCTGAATCCAATTTGCGGGGAATCCAGACATAAGCCTCGACGGGACCACTGAAGGCATGCTAGAACGCAATGTGAAAGTACGCCAAGAAACAGACAAATGTGCTAATGCCAATGTTTGATGATTGTGGTCAGAATAGGAGCCCTCAAGCAAGACGTGACAGGGATTCAAGTGATTATTATAACAAACCTCGTTTATTTCAAACACCAATACATATTTCAACAGCGGCCGCTGTCTTCCTCAGTTGAGTAAATCCAACTCAGGAAGACAGCGGACCGCTGTTGAAATGTGTATTGGTGTTTGAAATAAAGGTTTGTTATAACAATCACTTGAATCCCTGTCACGTCTTGCTTGAGGGCTCCTATTCTGACCACAATCATCTCTCTCATGTTTCACTCCCCTCCTGGGGTTTGTGGTTGGAGCCACCGACATGTGTGATAAATAACACCCCACTGAAGGACCTGCCGTGATGTCAGAGTGACGCTGTGATCTCATGATCCGATACCATCCACGTGACCCAGACCAGGAAGTTAACCTACAGGCAGTCCCGGATCAGCGTCTTCCCAGGCATCACACCGAGGTTGTGCAGGGGTGCGCAACCATACAAGGTGAGCGGTAAATCCCCACACACCTCATTTAAGGTCAACACTAAACCACCAGATACCTCTCATTGTGCGCTCTCTACTTTCTTTTATCAGATGCAAAAGTTTGGGCACTCTGCATGGTTAGTACCTAGTAGCATCCCCTATTGCAAGTATCACAACGTGTAAATGCTTTTTGTAGCCAGCCAAGAGTCTTTCATTACTTGTTAGAGGGATTTTCATCCATTTTTCCTTTGAAAAGTCTTACAGTTTTGTGAGATTTCTGGGTCGTCTTCCATGCTCTGCTCTTTTGATGTCTAGCCACAGATTTTCAATGGTGTTCAGATCAGGGAACTGTAACCATTGTGAAACCTTCAGCTTGCGCCTTTTGGGGTCGTCTATTGTGGATTTTTACTTGTCTTTAGGATCATTATCCATTTGTAGATCATTACCGGTATCTATTATCCTCTTTTCAACTTCAGGTTTTTTTTACAGATGGTATTATGTTTGCATCAAGATTTGTTGAAATTTCATTGAACGTATTCTTCCCTCCACCTCTGAAACTTTCCCCTTGCCATCAGCTGCAACACAACTCCAAAGCATTATTGATCCCACCCCATACTTAATTATTAGCAAGATGTTCTTCTCCTGAAATTCTGTGCATTTTTTCTGCACACGTACCTTTGATCATTGTGGCCAAAGAATTCTATTTTAACCTCACCGATCCACAGAACTTGTTTACAAAATGAATGTTTGTTTAGATGTTCTTTTGCATACTTTTGATGCTGAATTTTATGTTGAGGATGCAGGAGAGGATTTTTTATGATGACTCTTCCGTGAAGGCAATATTTGTGCAGGTGAAGGCAAACAAATGGACAGTGTTCCTCAAAACTGCGCTGCTCATACAATGGAAAAGACGATCAGACAGTTGAAAGTGCAGAGGTGGCTTTCACTTCATCCGACGCGTTTCAGAGTCATATCCCGACTCCTTCTTCAGGGAGCCAACAGAGTCGGGATATGACTCTGAAACACGTCGGTGATATAAAATCCACCTCTGCACTTTCAACTGTCTGACCGTCTTTTCCATTGAATGAGCAGCGCAGTTCCTAGAAACCCTGTCCATTTGTTTGCCTTCATATTGATTCCCACATTTCCAGTGAAGTGTTGGATCCTGCGGCAGCCATACTACAGTCATATGAAAAAGTTTGGGCACCCCTCATAATCTTACTCTTTTTTTAGTTTAAAATTGTTTTTTTGCAACCGCTATTTCAGTGTGATATATGTAATAACTGATGGACACAGTAATATTTCAGGTTTGAAATGAGGTTTATTGTAGTAACCACCCTTCTGATTTTCATGATTTGAATACTCCTAACTACTTTTTACTGACTTACTGAAGCACTAAATTGGTTTGGTAACCTCATTGAGCTTTGTACTTCATAGCCCAGTGTATCCAATCATGAGAAAAGCTATTTCAGGTGTCCACTTGCAAGTTGTTCTCCTAGTTGCATCTTCTCTGAGGAGTGGCATCATGGGCTCCTCAAAACAGCTCTCAGATGATCTGAAAAAAAAGATTGTTCAACATAGTTGTTCAGGGGAAGGATACAAAAAGTTGTCTCAGAGATTTAACCTGTCAGTTTCCACTGTGAGGAACATAGTAAGGAAATGGAAGACCACAGGGACAGTTCTTGTAAATGCCAGAAGTGGCAGGCCAACAAAAATATCAGAAAGGCAAAGAAGAAGAATGGTGAGAACAGTCAAGAACAATCCACAGACCACCTCCAAAGACCTGCAGCATCATCTTGCTGCAGATGGTGTCACTGTGCATCGGTCAACAGTACAGTCCATACTGCACAAGGAGAAGCTGTATGGGGGAGTGATGCGAAAGAAGCCGTTTTTGCATGCACGCCACAAACAGAGTTGCCTGAGGTATGCAAAAGCACATTTGGACAAGCCAGTTTCATTTTGGAAGAAGGTGCTGTAGACTGATGAAACAAAGATTGAGTTGTTTGGTCATACAACAAGGCGTTATGCATGGCGCCACAAAAACACAGCATTCCAAGAAAAACACTTGTTACCCACTGTCAAATTTGGGGGAGGATCCATCATGCTTTGGGGCTGTGTGGCCAATGACGGCATCGGGAATCTTCTTAAAGTTGAGGGTCGCATGGATTCCACTCAGTATCAGCAGATTCTTGAGAATAATGTTCAAGAATCAGTGTCAAAGTTGAAGTTACGCCGGGGATGGATCTTTCAGCAAGACAATGATCCAAAACACTGCTCCAAATCTACTCAGGCATTCATGCAGAGGAACAATTACAATGTTCTGGAATGGCCATCCCAGTCCCCAGACCTGAATATCATTGAACATCTGTGGGGTGTTTTGAAGCGGGCTGTCCATGCTCAGCGACCATCAAACTTAACTGAACTGGAATTGTTTTGTAAAGAGGAATGGTCAAAAATACTTTCATCCAGGATCCAGGAACTCATTAACAGCTACAGGAAGCGACTAGAGGCTGTTATTTTTGCAAAAGGTGGATCTACTAAATATTAATGTCACTTTTCTGTTGAAGTGCCCATACTTTTGCATCTGTCAATTTTTTAAATAATGCATATTTCTTATTTTCGGTTAGTACAATAAACCTCATTTCAATCCTGAAATATTACTGTGTCAGTTATTACATATATCACACTGAAATAGCTGTTGCAAAAAAACTATTTTAAACAAAAAAAAAAGAGTAAAATTAAGAGGGGTGCCCAAACTTTTTCATATGACTGTATATGCTTATACCAGTTGTCAGTGACACAACTGGCTCAGGTGAGCAGTTACACTTATACTGCATATTGTGCTTTTAAAAGATAAGACCCTATTGCGCTCTCCTTCCTCCACAGATATTTGTGCAGGTGTCTCTGAACAGTATAGAGCAATGTACCACAACACCAGAGTCTGCTACATCTTCCTGAAGGTCTTTTGCAGTCAAGCGTCCATTCTGATTTGCCTCTCTAGCAATCCTACAAGCAGCTCTCACTGAACTTTTTCTTGGTCTTCCAGACCTTATCTTGACCTCCAGTGTTCCTGTTAACTGCTATTTCTTAATTACATTTCAAACTGAGGAAAGTGTGACTTGAAAATGCTTTGCTATCTCCTTAAACCTTTCTCCTGCTTTGTGGGCCTCCACCATTTTCACAGTGCTCGGCAACTGCTTAGTAGAACCCATGGCTGCTGTTTTTTGGCACAAGATTAGTAAGGGCTGAGATTTTATAAAGCTATGAAATTGTCATCACCTGGCCTTTCATATCAATAGTGAACAATAGTGAACAATCCATAATCCTGTGCATTAAGACCTTGTGTGGTCCTCATTTCTTCAACAGCAGCGCAGATCGTGGAAGCACTATTCCTTGGATTTCTGTATATACACCACTTGCACATGGGAGTGGTGATCAAGCAGTAGCTATACAAGTGCATACACCAGTTGTGGGTTTACACAACTGGTCCAGGTGAGCACATGCCATTATAGGGTATAAATTATCCCTAAACGATAAGACCCATGGCACTCTGTTTGTCTATCACTTTTAGATATTTGAATTCATAATCCTAACGGGCTAATTAAGGTCTGAAGCCTTGGTCCATTATCTGAGCGCACAAGTCTCCAAGGCTGCCCAATCATTTGCCTCAAATAAAAAGGAAATGTGTCATCTTTAACTTTAGCAAAACAAGTCTGCTGATTGGCTGGCCGGACACCATACTGATGTGAATGCATGCGGAGATCCTCCGCTGCGTTCACATCAGTATGGCAGAGTTTGCACTGCGTTTGCGTCTGCATGCCCTCTGCATGCAGACACAAACGCTACTGTGAAACCGGCCATAGCATGATAACATATAAACCCATATATGTTGTGATATAGGACTAAATTGAAGCAAACAATAAATATTAATTCCTTAAGTGCTAATTGTGCCATAAATAGTAATCACTCAGATCAAAAAAAGAACTGCATGCAAAAAAGACCCAGAGCTGTCACAAGTCTAATGACTCATGACAGTACCCACTTTTCTATGAGGAGCCTCAGGACCCTTAAGAACAGATTTGTCCAGAAACCACCTACAGCAGAGGCGCCTCAACAATCTTATGTTCACCTGTGTAGTCACCTGGCCCTCAAGGTCACCACAAATGCAAAACAACGGAGGTGCTCATAAAGTAGGTTCCGGAGGCCCAACAAACCTCCTGAGTGAGGAAACACATTATGGATGATACAGTTGTTACATAGTCCAAATGTTTCTCATTTCCTGAGGTTTCTAAAAGCAATACCTTCTATTTTAGACACATTTAGGCTATGTGCCCACCTAGCAGCTTTTGTCAGGAAAAATGATGCAAAAAAACAATTTTAGGTGCGTTTTAGTTCTGTTTTTTAATGCTTTTTTTTACTCTTGCACCAGGGATGAATTTCACATTTTGCAAAAATCAGTCTCTATCTCTCTCTCTCTCTCTCTCTCTCTCTCTCTCGTTCGTTCTCTCTTTCTCTATCCATAGTTTATGGGATGGAAAACGCCAGGAAAAACAGGCAAAGAATGAGCATGCTGCTTCTTTTTTCTACATCAAAATCTGCAGGTCAAAAAGCCTGAAGGAGGGCACAGTACTTCTGAAAACCCATAGACTTTGGTGGGATGCATTTTTACATGAAGTATTGATTAAAAACAGCAAGGAAAAATGCACCAAAAACATTAGGTGTGCACATAACCTTAATCCACTGATAGATCTTTAAAATGTTTTAAAAATATTTAGAAGTGGAAAAATAAAATAATTATCAACACATTTTACGGATAAAATAGTTTTATTACATTTGTATCCTAGATGTTCATAAACTTTATATTGTTACTTTTAGTGCAATAACACGCCCATTAAATGGAAACTGTCACCCCCCTTGGGTGTTCTAAACTGTGCCCACCAGCTGTAACATGAGGTAATCGGGATTCCTGTAACCCCTCTATTTGCTCGGACTTCCCCTGTATACCTCAGAAATGTACCCGTATTTTTCACATTATAAGACGCACTTTTGTTCCCCCAAATTTTGGGGGAATGTGGGGGGTGCGTCTTATAATGCGAATTTACTGATTATGTACTTGTGGCGCCCTGCTCACGCAGGTAGCCACAGACTTCTCTAATGCACAGCTGGGTTTCCACAGCAGGTACCTACTACATGCAACACCTTCCACCCCGACACAGTAGGGGGAGCCCAACTTGCTGACCTTAGGCAAGATCCCCTATAAATACTGCTGCTGGGGGAGGAGTTAGTCAAAGTGTGCAGACGCTAGGAGAGCTGCGAAGATGTCCTGGTGGTCGGTGTCGCGGTTAGGGTCGAGCCAGTGACCCGGAGTGGCCCTCTACGTCCCGCAAGCCTAAGTGGGGACAGAAGGCAAAGAGCAGATGGCCCAAAGAAGTACCGGATATTGGGGATCCGCACGTGTGGGATACTCCAGGACCACAGAAAACCCCGTCACACCGTGGAGGCTTCGGCCACCCGGTTATCCCCTGTGGGTCAAGAGAGGGAGCCAGACACAGCCGCACAGCATCGCAGTGATCAGAGAGGGTAACCCGGAGACCGCACAGGAGGAGAGGCAGTCACCAGAGACAGGAAGGGAAAGGAGGCAAGTCTGGCTGTAAGCAGGCTGTGCTGCAATCATCACTACAGAGCAGAGGTGTTATACCCACTTGCTGTGGGGACCCACTGTGCAATTTGTCCACCCATCAGTGCCCTGGACGTCTTTACCTGCCAAACATCAGTAAAAGGTAAAAGAGACTTTGCAGTGTGCGTGTGTCATTCCTCTCCGTTACCGGCCCCTCTCACTGCCCCTTCTCACTACGCTGCCCCGGAGGTCCCATCCTACCTGTGGAAGACTTCACCAACTCAGCCGCAATACCATCTACCTCCGGCAGACTGTGGTGGCGCTGGTGGCATCTCACCAGACACTACAAGTGGGGTCACGACAAAAACTTTGAACATAATCCCCTGTAAATAGTAACCCCTTTTTGGAAGATAGGCCCAGGACACGGGGTCAGGCGCAGCCGCCTTTCCCCATGACACAGTTAACCCCAAAGCTTGGGCACGACATACTGCAGGGCCCAGGGGAGGTGGGGGCAGTTCTGGAGCAGTGCTGAGGGCTGGGGTGGGCTGGTGGAGGCTGCAGGAGGGAGCGGGAGATCTCCTGCTCCCGCTCATATAATATGCATAACCGCTCTCCATCACCGTGGTGCTGAAACCGCACAGCGGTGATGGGCTGGAGGAGAGGCGCATATTATATGGTCCTGTGCCCCCCCGTGATGTCACATGCCCTCCTATGTTAGATATGGCCCTCATGCTGCTGCGATAGTAAAATAATAAACTCTATACTTACCTCCTGGCTCCTCCTCCAGCGCTGATCTCCCAGTGTCTCTCCAGTCTCCCGGCTGCTGCGGTGATCGCACGCAGAGATTATGTCACACTCTGCTGTGCCGATCACATGACCACACAGAACCAGGTAGTGGAGGAGCTCTGCAGCATCATCTCTGCCCGATCACAGCAGCACGGAGGGAGACTAGGAAATCAGTGCTGGAGGAGGTGAGAATAGTTTTTTATTTTACTATGCAGCAGCATGGGGGCAATATCTAACACAGGGGTGGCATGTGCCATACCTAGGAGATGTGTGCCATGCATAGGGGACATGTGCCCTGCATAAGGGACGTGTGCCCTGCATAGGGGACGTGTGCCCTGCATCGGGGATGTGTGCCATGCATATGGAATTTGTACCATGCATAGGGGACTTGTGCCATGCATAGGGGATGTGTGCCATGCATAGGGGATGTGTGCCATGCTTAGGGGATGTGTGCCATGCATAGGGGACTGCTGCCATGCATAGGGGACTGCTGCCATGCATAGGGGACTGCTGCCATGCATAGGGAATGTGTGCCATGCATAGGGAATGTGTGCCATGCATAGGGGACTTGTGCCATGCATACAGGACATGTACCATGCATGGGGTACGTGTGCCATGCATGGGGGACATGTGCCATGCATGGGGGATGTGTGCCATGCATGGGGGATGTGTGCCTTGCATGAGGGACTTGTGCCATGCATGGGGGACTTGTGCAATGCATGGAGGTCTTGTGCCATGCATGGGGATTTGTGCCATGCAAAGAGGACTTGTGCCATGCATAGGGGACTTGTGCCATGCATGGGGGACTTGTGCCATGCATAGTGGATGTGTGCCATGCATGGGGGACTTGTGCCATTCATAGGGGACATATGCCATGCATGGGGGGCTTGTGCCATGCATGGAGGTCTTGTGCCATGCATGGGGGATTTGTGCCATGCAAAGAGGACTTGTGCCATGCATGGGGGATGTGTGCCATGCATGGGGGACTTTTGCCATGCATGGGGAAATTGTGCCATGCATGGGGGAATTGTGCCATTCATAGGGGACATATGCCATGCATGGGGGGCTTGTGCCATGCATGGGGGACTTGTGTTATGCATAGGGAACGTGTGCCATGCAGTAGGGGACATATACTCTATATGATTTGTTAAACGGACACTGACATTATACGATGGACCCCATTTAACATTAAAAATAATTTTTTTCTCTTTTCCTTCACCAAATTTGGGGGTGCGTCATATAATCAGGTACGTCTTATACAGCGAAAAATACTGTACTTTTATTCTCTCCCACACTGTATCTGAATGACTCCTGAAGAGGTCTGGGAGGTGTCCTGTCTCTGGTCCTCGCCACTGCCCTTGCCTAGAATACCCGCCCTGCTCTTTTGAAATTGTCGCCCCTCCTGTAAATGGCTTTTGATTGGTGGGCACTACTGTCACACCTGCGCAGTGCTGCAGGTCACCGTGCTTCACTGAAGCTGCACAGTGCCTGAAGTCTCGCGACATTTGTGAAGTCTCACGTCTGTGCAGTAGAATCTCACAAGACTTCGGGCACTGTGTGTCTTTAATGAAGCACGGTGACCTGCGACGTCTTGGCATATAGAGGGGTTACAGGAACCCCAATGACATCATGGTGCAACAGGTGGGCACAGTTTAGAATGCCCAAAGGGAATGACGGTTCCCTTTAACTAGGCCAGAGTCATAAAAATGTAATATCAAGATTACAGCTTTCATAAAATAAGTTAAAAAAAACTTTAACATTTTTTCAGCAACATTTACACTTACATTAAACTCATAAATTGGTTTCCTTGCTGTTCTAATATTGGAGTAAACTATGGTACCGTGTAAAGAATTTGTTCACATTTCACTAAACAAACATCATTTTCATCATCAATAACAACAGTTTTGCTTTTAAATACAGATTTTAAAAACCTCATTTTAACATAGTTCTCTTCATCAGTCTGGCAGATTCCTCAGTAACCATCCTGTTTCTTAGCTTTTCTTGATGTAGCCTTCTTGTTATCGCTCAGAACGTCTCCTAAAACAAACACTCCTGACCTAATTTCTGATTTTTCTATTTTATCCAGAATATTAGGCCTAACATCTGAAAAATTATGTGTTGTGCAAGTAGGCAAATCATTCTCCAAATCAGAATCTTCTGAAGAACGTACCTCACTGCCTTTCAAACGCCTTTTTACTTGTACAGACATTTTTCCTCTTCTGCAAATACAGTTATCCATGTCAATAAAGATGATGCTGTTTTTTAAATCAGAAAGTCATTTTGCTTTAAAAATAAAAATAACCATGTTTTCTGTGCGCGACCGCAAACACATTCTCGTTCAAACGCAACCCCACTTTGCACTTGCATTTGGGGTTGCATTTGCATGCATTCGCCCATAGGATATAATGGGTGCACGAATGCATGGTTTCAATTGCGCTTGAATTGCGCTTGCATGCTTTTGCATTGCGTTTGCATGTGTCGAGCCCATTGGGACGGGGTACTCGGAACCGGACCGCGTTGCTGCGGGGGATATCACAGGTGGTCCTGGTCCGGACCGTGCCCCGGGCCCTGGCAATAATAAAGGGGTATTTACAGGGGATAATGTCAGTCGTGACGCCACCCACGGTGTGTGGTCAGTATGGGGGACCACCGCTGCTGCATAACCTCCGGGGATGATGTTAGGCAGCTTAGATGGTACTGCTCTCCGTAGGTAGAAGCAAGGTCCCCGGGGCAGTGGTTGTTATAGTCTATTGTGGATATAATAGTAGGGGATGATAGTGGAGACGGATTAAGGAACACACACTCACGTTTTGTAGTTTCTAAGGCTTTACTGCGATGTTGTTGCAGGTTATAGTCCACAGAGTATGTACCGGGGCCGGGTTTCTCCCACCCTGTCCGGGTCCTCAGCTTCCTCGTGCTGCGCTGTGTGTGTGTGTCCTTGCTGCTGCCTCTAGCTGAGCTGCTGGCACTGTCTCACTCTCTCTTTCTCTGCTGGTACCACTTGGCTAGGTAACTTGAGTCTTCTGCGTTGTACTGACCCCGCCGTGTTGCTTTGCTCTGGTACTGTGGTGGTCTAGAGACTCCACTACTCCTGGATTCACTGTGCTGTGTGTGACAGTCACAGTGTCAGATCCGGTGTCTGTTCTGTGTGCTCTTCTGGGGCAAGTGGAGGTGGCACTCAAGCTCCCAGATGTGTTCCTCTGTTATCTAGTTCTCCTCTCCTCAGACCCTAACTAGGCCTGGAATCAGTGAGCAGACTGTAGAGAAGCCTCTCGCAGCTCCTTGACACTATAGTCTCTCTCCTCTTCACTGTACTGCCTCGTACTGAACTAACTACTTCCTCATGAGCTGGAGTATATAAGGAAGCTGGTTGAGCTCACCCTCCTGGCCCAGAGGTGCTAGTGTAGGTCAGTGTGTTGTGGGGAGGGAACCCGTGTGATGTTACTGTGGCACATTAACCCCTGGGGTGCCACACATGCTTTAACACAATGCAAGCACAATGCATGCAAAACGCACCAGCGCCCGGATGTGAAAACGACGTTAGTCTCCGCACATGTCCGGAGGTCCCTTTACGATGCATTAGCACAAGAATACCGCACTGTTGCCACTTCTGTTTTTTGAAATATAGGAAAAATTCCATTGGACTTGCAAAAATGCAGATGTGAAAGCACTCGTCCAGAAGCAAAATGGCATTCAAATTTGCACGTTTATGTTTCGGGTGTTTGTATGTGTGAGTGGTAAAACCTGTGACAATAAATTAAGTATAAGGCTGAAGGCACACTGTTGTGCATCAAACATGGAGTGTGTTTGATTCACGACAGTGATGAGAGTGTGATGCGTGTTTTGGGTGTGTGTGGTGCGTGTGTGGTGCAAGTGTGTGAGTGTGCCTGCCTGTATGTATGTGAGTGTGCTGAGAGTGTGATAAGAGTGGGCTGCGTGAGTGCATGTGTGCTGTGATGCTGACCACGGTCCTGAAGCAAACTTCAGGATCGTGGACAGCATTTACTGGCAAATTCATACTCCGCAGCTTTCAAAGCCACAGAGTATGAATGTGCCAGTTTCCCGGCACAGTAATGAATCATCTTGAACCGCTGTATCACCCACATTGAAACTCTGGTGCGCTGGCCATGGAGCTGATACTGAATTCTTCAACATCATGGAGAGCAGCGGCTTCAGTACGCAATTAGCGTAAGTACCTGGGACAGCTCCTTATTCAGGACGCTGCCCAGCAGTGTGCTTACGCTAATTGCATAGCATACCGGCGCACTCACTGACAGGAGCCTCCAGATTTTATGAATGAACTGGCAAAGTCAACAATTACCGGCTTGCCAGAAATATAGCGATTAACCCCTGAACCACCAATGAAGTAAGGCAGCATGTCTCTAGGGAGGGTGGTCACTCCCTGGAGACATGGTGCCAACATATTTTGCACACATTTATTATTGGGGTTATTTACAGCATATGCAGAATCTGTGCTGATATGCCGCACAGATGCTGCTTATGCAGTTTAACCCCGAAAAAGACAAATAGGTGGCCAGCAGTTGGGTGTTTAATAATCATCTTGCACTGCTGGCACAGCGGTGCAAAATGATTCATTACTGTACCGGGAAAGCGGTAATTTTAAACTTGCCGGCTTTGACAACCGATGAGTTTAAAGCGATTTGGGCAGCACTCTCGTGTGAATATCGCACCATGGGCTGTATGGGGCGAGATTCTCTCTCCCCTCATAAACTTCTATTGCCCACACGCGTGTCAGAATAACGTGCAGTCGCAGCATGCTGCGACTGCACTCGCTTCTGACTCGCAATGCGAGTTGACTGCGGGGGACTCGCACCAGTCTGCCCTGCCCTGCCTGAGTTTCCTCCGCATTGCACTCGCGCAAGTCCCTCGCACAGTGTGCCTTCAGCCTAAAAGGGAGTTCAGAAGCCATAAACAATGTAATGATGTTAAATAGCATGTCTATAGGACACATTGTTCTATTTTGTTGCCGTGTACAAATGGAACAATGTGTCCATGATTTCACAACAACCAGCAAATTGCCAGTGAAATTGCCTAGCAATATTGCCGCGTGTGACGGTAAATTTAAAACCAGTTTGCATAATAATTTGGAACATGGTGTATATGTGTGTACATGTATGTGTGTGTATACATATGTGTGTGTGTACATGTACAGTCGTGGCCAAAAGTATTGACACCCCTGCAATTCTGTCAGATAATACTCAGTTTCTTCCTGAAAATGATTGCAATCACAAATTCTTTGGTATTATTATCTTCATTTAATTTGTCTTCAAAGAAAAAACACAAAAGAGAATGACGCAAAAAGCAAAGCATTGATCATTTCACACAAAACTCCAAAAATGGGCCAGACAAAAGTATTGGCACCCTCAGCCTAATATTTGGTTGCACAACCTTTAGCCAAAATAACTGCGATCAACCGCTTCCGGTAACCATCAATGAGTTTCTTACAATGCTCTGCTGGAATTTTAGACCATTCTTCTTTGGCAAACTGCTCCAGGTCCCTGATATTTGAAGGGTGACTTCTCCAAACTGCCATTTTTAGATCTCTCCACAGGTGTTCTATGGGATTCAGGTCTGGACTCATTGCTGGCCACCTTAGAAGTCTCCAGTGCTTTCTCTCAAACCATTTTCTAGTGCTTTTTGAAGTGTGTTTTGGGTCATTGTCCTGCTGGAAGAGCCATGACCTCTGAGGGAGACCCAGCTTTCTCACACTGGGACCTACATTATGCTGCAAAATTTGTTGGTAGTCTTCAGACTTCATAATGCTATGCACACAGTCAAGCAGTCCAGTGCCAGAGGCAGCAAAGCAACCATAAAACTTCAGGGTACCTCTGCCATGTTTGACTGTAGGGACCGTGTTCTTTTCTCTGAATGCCTCTTTTTTTCTCCTGTAAACTCTATGTTGATGCCTTTGCCCAAAAAGCTCTACTTTTGTCTCATCTGACCAGAGAACATTCTTCCAAAACGTTTTAGGCTCTCAGGTAAGTTTTGGCAAACTCCAGCCTGGCTTTTTTATGTCTCGGGGTAAGAAGTGGGGTCTTTCTGAGTATCCTACCATACAGTCCCATTTCATTCAGATGCCGACGGATAGTACGGGTTGACACTGTTGTACCCTCGGACTGCAGGGCAGCTTGAACTTGTTTGGATGTTAGTCGAGGTTCTTTATCCACCATCCGCACAATCTTGCATTGAAATCTCTTGTCAATTTTTCTTGTTCGTCCACATCTAGGGAGGTTAAATACATAATTCCATACAATCTGTAAACCAGGATGGAAGTGACGGTAGTCACTCCATCCTACAGACTCCAAATAATAATTATAAACAAAGAGAATCGGAGAGAAAGTGTGCGTTTTAGACAAGAATTTTTAAACTTTTAATCACAGAGCAAATGGACATGAAAAGGGCTCACAAGGAGCAACACTGGGATCAGTATACAATATACAATATTATACGGCCTGTACAGGGAACAGGATAAATTAGTACAATTTTAGAAAAAGAGGGAAGATGCATCATAACATCAGTGCATGAAGGGTTACATTACTCAAAAATAAAGTGCAAGTGCATATCACAGATGTCGACATAAAATCCCTCAGTTCGTTATATAAACATCCCTGCTTCCCTATACATATATGCAATAACAGGTCAAGCCTGGAAGAAGCAAGACCGAGGTCACATAGCATATGGTAACAAATCACAATGTGCCCCACAGTGGATGGATCCCCCGCTTACTGTCCCCAACGTACGTTTCGTGTTAAGTATCACTTCATCAAGGGGGAGTGTCGAGTATCACCCTCACAGCCATTGCAGCCCTTTTTATATGTGCCGGCATATGAACAAAGCCGGACCATGTGCGCTCGTAGCTAGCGCTACGTCACTTCCGCCCTCTCCCCCGAAACCGGAAATGACGCGGCGTCAACGCGGCTGGTGTACCGCGCATGCCCGGGAGCAAGGACGCGTCACTATGACTCCCGGGCATGCGCTGCCGCGCATTAGACGCCACAACACCCGGAAGGAGGAGCGCGGAAGATGACGCAGCGCTCACACACATGCAGACATCAGGGAAGGTCTGTGTTAACATGGAGCTACCGCATAATAACATGGCACACTTGGGAGTATGATACACACCCTA
The DNA here is from genome assembly GCA_033576535.1 of Allobates femoralis. Classification (NCBI taxonomy): domain Eukaryota; kingdom Metazoa; phylum Chordata; class Amphibia; order Anura; family Aromobatidae; genus Allobates; species Allobates femoralis. The sequence continues at coordinate 144,776,420 of JARQOC010000009.1, forward strand.
AGGCTGTATACCATACAAGAAATACTGGGAATCAAAACATATCTATATATATAAATAAAACATATAGGCAGTTCTCAGCAGTCAATCATGAATCCGCAGGATAACATGAAGATAATCCATCGTTGGATGTAAAAGGTCCCTTGTGCGCGATGTTTAGGTCCACCAAGATGCAAATCCACAGAATTCTGTGGATTTGCATCTTGGTGGACCTAAACATCGCGCACAAGGGACCTTTTACATCCAACGATGGATTATCTTCATGTTATCCTGCGGATTCATGATTGACTGCTGAGAACTGCCTATATGTTTTATTTATATATATAGATATGTTTTGATTCCCAGTATTTCTTGTATGGTATACAGCCTTAGGGTGTGTATCATACTCCCAAGTGTGCCATGTTATTATGCGGTAGCTCCATGTTAACACAGACCTTCCCTGATGTCTGCATGTGTGTGAGCGCTGCGTCATCTTCCGCGCTCCTCCTTCCGGGTGTTGTGGCGTCTAATGCGCGGCAGCGCATGCCCGGGAGTCATAGTGACGCGTCCTTGCTCCCGGGCATGCGCGGTACACCAGCCGCGTTGACGCCGCGTCATTTCCGGTTTCGGGGGAGAGGGCGGAAGTGACGTAGCGCTAGCTACGAGCGCACATGGTCCGGCTTTGTTCATATGCCGGCACATATAAAAAGGGCTGCAATGGCTGTGAGGGTGATACTCGACACTCCCCCTTGATGAAGTGATACTTAACACGAAACGTACGTTGGGGACAGTAAGCGGGGGATCCATCCACTGTGGGGCACATTGTGATTTGTTACCATATGCTATGTGACCTCGGTCTTGCTTCTTCCAGGCTTGACCTGTTATTGCATATATGTATAGGGAAGCAGGGATGTTTATATAACGAACTGAGGGATTTTATGTCGACATCTGTGATATGCACTTGCACTTTATTTTTGAGTAATGTAACCCTTCATGCACTGATGTTATGATGCATCTTCCCTCTTTTTCTAAAATTGTACTAATTTATCCTGTTCCCTGTACAGGCCGTATAATATTGTATATTGTATACTGATCCCAGTGTTGCTCCTTGTGAGCCCTTTTCATGTCCATTTGCTCTGTGATTAAAAGTTTAAAAATTCTTGTCTAAAACGCACACTTTCTCTCCGATTCTCTTTGTTTATAATCTAGGGAGGTTAGCCACAGTGCCATGGGCTTTAAACTTCTTGATGACACTGCGCACGGTAGACACCGGAACATTCAGGTCTTTGGAGATGGACTTGTAGCCTTGAGATTGCTCATGCTTCCTCACAATTTGGTTTCTCAAGTCCTCAGACAGTTCTTTGGTCTTCTTTCTTTTCTCCATACTCAATGTGGTACACACAAGGATACAGGACAGAGGTTGAGTCAACTTTAATCCATGTCAACTGGCTGCAAGTGTGATTTAGTTATTGCCAACACCTGTTAGGTGCCACAGGTAAGTTACAGGTGCTGTTAATTAAACAAATTAGAGAAGCATCACATGATTTTTCTAACATTGCCAATACTTTTGTCCACCCCCTTTTTTATGTTTGGTGTGGAATTATATCCAATTTGGCTTTAGCACAATTCTTTTTGTGTTTTTTTATTGAAGACAAATTAAATGAAGATAATAATACCAAAGAATTTGTGATTGCAATCATTTTCAGGAAGAAACGGAGTATTATCTGACAGAATTGCAGGGGTGTCAATACTTTTGGCCATAACTGTATGTGTGTGTATATGTGTTCGTGTGTGTGTGTAGCACCACCTGCACCACCGAAACACAGCCACATCTGGCAGGAAAATCTGTGGCGTGCGGCCTGTTCTGAATAAGATGGAGTGAGGCGCCCTCTGTAGCCACCAGAGGGCACCCGCACCCCATCTCCTACACAGGCTTCAAGCCGTGGACCTTCTTGCCAGCTGTGGCTGGGCGGCGGTGGGTTGTGCGTGTCACGATGTCCAGCAGGTCGGGAGAGTGGGCACCTCTGTGCGAAATCCAGTAGAGCAGGAGATCAGGCGATCTCCGGCAGGGAAATCCGGCAGGGATCTCCCGTAGGGGAATCCAGTGGGGGGGTCCAGCAATGACCCGCTAGTGGTACCGTAAATGGGGCAGATACCACCAGCGGGTGCCATATTGGGATACCCATCACTTGCATGTGCCACTGTGGCGCCTGGCGTACTTCCGGTCAGCATGGTGGGTTGTGGGATTCGGAGACATCCAAACGGAAATGGATGATGGAAAACATAAGGTGAGCATTATATTAGATGGCCGAGACACCAGATCTCAACCCCATAAAGCTGCCTTCCCATGCTTAAGACAAAACTTAATGCAGAAAGACCCACAAACAAGCAACAACTGAAGTAAAGACCAATAAAGTATCACAAAGGAGGAAACCCCAGGGTTTTGTGACCTCGATGGCTTCCAGACTTCAGGCTGTCATTCCCTGCAAAGGATTCTCTTCACAGTATTAAAAATAGATGTTTTATTTATGGTAAACTAAATTTTTCCAATTACTTTGAAGCCCCTGAAATGAGGAGGCTGTGTGGAAAAAGTGGTTCAATTTGTAAACATTTGACAGGATATTTTTGTTCAACCCCTTTAATTAAACATGAAAGTCCACACTGCAATTGTGTCTCATCTGTTTAATGTTAAATAAAAAGTAGTGGTATGCAGAGCCCAAATCACAAATATTTTGTCACTGTCAAAGAATTTCTGGAACTATCTGAATATCCTTTGTACAGTTAAATACTGTATTTACAGGATACCGGATCCCTTTAAGTAAACATTCAAATGATGCAAGTAAAAGTTACCTGATTATTGGGGCCCAAGGAAGAGACTTAATTGAGAACGTGTCAGGACTTTTGCAAAGGAAATGTGCATAGGTAGTAGTCTCTCTCTCTCTATGTGACGGTAAAACTAACCTGCCCCTGCACATGTCTGTACTAGGGTTTCCATCTTGTAAAGCATCCATGTCTGTCCCCAGTTTTATATTTAATGATGTACTTTTTTTTAAATCATGGTTCTTTACATACCTAGGAGCCATGCATCCATCATATGACACATTTCAGGTAGTTAGTTATGCAATTATGATTTTATACAGTGTTACATAGAGGTTTTCCTTCCAGACTGCCACAAAAAGACTAGAAAATAAAATATGGAGTATTTAGTGATTTCTTGATTTCACTATACACTTTAATGTGACATCGAAATAGAAAGACAAAGAAAAAGAAAACAAGAAAAATGATATTAGAAAAGTAGTATTTTCCTGCAATATGCTGTAAACTCACCTTTAGAAGAAAAAAAAAAACTGGAAACATTCAATATTCCTTTGCAACTCTGATTACTTTGAGATTGGAAGCACAAGCTATATAAGAAAGCTAATTTTCAGTATATGGTAAAATATTGAATGTGTTCTTTGCAGAAATATAGTACTTTATTTTCTAAAATGCTAAAAAAGTATTAAAATGTATTAAAATCCATCTCCCTGATTTTTTCCAGTCTGATGCTGTTTGGTCCTGGTCTCTGCTTCTGGCTGCAGTAGTGATGTCTAATAATTGACAAGTGCCTGCTGGAATCAATCACTAGCTGCAGTGGTGATCCATTACAGCCAGTGACTGTCTGCAACAGACACATGTGATGGGATATCATGGCAACAGGCAGAGACCAGACAGCACTGAAAAAAAAGCATATATCGATGGTGACGTAACAGTACTGGATGAGTCACAGCTCAGTCGTCCAACCTGGTGCTTGGGTGTGCTGAGCTGTCAGTGTTTTGAGTGACAGCTCAGTTATCCAATCCTATATTGGGAGGTGCAGGGTTTCTGCAGGTGTTCCCTGTGATTACCCAGCTATTTAGATGAACAATTTGTCTCAGAACACTGCCAGTCTTAGCATTCTGCGCAGTGGTGGTTGCTGGCCTCTATTTATGCTTGGTGTTCTAACCTATTGTTGCCAGACCTCATCTTACCTTCCTGTTGTCTAGTCTTTTGCTCTGATCCGCTACTCTCCAGGTATTTTAGAAAAAACTTTGACAACATGAAATATTGCTGTAGTTATTTTGAGATACAATACTACACCTCTCTCCTGTTATACACAGTAAGCGTGCTTATCTTTTACCTTTTTACCATCTTTGTGCTTTGCCCCAAGTTATTAAGTGTTTCTTTGATGTTCTAGGTTAATGGATTTCAAGTTGAACTTCCCTATTATCTGCCATCTGGTGAGCTGGAAATGTATCGTAACAAAAATGGAACAGTTATAGAGTCTGAAGGGCTGGTGAGAATACAGTATTCAGACCAAGGTCTGCTTCACATCACTCTCTCCACATTTTACTACAACTGCACGGGAGGACTATGTGGTTACTTCAATGGAAATAGCGACGATGAATTCTGCTTCCCAAACGGTAAATGTACAGACAACGTGGCTGTGTTCTTAGAAAGCTGGACCACATTCGATGAGATTTGCAATGGAGAATGTGGAGATTTGCTGAAGGCTTGTAATAATGACTCTGAACTGCTCAAGTATTACAAAAGCCGGTCCAAGTGCGGAATAATTAACGATCCCAGCAATAGCTCTTTTCTGGACTGCCATGCTGTGGTTAATGTATCGGCTTATTATAGGACTTGTTTATTTCGTTTGTGCCAAAGCGAAGGAAACCAAACAGAACTTTGTGACTCGGTCAGCCGTTATGCCATGGCGTGCCAAAATGCTGCAGTAGATGTTGGCCAATGGAGAAGTAGACATTTTTGCCGTAAGTCCCTACAAATTACATTTTAATATTTTAGTTTAGAGAAATGTGTTTGATTGAAATTAACTTAAAGGCTTGAGGCAACTTTGACAAGGAAAATTATATTTTCACCTACATTAGTGGTTACCTAAAGTTAAAATTGTGTTTATTCACTGTTCAATCTGTTTTATTAAAGATAAGAAAATAAGTGTGAACTTTACATTCATAAAACAGAGGTCAGAAATACCTTAACTTAAGTGTACATATTACAAGATAGAGAGCACTCGTGGAATAACTCAAATACATTGGTTCAATGATAAATTCAAACTCTCTCAAAAAGACGCCAATGAGCGCCAACAAGAAAGGGAAAGGAAATAAGAGAAAATGTAACAAAAGAAAGGAGCACAATAAGAAGGTTGAAGGTGAAGGAAGAGTGGAAAAACAAAAATAGAAAATAAAAAAAAGAAAAGGGAGGTGGAGGGAGAAAAAGAGAGGGGCAAGGGAAAGGAAATTTGAGTGTAGTGTAGGAGAGGTGATAAAACAAAAAAAGGTAAAAAGGAAGCGGGAGGAGAGTGGAGGGAGGGAAGGGATGGGAGGGAGGGAGGAAGGCAAAATGTGTCATCTCTACAACACCAAATCACCAACCCAACTCCACATCAGATTGGTCCCAGATCACAGGAAAATTTGATTAAAGTTTGGGGAGTCATGGAAATGCATGTCTTTTTTTTAAGAAGGCTCTCATTTAAAAAGAACTTGCCGGCATATATTTTAAAACACAAAGAAATGCAGGCATCAGAGTCAGCAGAGGGGCCAGGGCAGGAGCTGAAGACCCTCCCCACACTCCCGCTCCACTGTCCCACCTCACATTCCTGCCCCATTGCACCAAAAGCTTAGGAATCCCTAACTTGAAATAATAAATAAGCAACAACCAGGATAAAAGGTATCTATTGAATCTATATACCAGCACCATTATGGCCATACCTTTACTGTAACATGCATAATCCTGATGAAGCTCTTGCGCTTTTCACTCTGGTTTCTTAAGCAGACACACTGTCCCGTTTTTTTTTACAGTGGCTCACTTTCCATCTGTGTAGAATGAGCCAGAGTCGACAAAGGACGAGGGATCACCAAAATGTATTGTACTTCTGGAGGCCTCAATGATGCAGGATAATAACACTGTATACACCGATAAGGCTCTGTATGACTGTCTTGCGTAACGGCATGGGGATGGGCTGTACTCCATCACTTCCTGATAAGTTATAACATTTCTGTTACCTAACGACAATTCATTGGCGCTGGCATACTGCCCAGCCCATACCCTTCTATACTGGAATACAAATAATGCAGGAAAGAATTGTGTACCTCCAATTTCTGCACTTTGGAAATATTTTTACATTTGGCTAAAATATTTAAAAATGGTTGTCACCTGGTTTAAAATTTACAACTAACAGACAGAGAGTGGTGTGAAAAATAAAAAATAACCTAGTCCATCTCCCAAACTGGCACCATTCATCCATACCTGGTACTGTGTCCCTCATTGGTCTGCTGGCATCATATGACCACTGCAGCTTATCAGCCCACACATCATCTATAGTCTTCACATCTCTCTTCCTGGACAAAATATGAAAGCTGCAGTCTATCAATTTTCTTTGACAGACTTTTATTTAAAAAAAAAAAAAAAGCTCTCCAATCTATATTTTATTTTTATTGTGTGTATATGTGCATGTAATGTAGCGTGAGGGCATTGGTGCACTCACACTAACAATATATACAAATTGGGAGGTAGCACATGCCTAGGTGGTTCGCTTGGCAGCGTGACACCAACAACCATGTTTAATGTTTAATGTAACACAAAACAGCAGTTTATTATTTTTTTTGTCATAAACTGCTTAATACTCCACATATACAATATAAATCGTTACAGATTACAGATTATACATTATTCACATATTAACAGTAATCACTTATCACAGTAAGTACATGGCATACTAGGAGCGCTAGTCACATCTCATTAGAATACCAAGAGCACTAATGACAGCTCCAATGGTGGTTATGGCCACCTAGCCTTAGCTACTCCTTACATGTATATTATACATAATCAATAGAATATATCAACATCACCGTCTGTTCTACTGGCGGCTATGCCCACCTTGCAGTATTTACATTATACATGCTCAACAGAACCTTAAAGCGAGCTTCACAGTCCCTTACAGACCCAGCCTGGTTCTAATGGCGGCTATGTCCGCCTGGCATTCGAGACATCTCCAGTTTCTCACATGCTACTTCCGCATACATACATTAGTCTACAAGACCCTCACGACCTGACAGCCGGTGCCAATGGCGGTTACGGCTGCCTAGCCTTTGAGACATACTCAGTCTCAGCACACATACATGGATCAACGGGACCCTCACGACCCAATGGCGGTTATGGCCACTTGGCCTTTGAGACATACCCAGTCTCAGATCACATACAGTCCATGATGGACGTCAGCCTTGTCAGGCCCAGACCAAGTTTTGGGCTACCTGAGCTCCCAGTCTGTCAAGGCATCCCCCAAGGTCTTCTCACACGAAACATGTTGCCCAGTCACCTCCCAGCTTTTCCAACCAAGCAGACTTCTAGGAATGCAACCTCACCAACATGTCTAAAGTGAGCCCCCTACAGGTTTAGCCAGGAACCCCATACGCTCAGGTGCTCCACCAACTTCTAGGTCTGGCCACTGGCATCATACAGGTCAGAGGGACAGGCGTCTCCCACATGGAGAGTCAGGCTTCCCTCCATGTCCCCCAGAGGGACAGGACCCCTCTGCCTCACATTCTCTCCTTCAGAGGATCATCCTGTTCTGCTCTCAATCACAGCACTAGGCAGCTCCTATCCTTGCCTGCCACACCCACACCTGAGATTATATGAGTCATCAGCACATTCACTCTCACAGACCTGGGTGCTGTTAACCGTATTTGCACCAGTTAGGTGTAGCAAAGTAAACACCCATTCACACACACAGGTCCAGATGCTGTTAACCCTGTGTGCACGGCTCAAGGCCCATGTGATCTATACACCGGCCATGGGCTATCATACCGGTCATACCCCACAATATATATAGAATATTATCAAAATTCAACAAGTTAATAGTCGTTGACGTTTCGGTCGCCACCGGAACCTTTCTCAAAACATATCTGTAACGAACACAAAAATTGCAGTATCAGACAAATAAAACATCAGGAAATCATAAAATAAACAATAGTCATTCTGATCTGATTATATATGATCAAACATAACACTCCAGTACATGTAAAAATCTGAACAAGTGATATCCCGCAAACAGTGAGTGAAACAAACTGTCTCACTGAAGACTTAGTGCATAACAGAAGAGAAAAATTACCAAAAAATTACCTCTGGTCTGAGTTAGCATGGAAATGATTCACTTGTGGTAAAGACCACTTTATGCGGAGTCTATAAAAAATATATACACAGCGGGCATATAGGTACAGACACATTATAACATATTATGATTGATAACATGAAGTCCCAGGGGATACTATCACCACCTTTTGTGATTACAACACTTGGTGCCGGATTTTTATCATACATTGCTATTATTTCCTTTCTTGCTTTTCTCCATTATGGAACATTTTTGACTAAAAATAGAAACTTTGTTACACATTATCTCAGTGATCAGATGTTGGCATAGAGTGTGTACATAGTGTCATGTTTATATATACCGTATATACTCGTGTATAAGCCGACCCATGTATAAGCCGACCCCCCCTACTTTTGCCCCCAAAACCTGGGAAAATTTATTGACTCGTGTATAAGCCGAGGGTGGACTCCAGCACAGGTATACAGCCCCCAGCAGTGTGGTATACAGCAGCCTCCCCAGTGGTATATACAGGCCCCAGCAGTGTTACAGCAGCAGCCCCAGTGGTATATACAGCAGCAGCCCCAGTGGTAGTATACAGCAGCCCCAGAGGTATATACAGCAGCCCCAGTGGTAGTATACAGCAGCAGCCCCAGTGGTAGTATACACGCAGCCCCAGTAGTATATACAGCCCCAGTGGTAGTATACATGCAGCCCCAGTAGTATATACAGCTCCAGTGGTAATATACAGCTCCAGTGGTAGTATACAGCCCCAGTGGTAGTATACAGCAGCCCCAGTGGTATATTCAGCCCCAGTGGTAGTATACAGCAGCCCCAGTGGTATATACAGCCCCAGTGGTAGTATACAGCCCCAGTGGTAGTATACAGCAGCCCCAGTGGTATATACAGCCCCAGTGGTAGTATACATACAGCCCCAGTAGTAGTATACAGCCCCAGTGGTAGTATACAGCCCGAGTGGTAGTATATAGCCCCAGTGGTAGTATACATACAGCCCCAGTAGTAGTATACAGCCCCAGTGGTAGTATACAGCAGCCCCAGTGGTATATTCAGCCCCAGTGGTAGTATACAGCCCCAGTGGTAGTATATAGCCCCAGTGGTAGTATACATACAGCCCCAGTAGTAGTATACAGCCCCAGTGGTAGTATACAGCCCCAGTGGTAGTATACAGCAGCCCCAGTGGTATATTCAGCCCCAGTGGTAGTATATAGCCCCAGTGGTAGTATACATACAGCCCCAGTAGTAGTATACAGCCCTAGTGGTAGTATACAGCCCTAGTGGTAGTATACAGCCCCAGTGGTAGTATACAGCAGCCCCAGTGGTATATTCAGCCCCAGTGGTAGTATACAGCCCCAGTGGTAGTATACAGCCCCAGTGGTAGTATACATACAGCCCCAGTAGTAGTATACAGCCCCAGTGGTAGTATACAGCCCCAGTGGTAGTATACAGCAGCCCCAGTGGTATATTCAGCCCCAGTGGTAGTATACAGCCCCAGTGGTAGTATACAGGGCCCCAGCAGGGCCCCCCTCATAATTTGGCGCCCCCACCTCACTTTCTGGGCCCCCCCGCATGCAGCGCTGCGCATATACATTACCTGTCTAGCAGCTGTCACCCTCCGATGGCGGATCGCGGCTCCCGGCTCCGGGCTCCATCTTCCTCGCTGTCTTCCTGCTTTGTGACCGGGGCTCATCGCGATGACGTCATCGCGACGCCGGCCGGTCACCTGACAAGCAGGAAGACAGCGAGGAAGATGGAGCCCGGAGCCGGGAGCCGCGATCCGCCATCGGAGGGTGACAGCTGCTAGACAGGTAATGTATATGCGCAGCGCTGCATGCGGGGGGGCCCAGAAAGTGAGGTGGGGGCGCCAAACTTTAAGGGGGCCGTATTGACTCGCGTATAAGCCGAGGGGGGACTTTTCAGCCCAATTTTTGGGCTGAAAAACTCGGCTTATACGCGAGTATATACGGTACGTGTATATATTTTTTATAGACTCCGCATAAAGTGGTCTTTGCCACAAGTGAATCATTTCCATTTCCTTTTCCATGCTAACTCAGACCAGAGGTAATTTTTTGGTAATTTTTCTCTTCTGTTATGCACTAAGTCTTCAGTGAGACAGTTTTTCACTCACTGTTTGCGGGATATCACTTGTTCAGATTTTTACATGTACTGGAATGTTATGTTTGATCATATATAATCAGATCAGAATGACTATTGTTTATTTTATGATTTCCTGTTGTTTCATTTGTCTGATACTGCAATTTTTGTGTTCGTTACAGATAAGTTTTGAGAAAGGTTCCGGTGGGGACCGAAACGTCAACGACTATTAACTTGTTGAATTTTGATAATATTCTTTGGATTCACTTGGAATGACTAAATAAATACGTCACTATATTGCAATTTTGATTGATTTTTTTCAAAATTTGTTGTGTGTGCTGAAGTCTTACTAGTGATTTATTATATCTTTACTTCAGAGCACCACCATTAGGTGTGCCACACGTTCGTTCATCTTTGACAATATATATAGACACATTTAAAGGGGTGGTCTGGAGGCAAAAGGAAATGTTGCTTAAATATCTATCTATTTGATGCTATAATCTAAGCTATTTTCTAAGTGTATATTAAAAATTCCCTACTGTTCCCCAGCTACACTTTCAAACTTCTATTCTTTTTTTTCTGGCTTCTCTCTGATGACAATTCGTTAGAGAATCCCAATGTATGCTGGGATACTCAAACTAAGTGTCTCCAGGGGCAGAGTCTATGGCACTTTGCACAGTGCTCACTATGATCAGCTCAGATGTGTAATGATCATCCATAATAAAATAGTGTCTATAACCGACATGCAGGAGACTAGGCACCACTCTCAATAGTGACGTCTCTGGTATCCTGAATGCTGGCTATAGACACTGCTCTGTTACTGGCTGATCATTACTCATCTGAGTTGATAGCAGAGTGAGCGCTGTGCAGATTGTAGAGAGGAAAAGAGGGAGCACAGGGAGGGACACAGAGGTACAGACAAGGCTCCATGAGTGTCATGAAGACAGTTCATTTTAGGTAAGGGGCAGGAGCTGCTGCCACTGTGCCAGCCTCTGCCCCTTAATAACACTTTGAGTATCCCAACATGCACTGGGATTCACAAATGAATCATCATCAGACATTAACTAGAAAAAAAGAGATATGATAGTAGTAAGATAGTGAAGCTGGGGAGCTGTAGAGAATTTTTAATAGAAGTATATTAGCAAATAGCTTAGATTGTAGCATAAAATAGATAGGGATTTAAATTAAATTGCTGTTTGCTTTTGGGACACTCCTTTAATAAAAAATATAGATGGGAAGGCTTCTTTATTCACATTCAAATTACCGTACTTAAAAACAGGTACAGAATACATTCCCTTTATGTTATCAAGCAACTTATGCATGATAGTTTGATAGCTTCAATAGAAAGGTATATGCTTTTATATTTAATGCGCTCCAATTGACATCTGTCATATTAAGCCAATATTAGATTGTGTTCTGTAAACTCCCAGCAGGGTCACTAATTATCCAGAAATTCCGGCACAATACATGACAATATGGCACTTTTTTCCTATAAAAATATTTGATGATGGAGCTTGTACAGATATTGTGACTGTAGTTTTTATCACAGTGAACTCTGCTAATAACCATATATGGTTTAAAATCGTAATGATTCATTATGGATTTCCAAAGTGTCCATAAAATATGTTGGCTGTCCATGTTTAGTGGATACGTTGTCCAGAAAAAAAGATAAAAACTTGGCATCACTGCTCGAGTCGTTAGTCTTAGCTTTCTTCTATCTTCGATTACAGCCTGGTCTTAAAGGAAATGTATCATTAGAAAATCATACATTGTTTATATAAGTTTTATGTCATCATCAGTATTCTAAAAAAAAATAGAAATCTTACAAGTTTCACACTGGTTACTGGTCATTTAGACTCATACTCCCTGATCCTTTCAGAAGTCTCATTATCATTACAGACAGTATTAATTATAGGTTACACAGCTGATAACACAGGATCCACTATTCACAACAGGCAATGTCACAGCTGACCGTGCTCTCTCCGTTCACAATGACCATTTGCGTGTGCTCATTCAGTGCTTCAATACAGATGATATTATTATTATTATTATTATTTATTTATATAGCGCCATTAGGTTCCATGGCGCTTTACATGAGGATGAGGGAGACAAGAACAAGTACACTAAATCTAGGCGATCAGGACGTACAGGTACAAGAGGGGCAGGGATAGAGTCTGAGTCAGTTTATTGCTGCGTACAGTACAGACCCAACATTTGGACACACCTTCTCATCCAAAGAGTTTTCTTTATTATTTAAACTACATGAACTGCACTAACAGCTATGTAGTAACTACATCAACTGCACTAACAGCTATGTAGTAACTACATGATCTACACTAACAGCTATGTAGTAACTACATGAACTGTACTAACAGCTATGTAGTAACTACATGAACTGCACTAACAGCTATGCAGTAACTACATGAACTACACTAACAGCTATGTAGTAACTACATGAACTGTACTAACAGCTATGTAGTAACTACATGAACTGCACTAACAGCTATGCAGTAACTACATGAACTACACTAACAGCTATGTAGTAACTACATGAACTGCACTAACAGCTATGTAGTAACTACATGAACTACACTAACAGCTATGTAGTAACTACATGAACTACACTAACAGCTATGTAGTGTATTTAATTGAGTGCACGCTGTGCAAAGTCCAGTATGTAGGCTGCACTACTGGGGAATTGAAACAACGTATATGCAGACACATCTCAGATTCTGACAATACCGCTGCGGTTAATCAGTCTGCAGTCTCTCGACATTTCTGTCAAAATCATGGTCAGGATACGAGATCATTGCGGTTTTCTGGTAATGAAAGGGTTTCAAACTCTCCAGGAAATGGAGACAGAAAAAGCAGACTTTTAACACTAGAAGTCCCAGAAATTTTGAGCTCCCCCCTGAAGTCCCGAAAGAGGGTCAAATGACCCTTAGTCCAAACTCAATAGAACTAACTAGAAACTAAATGGCTAAACTCAATGGAAAACAACAACCTCTGTGGTGCGACAGTAATGGCCTTAATTACAGAACAAAAGATGGTGATTAGAGGATGTTAGCTAAAATCCTTCAGGTCATTCGACCCGTCTCTGGGTTCCAAAGGTAGAAATGTTAAATGACCCCTCTCTGGGACTTCTAGTGTTAAACTATGAATCTTACTGGATATTCAAGCTGGGGACTAGAGTGCCCTTAGGCTTAAAAAAAAGACAAGATCTGATTTTACAATACTAGTATAACATATGTGTCTCACTTTTACTTTAATTCTGATCTGTTATTATTGTCCTTTGACCAATTGTTCTTTATTGTACTTATGATTTGCTTTTGAATCAATGTTTATTCTCTTTTAATATGTTTTATTGATTTATTGTAAAAGTAAGTTTTTTGTATTTATTTGTTGCTCTGCTGTATTATCTTCAATCAGGTGTCAATGATTAATTATGTCACGTGTGCTAGGATTAAGGAGGTATATATGGGTTTTCCCTCCAGACATCTTTGAACCACAATTAAGACAGTTCTCTGTCGAAACGCGTCGGTGTTAGCACATATTGCCTGTATTAGATGGATGGCGTTCATGTTTGAATAAATCCTCATAATTGCAAGTTTATGAGTGCTGGATTTTTCTACATTATTTTTTTATTTTCATGACTATGAAAATAGTAGATTCACACTGAAGGCATCAAAACTATGAATTAACACATGTGGAATTATATACTTAACAAAAAAGGGTGAAACAACTGAAAATAAGTCTTACATTCTAGGTTCTTCAAAGTAGCCACCTTTTGCTTTGATTGCTGCTTTGCACACTCTTGGCGTTCTCTTGATGAGCTTCAAGAGGTAGTCACCGGAAATGGTCTTCCAACAGTCTTGAAGGAGTTCCCAGAGATGCTTAGCACTTGTTGGCCCTTTGCCTTCACTCTTTGGTCCAGCTCACCCCAAACCATCTCGATTGGGTTCAGGTCTGGTGACTGTGTAGGCCAAGTCATCTGGCGTAGCACCCCATCACTCTCCTTCTAGGTCAAATAGCCCTTAAACAGTCTGGAGGTGTGTTTGGGGTTATTGTCCTGTTGAAAAATAAATGATGGTCCAACTAAACGCAATCCGGATGGAATAGCATGTCGCTGCAACATGCTGTGGAAGCCATGCTGGTTCAGTATGCCTTCAATTTTGAATAAATGCCCAACAGTGTCACCAGCAAAGCACCCCCACACCATCACACCTCCTCCTCCTCCATGCTTCACGGTGGGAACCAGGAATGTAGACTCCATCCGTTCACCTTTTCTGCATCGCACAAAGAGATGGTGGTTGGAACCAAAGATCTCAAATTTGGACTCATCAGACCAAAGCACAGACTTCCACTGGTCTAATGTTCATTCCTTGTGTTGTTTAGCTCAAACAAGTCTTTTCTGCTTGTTGCCTGTCCTTAGCAGTGGTTTCCTAGCAGCTATTTTACCATGAAGGCCTTCTGCACAAAGTCTCCTCTTAACAGTTGTTGTAGAGATGTGTCTGCTGCTTGAACTCTGTGTGACATTGACCTGGTCTCTAATCTGAGCTGCTGTTAACCTGCGATTTATGAGACTAGTGACTCGGATGAACTTATCCTCTGCAGCAGAGGTGACTTTTGGTCTTCCTTTCCTGGGGCGGTCCTCAAGTGAGCCAGTTTCTACGTAGCGCTTGATGGTTTTTGCAACTGCACTTGGAGACACTTTCAAAATTTTCCCAATGTTTTAGACTGGCTGACCTTCATTTCTTAAAGTAATGATGGCCACTTGTTTTTTTTACTTAGCTGCTTTTATGATGCCATAATACAAATTCTAACAATCTATTCAGTAGGACTATCAGCTGTGTCTCCACCAGACTTCTGCACAACACAACTGATGGTCCCAACCCCAAGAAATCCCACTTATTAAACCTGACAGGGCACACCTGTGAAGTGAAAAACATTTCCAGTGACTACCTCTTGAAGCTCATCAAGAGAATGCCAAGAGTGTGCAAAGCAGTAATCACAGCAAAAGGTGGCTACTTTGAAGAACCTAGAATATAAGACATATTTTCAGTTGTTTCACACTTTTTTGTTAAGTATATAATTCCACATGTGGTAATTCATAGTTTTGATGCCTTCAGTGTGAATCTACAATTTTCATAGTCATGAAAATACAGAAAACTCTTTGAATGAGAAGGTGTGTCCAAAATTTTTGTCTGTACATGTTAATTCCTGAAAAATGGATTGTATGAGTCTAGAATTGCTCCAATGGCCAATGTGAAAACTACTCAAATGATTCTTAATACAGATTTATATGAAGTAAACAGTACTAAAAATGTTTAATGATACATTTTAGCACTTTCACTTTATTTAAAGCAGACATGCAACTTCATAGACTCTCACCCAGCAAAATCAGCACAGATGAAGGGCCAACACCCCAAAACATGTGTCTGCAAATGGAGTGTCTGGTTTGGCTTCTTACTCTTGGTCATGTGCGAAGTCCTTTTGACAGGTCAATATTGACTTTAAGACCAGGTTCACATGTCGCTTATTTGCCTCATATTTGTGCAGTGACGCTTTTTTGCCCCTGTTTTGCGCAAAAAAAAAGCGTGACTGCATTCAGACACCACGCTTTTTCTGGCCGACTTTACCTGAGCCCATTTTATAATTTGGCCCATGGGAAAAAATTTGGCCCATGGGCGTGCCGAAAAAGACGCCCAGAATTGTCATGGTCATTGTTTTTGCAGACGCGCTTTACAGTGAAAGAATACGTGGGGTCTGAACGCATTTCAGCAAAAGCTACTTTTGCTGGAATGCATTTCCAGTGTTACGTTTCCCTCCATTTATGCTAGCGCTTAACAGTGCTGCGTAAATACAGGAATATGCGGCAAGTACACCACGTGTGAACCCGGCCTTAGGATTGTTACCATCAATTTGTGGCACTAGAGTTTCTATCCTCCTCTCTGAAGATGTATTAACAACAAATACCACAACCTCCTGTACCGCATCATAAGTACATATATAGTACAACTCTACGCAAGCAGAATGATCTAGATGCTTCTAGCGGTATGATATAGAATTTTCACGATCAATAAGGACAAATTGCCACAGCAAATGCATCAAACAAGAAAAGAAAGCAATCCTAGTCCTCTTTATATGCAAGAAGTGATATTTTTATTATATACAGTGCCTACAAGTAGTATTCAACCCCCTGCAGATTTAGGTGGTTTGATAAGATGCAAATAAGTTAGAGCCTTCAAACTGCAAACGAGAGTAGGATTTATTAACAGAAGCATAAATCTTACAAACCAAAAAGTTATGTTGCTCAGTTGAATTTTAATAAATTTTAAACATAAAAGTGTGGGTCAATTATTATTCAACCCCTAGGTTTAATATTTTGTGGAATAACCATTGTTTGCAATTACAGCTAATAACTGTCTTTTATAAGACCTGATCAGGCTGGCACAGGTCTCTGGAGTTATCTTGGCCCACTCCTCCATGCAGATCTTCTCCAAGTTATCTAGGTTCTTTGGGTGTCTCATGTGGACTTTAATCTTGAGCTCCTTCCACAAGTTTTCAATTGGGTTAAGGTCAGGAGACTGACTAGGCCACTTCATCACCTTGATTTTTTCCCTCTTGAACCAGGCCTTGGTTTTCTTGGCTGTGTGCTTTGGGTCGTTGTCTTGTTGGAAGATGAAATTACGACCCATCTTAAGATCCTTGATGGAGGAGCGGAGGTTTTTGGCCAAAATCTCCAGGTAGTTCGTGCTATCCATCTTCCCATGGATGCAGACCAGATGGCCAGGCCCCTTGGCTGAGAAACAGCCCCACAGAATGATGTTACCACCACCATGCTTGACTGTAGGGATGGTATTCTTGGGGTCGTATGCAGTGCCATCCAGTCTCCAAACGTCACGTGTGTGGTTGGCATCAAAGATCTCGATCTTGGTCTCATCAGACCATAGAACCTTGAACCAGTCTGTCTCAGAGTCCTCCAAGTGATCATGAGCAAACTGTAGATGAGCCTTGACATGACGCTTTGAAAGTAAAGGTACCTTACGGGCTCATCTGGAACGGAGACCATTGCGGTGGAGTACGTTACTTATGGTATTGACTGAAACCAATGTCCCCACTGCCATGAGATCTTCCCAGAGCTCCTTCCTTGTTGTCCTTGGGTTAGCCTTGACTCTTCGGACAAGCCTGGCCTCGGCACGGGAGGAAACTTTCAAAGGCTGTCCAGGCCGTGGAAGGCTAACAGTAGTTCCATAAGCCTTCCACTTCCGGATGATGCTCCCAACAGTGGAGACAGGTAGGCCCAACTCCTTGGAAAGGGTTTTGTACCCCTTGCCAGCCTTGTGACCCTCCACGATCTTGTCTCTGATGGCCTTGGAATGCTCCTTTGTCTTTCCCATGTTGACCATGTATGAGTGCTGTTCACAAGTTTGGGGAGGGTCTTAAATAGTCAGAAAAGGCTGGCAAAAGAGATAATTAATCCACACATGTGAAGCTCATTGTTCTTTGTGCCTGAACTACTTCTTAATACTTTAGGGGGACCAAACAGAATGCTGGTGGTTTGAGGGGTTGAATAATAATTGACCCACACTTTTATGTTTAAAATGTATTAAAATTCAACTGAGCAACATAACTTTTTGGTTTGTAAGATTTATGCTTCTGTTAATAAATCCTACTCTCGTTTGCAGTTTGAAGGCTCTAACTTATTTCCATCTTATCAAACCACCTAAATTTGCAGGGGGTTGAATACTACTTGTAGGCACTGTAAATAGTGAGAATAGGTAAGGCGTATGCTCCAGAAGGAAACAGGTTAACACAATTGTGGAGCTTTTATATATATCTTAGGTTGCATATAAAATAAAGAATGACATAGCAAATGATATACAGTAAACATAATATTTCCCAGCATTATGTGCTTCACAGCTATAACTCCTTGGACAATGTCTGGTACAATTAGAGTGATTTATTCACATTGCTAAACCTCCACATTAATAGTAGAAGCAGAGCACACACTTCTTTATGCTATAACATATAGTATTATTAACTTTCTCTACTATGCTACCATGCTTGCACTCAGTATAGCGGTTGACCCACATGTGTGGACACTGATTAGTCCTAGTAAAATCTATACATATACTGCTATATGTGTATGTTTAGCTTAGGCTACATTAATCTACAGAGTGGGCCATTTATATAGATACACCTAAATAAAGTTGGATCTAAAATGGCTGACTTTAAAATGGCCACCATGGTCACCACCCATCTGGAAACGTTTTCCCCTTCCCATATACTAATGTGCCACAAACAGGAAGTTGATATCACCAATCATTCCCATTTTATTTAGGTGTATCCATATAAATGGTCCACCCTGCATATGGCCATGTTGCACAGTTACTGAACACAGCTAATCTAATGTACACAGATTATGCGCAAGCCCGGTAGTATAGTAGAGAAAGGTAATGAACTATGTGTTATAGCATAAAGAAGTCTGTGCTCCGCTTTTCCTGTTAATATGGAGGTTTAGCAATGTGATTAAATCACTCTAATTGTACCAGACATTGTCCAAGGAGTTATAGCTGTGAAGCACATAATGCTGGGAAATATTATATTTACCCTATATCCCTTTGCTATGTCATTTCTTGTTTGATATGCAGCTTGATTTATATATAATATAATAATTACATATATGATATATAATAAAATATATAATATAATATATAAAAGCTCCACAATTGGACAAGTACAAAACAGAGTTCATCTTCTTCCCCCCAAGTCGCTCTCCCCCTACCCGATCTATCCATCTCTGTTAACGACTGCTTACTCTGACCCGACCCCCACGCCAAATGCCTCAGGGTAATCCTCAACTCTTCCCTCTCCTTCAAGCCCCACATCCAAGCCCTTGCCACCACCTGCAGCCTCCAGCTCAAAAACATTACCCAAATCCGCTCTTTCCTTGACCACAACACTGCCAAAACACTTGTCCATGCTCTCATCATCTCCCGCCTCAACTACTGCAACCTCCTGCTCACCAGCCTCCCCGCTACCTCCCTCACACCTCTCCAAACCATCCTCAGTTCCACAGCCTGACTCATCCATCTGTCTCCTCGCTACTCCCCTATCTCCCTCCACTGGCTCCCTACTTCCCAGAGATCCCAGTTCAAAATCCTAACCATGACATACAAGACCATCCACAACCTGTCCCCTCCATACATCTCCAACATGGTCTCCCGATACCTACCCTCACGCAAACTGCGTACCTCTCAAGAGCTCCTTTTCTTCTCCCCTCGCATCTCCTCCTCCCATAACCGCATACAAGATTTCTCTGTGCATCTGCCATACTCTGGAACTCTCTGCCCCAACACATCAGGCACTCCCCTACCCTGGGAACCTTCAAGACACTCCTGAAAACCCACCTCTTCCTTGAAGCCTACAACCCACACTGAGACCTAATCAGCCACACCATCTCACCTACACCTCTCACCCCTTCCTACTGTCTCTCCACCCATCCCTTATAGACTGTGAGCCCTCGTGGACAGGGCCCTCTGCCCTGTCTGTACCTGTATGATTTGATTGTCGTCGTTTTACATTCTTGTCCTTGTCTGCCCTTACACATGTAAAGCGCCATGAAACCTAATGGCGCTATATAAATAAATTAAATAATAATAACCTGTCTTACGTCTTACCTGTTCTCACTGTTTGTATCATAAAAATATCACTTCTTCATATAAAGAGGACTATGATCGCGTACTTTTCTTGTTTGATGTATCTCTTCTCTGAAGAGACTAGTTGGATATTTTAATTCCCAGGGGAGCATTGTATAGTCTGTAAGTCTCACTAGCCAACTTTGTGCTCTCCACAAGGTGAAACTTTACCCTTCGACTCCCTTTCAGGGGCCTCTCACCCATCTAAATCAGTTCTCCTGATTTGCACTGATGAAGGGCCAACACCCCGAAACGTGACATCAAAAGGATTTTCTAGTTTGGCTTGTTATCCTAAAGGCCACATTACACACACAATAATCTGTACAGAATTGTTCACAGATCTCTGGTTGCAGTGAAATCATGGACACATTGTTACATTTGTACACAGCCACAAAATGGAACAATTGTCCATGATTTCACTGCAACCAGAGATCTGTGAACAATATCTGCACAGATATCTGTGTGTGTAACGTGGCCTTAAGACTTGTGGCAAGGCCCTTTAGAGGCTTGATATTGACTTTTAGGATTGCTACATTAATGGGTGATGCTGGAATTGTAGTCCTGTTCTCTGAAAAGGCTGTTTGCACACATGCATTAAAAATTAAACTGTCAACAAATTTAGTATTCGTGTATATAAATACTTAGTAAGATCAGGGAAACACTCTTCTTTCACCATTTATGAGCCACTTCTTCCCCTACCTCTAGATCTCATTATTCCTCCTTAAAAACTGCTAAACCCTGTCTTGGAATACCAGCTCACAGAGGAGTTAGAGTAATGCTGCCTGTTGATATCTATGGATTGGGGGAGGGGAGGCAGTGAAAAAGAAAGATATATTAAATGCATATCTCTGCTGCTTATTCTAAGTGTATTTCACTCAAGCGTAGCTCATTGCTCTATTATTTTATGTCTTCTATGCTGCACTACATAGAAACAGATAATAGGAATCCCTCATGTCTGTGTGCAGTTATTAGGACCATCACAGCAGCTACTCTCCACTTAATATTCCAGAGACTATAGACGGGAATTCACTGGTAAACATGGGGTGCTACAAGTTGTATAATGGTCAGAAATACTGTTATCACTCTCATACACAACAGCTTATTTTAAACAGACTCCTTAAGGTAAAGGTACTTTTTAAATAAAGGGGTTGTCCAATCTTTCTTCAGGAGTCTACTGCTCCTCTGCCTCCTGCTTGAAGCACATTTGCACCACTAGTCTGAACTGTGCACCCTTTTACGCTGCAAGCAGAGGCAGCTTTTCCTTCGCTCCAAAAGAAGAGTGCAGGGATACTGCGGTCTGCCAACTCCAGAGCTGCGCTTGTACGTTTTCTAGAAAACAGCATGAAACTGCCCTTTACCTAGAAAACCGGCCATGACTGCAGAGCTGGTAACGTAGGCAACAAGCAGTAAACTCTACAATCAAAAGTCCCTCTGTTCTAGAAAATACAGATGATTTTTTAATAAGAGGTAAATTGTAAAGTTACTTATTTCTACATTATATCAATATAAAAAGTTTAAGGATATAACAACTTACAGGGCACAAACTCGTGCAAAATGTGATATCCATTCAATATAATTTTATTATACAAATATTTTGCTGTGACTATAAGTGAAACATGATGTAAAATAAACTTGACACTCAAAAATGAGAGTGAGTGAATGGTTTTAAGGGCAATCAAAAATACTATTTTTTGACATTTTGGTTCTTAATTGTGGACCTTCATCAGAATTTAAGCCGATGCCAGGTGGTGTATAGTATCAGTGAGAGCAGCTCAGTAGCATGGTGACATTCGTCGTCATCCCACTGGCTGTCATCATACCACTGCACTGCTATCACTGGTACTATAGACCACCTGACAATCAGCTTAAATACTGGTGAAGGTCCACAATTAAGGACTGAGTTGTGAAAAAAATTGTTCTTATTGATTAACATTGAAATTGTTTATTCATGGACATTTTTGAGCGCTGAGTTCATGATTGTACTGGATCCCTTCATGATCACCATACTCTATTGACTTAGTGAAGTGATGTATATTCTCTATGTAAATAAAACATGACCCTACATGTGGTAAGGGATCATTGTAGAATATCACTATTATTTTAGACCAATACAAGATATTATTCTTAATTTACTTTGTTACAATGTTTCAGCTCTCATGTGCCCTGAGAACAGCCATTTTGAAGAATGCATCACCTGCTCAGAAACTTGTGAAACATTAGCCACAGGCCCGGTGTGCTCGGACGGCTGCACAGAAGGATGCCAGTGTGATGAGGGATTTGCTTTGCAGAGCACTAGGTGTGTTCCAAGAAGTGAATGTGGCTGTAACTTTGATGGCCACCAGGTTTCCACTAATGAGACTTTCTGGATTGACCTAGATTGTAAATCCCTTTGTTACTGTAATGGGTCGGACAACAGTGTGTACTGTGAGTCTATGCCGTGTAAGGATGAAGAGTACTGTATGGAAGATAATGGGCTGTTTTATTGCCAGCCACGTACAGATGCGTCGTGCATCGTCTCAGGATACGGACATTACCTTACATTCGATGGACTTCCATTTGATTTCCAGAGCAGCTGCTCACTAATTCTTTGCACTACAGTTACTAATTCTAAAGCAGATACTGTTCCAAGGTTTACAGTGACCGCTAAGAACGAGGACAGAGACGCTTCCCTTGCACTGTGGGTAAAGCAAGTGGAGGTAGAAGTTTACAATTTTAATATTGTCATCTACCGTGCATACAAACACACAGTCCTGGTAAGTGAACTTTATGTTTTAAGAACTTTAAGAATGCAATAATCAACTCAGTAAAAGTTTAAGGGCTTTTTAATTGCTTTGCGTTGCTTATCTTGGGCTGATCCAGTTATAGCTCAGATTTCTTGAACTGATACACCAATCATCCATAACATTGAAAACCACTAGCACTTGAAGTATTTTAATGTTTATTAAGTAGTGATGAATTACACCAGTCAAAGGGTGGATATATTAAACAGCAAGTTTGCAACCTGTCCCGAATGTTGTTTTGTTAGAATATAGAAAAATAGGCAAGTGTAAAGCTCCCGTCAAACACAACGACGCAACAGCGATCCCGACAATGATAACGTTCCGTAGGGGTCGTTGGTGCGTCGTTACCTGGTCGCTTTGGAGCTGTCAAACAGGCAGATCTCCTCAGCGACCAGAGAGCCACCTCCACATCGCTGGAAGCGGGAGGACACTGTTAACTATGATAAACAGCGGGTATCTAGGCAGCGCACGCTGCCTAGATACCCGGTGTTTACCATGGTTACCAGCCTGTGAGGTCGTTGATCATTGGTCTCTCGCTGTCACACGCAGCGATGCGTGCTGACCAGCGGTAGCACAACAACCAAAAAATGACCCAGAGCACTTTGTAATGATCAGCGATCTCACAGCAGGGGCCTGATCGCTGCTAAGTGTCACACTTAGCGAGATCGCTGTTACGTCACAAAACCTGTGATGTTATAACGATCTCGCTGATGATCTCGTTATGTGTGACGGGGGCTTAAGGGTCTGTGTGAATATGACAAGGGCCAAGTTCTAATGACTAGATAACAAAGTTAGGGCTTTCCCAAAATGACAGGTCATTTTGGGTGTTCTTGGTTAACAGTGGTTAGTGTCTACCAATAGTGGTTCATGGTAGGACAACTAGTGAACTGGAGCTGGAACTGTAGGTAATCAAGGCTCATTGAATTGACGGGGAGAGAAGGCTAGCCCAACTAATGAATTATTGAATAGTTAATCCTGGCTATAAAAAAAAATATCAAAAGCTCCTACAATGACACATAAGCATCAGAACTGAAGTATGTGGAGCAACAGAAGTAGATTGCTGGGTCTGGGGAACTGCAGTGAACCTAGGATGATGAACCCTAGCTTTTAAAGGGGTTATCTGGATTGGGGTGCAAGTCTACAGTCAAGTGACTACACGTTTGTGAATCCTCACGGCACATGACTGTGTACTGTGAGGGTTGTTCGGTACCAGGTTCATGTGACCGCAAGTATGTGACTTGCATTTTCCTGGCCACATTCCGACTAGACGGAGTGAGGCCATGCACGTCTAGTCAGCATGTGACTGCATGTTTGTAAATTACATATTTGTGGTGACACACCCGCCACTCCCAACACAGGAGAATCATAAAGTGGCAAGCCCTTTAAGGATAACTTAAAGGATACCTAAATGCATTGTTGCATTTAGGAAGATCATGAGGATGAGGTATGGGAAGTAGGTAAGTTGGCCCAGGAGGTGAGACGCTCTAGGTAACATTCTGCTTGGGCAGTGTCATTCTTTACATGTTCCCACTTAAGCACTGTTTCAGACCAAGTATACTCCTTCATGGCATCATTATATGTTATGGCTATAGCCTCTTTTAGCATGGTATTGCACCACCCAAATTGCAAAAATTATTTAGGAATGGTTTGTGAAACATGACAAAAAGTTCAAGGTATTTAAGGGAATGTTTATTTTCTGCGATTTCTTTTTTTTCCTTGCCTTCTTTCAAAACTATAAAATTGAGAACATTGTGAAAAAAATTATTTATTTATTATATTAGGCAAGTGGTATTAATATTATGATTGTGTGATGTATAGAACAATCCAATTAATTATTCCAGCACCAAAATAAAAGTCCAATTGGCATTTTTGCAAATGCAAATAACCAATGAAATTAAACACTAAATCTAAATACATATGGCAGTTATAAAGAGTCAAAAAGGTTGATCAACTTCTATTTATTATACTACCGTGTCAATTCAAAGGAAGGAAACTGCGCCCCCTGCCTGTGAAGATGATAACAGTTTTCTCATATTATTGGGAAATTTCTTTCATGGGGTATTGTCCTACCTCTAGAAACCTGCTACATATAACTTGAGTTGAGCAGACCCATGGAAGTTCAGCTCTGGACAATCTTTTTAGAGAAATCCAATTCTGGACTCGCATCCGACCCAAACCTGACCACAGACTCAGATCTCCAATGAAATGTGTGGTGAACCTAACTTTTCTGGCGAACATACATTCTCTCCATGTCTCTCCTTCCTCTCTCCCCTCTTTTCCTCTTCCTTTCTCTCTCTCTGCTTTCTCTCTCTCCTTTCTATTTGTCTCCTCTCCCTCCTCTCTCTCTCCTTTCTATTTGTCTCCTCTCCTCCTCTCTCTCTCTCCTTTCTATTTCTCTCCTCTCCCTCCTCTCTCTCTCTCCTTTCTATTTGTCTCCTCTCCATCCTCTCCCTCTCCTTTCTATTTCTCTCCTCTCCTCCTCTCTCTCTCTCTCCTTTCTATTT
The DNA here is from genome assembly GCA_033576535.1 of Allobates femoralis. NCBI lineage: Eukaryota > Metazoa > Chordata > Amphibia > Anura > Aromobatidae > Allobates > Allobates femoralis. The sequence goes on from JARQOC010000009.1 coordinate 144,801,612, forward strand.
GTCTTCTCTCCCTCCTCTCTCTCTCCTTTCTATTTCTCTCCTCTCCCTCCTCTCTCTCTCTCCTTTCTATTTGTCTCCTCTCCCTCCTCTCTCTCTCTCCTTTCTATTTGTCTCCTCTCCCTCCTCTCTCTCTCCTTTCTATTTCTCTCCTCTCCCTCCTCTCTCTCTCTCTCCTTTCTATTTGTCTCCTCTCCCTCCTCTCTCTCTCCTTTCTATTTGTCTCCTCTCCCTTCTCTCTCTCTCTCCTTTCTATTTGTCTCCTCTCCCTCCTCTCTCTCTCCTTTCTATTTCTCTACTCTCCCTCCTCTCTCTCTCCTTTCTATTTCTCTACTCTCCCTCCTCTCTCTCTCTCCTTTCTATTTGTCTCCTCTCCCTCCTCTCTCTCTCGTTTCTATTTGTCTCCTCTCCCTCCTCTCTCTCTCCTTTCTATTTCTCTCTCCCTTCTCTCTCTCTCCTCTCTCTCTCTCCCCCATGGTTCCTGGTCGGATGACACACCTAAACAGAAATTGGACGTACAGAGAGAAGTCCATGTTTGACATTCATCACCACACACAAAGTGTTCGGTTCGGCCCCTGAACTTTATAGCTCAGGTTCACTCATCTCTACATAAAACATATTGTAATTTTAAATTTTCCAAGAGACTTATCCATCCCTCCCTAAATGTTGTCATTGAATTTATCCATCACAACATGGTTTACTTGAGTGATGATGAAACCTCCTTTCCTCTAGATGTAGAGCATGGCCCTAGTGATGGGCGAATCCTAAATTACTCGGAATCGCTTGACTGTAGCGAGTCCGAGCCCAGGACTCGCTACTCGTTGCGAGTCTAGCGAGTCCAATGTTAATGAATGGGGAAGCAAGTAATAGCGAGTAGTGTGAGATTTACAAATCGCAGATGTGTCTCGGAAGCTTCAGCCTGAAGCAATCCTAGTTTTGTCATTTATTTGCATTGGACTCGTTTACTTTGTAAGTAATCGCTGGCTGGGAAACTCGCACAGATAAGAGTCCTGTCTGCTCTGTGCAGCTCCAGGGTCCTAGAGCCCGCCTGCTGCCTGATGTAGTAGTGCTGAGATGGTTCTCAGTCTGCTCATTCCCTGGGCATAGACATCTATATCTATGCACAGGGATGTAGCAGAGAGGACATCGCGTTTTGGACTGCGTCGGACGGAAGAGGATTTTTTTAATTAAAGATGGAGTCCCTAATGGCTTTTTTTTTTATTTCTAATAAAAAAATTTCTCTGTGTTGTGTTTTTTTTAAAACAATTTAATAGAAATTCATGGAGGTCATGTCTAATATTGACGTGACCGCCATAAATTTCGGGCTTAGGGCCAGCTGATAATACAAAGCTGGCCCTAACCTCTATTACCCAGCGTGCCACCGCCACCAGGGCCGCTGGAAGAGCGGGGTTCAGCGCCAGAGGATGGCGCTTCAATGAACGCGCCATCTTCTGGGGCAGCTGCGGGCTGCAATTTGCAGCGGGGGGTGCCCAGAAAGCTTGGGCATCCCTGCGCTGTGGATTCCAGCCCCCAGCTGCTTAGCTGTACCTGGCTAGACATAGAAATTGTGCGGGACCCCACGCATTTTTTGACTCCGACTCCGAGACGACTCCGACTCCGAGACGACTCCGACTCGACTCCCGAGACGACTCCGACTCCGAGACGACTCCGACTCCGCGACTCCGACTCCGAGACGACTCCGACTCCGAGACGACTATCCGACATCCGAGACGACTCCGACTCCGAGACGACTCCGACTCCGAGACGACTCCGACTCCGAGACGACTCCGACTCCGAGACGACTCCGACTCCGAGACGACTCCGACTCCGACGACTCCGACTCCGAGACGACTCCGACTCCGCCGACTCCGACGACTCCGACTCCGAGACGACTCCGACTCCGAGACGACTCCGACTCCGAGACGACTCCGAGACTCGACCTCACTGACTCCGAGACGACTCCGACTCCGACGACTCCGAGACGACTCCGACTCCGAGACGACTCCGACTCCGAGACACTCCGACCGACTCCGAACGACTCCGACTCCAGACGACTCCGACCGACTCCGAGACGACTCGACTCCGAGACGACTCCGACTCCAGACACTCCGAGACGACTCCGACTCGACTCCGAGACGACTCCGACTCCGAGACGACTCCGACTCCGAGACGACTCCGAGACGACTCCGACTCCGACTCCGAGACGACTCCGACTCCGACTCGACTCTGAGACGACTCTGACTCCGAGACGACTCCCGACTCCAGACGACTCCGACTCGACTCCGAGACGACTCGACTCCGAGACGACTCCGACTCCAAGACGACTCCGACTCCGACTCGAGACGACTCCGACTCTGAGACGACTCCGACTCCGAGACGACTCCGACTCGACTCCGACTACGACTCCGAGACGACTCCGACTCCGAGACGACTCCGACTCCAGACGACTCCGACTCGACTCCGAGACGACTCCGACTCCGAGACGACTCCGACTCCGAGACGACTCCGACTCCGACTCCGAGACGACTCCAACTCCGACTCCGACGAGACGACTCCGACTCCGACTCCGACTCCGAGACGACTCCGACTCCGACTCCGAGACGACTCCGACTCCGAGACGACTCCGACTCCGAGACGACTCCGACTCCGAGACGACTTCGACGCCGAGACGACTCCAACTCCGAGACGACTCCGACTCCGAGACGACTCCGACTCCGAGACGACTCCGACTCCGAGACGACTCCGATTCCGAGACGACTCCGACTCCGAGACGACTCCGACTCCGAGGCGACTCCGACTCCGAGGCGACTCCGACTCCGAGGCGACTCTGAGACGACTCTGACTCCGAGACGACTCTGACTCCGAGACGACTCCGACTCCAAGACGACTCCGACTCCAAGACGACTCCGACTCGACTCCGAGACGACTCCGACTCCGAGACGACTCCGACTCCGACTCCAAGACGACTCCGACTCCGAGACGACTCCGACTCCGAGACGACTCCGACTCCGAGACGACTCCGACTCCGAGACGACTCCGACTCGACTCCGAGACGACTCCGACTCCGAGACGACTCCGACTCCGACTCCAAGACGACTCCGACTCGACTCCGAGACGACTCCGACTCCGAGACGACTCCGACTCCGAGACGACACTCCGACTCCGACTCCGAGACGACTCCGACTCCGAGACGACTCCGACTCCGAGACGACTCCGACTCCGACTCCGAGACGACTCCAACTCCGAGACGACTCCGAGACGACTCCGACTCCGAGACGACTCCGACTCCGACTCGACTCCGAGACGACTCCGACTCCGACTCCGAGACGACTCCGACTCCGACTCCGAGACGACTCCGACTCCGACTCCGAGACGACTCCGACTCCGAGACGACTCCGACTCCGAGACGACTCCGACTCCGAGACGACTCCGACTCCGAGACGACTCCGACTCCGAGACGACTCCGATTCCGAGACGACTCCGACTCCGAGACGACTCCGACTCCGAGACGACTCCGACTCCGAGACGACTCCAACTCCGAGACGACTCCGAGACGACTCCGACTCCGAGACGACTCCGACTCCGACTCGACTCCGAGACGACTCCGACACCGACTCCGAGACACTCCGACTCCGAGACGACTCCGACTCCGACTCCGAGACGACTCCGACTCCGAGACGACTCCGACTCCGAGACGACTCCGACTCCGAGACGACTCCGACTCCGAGACGACTCCGAGACGACTCCGATTCCGAGACGACTCCGAGACGACTCCGACTCCGAGACGACTCCGACTCCGAGGCGACTCCGACTCCGAGGCGACTCCGACTCCGAGGCGACTCCGACTCTGAGACTCCGACTCTGAGGAGACTCCGACTCCGAGACTCTGACTCTGAGCCTCTGACTCTGAAATTCATTAAATAATAAAAAAAAAAATGCGTGGGGATCCGCGCAATTTCTATGTCTAGCCAGGTACAGCTAAGCAGCTGGGGGCTGGAATCCGCAGCGCAGGGATGCCCAAGCTTTCTGGGCACCCCCCGCTGCAAATTGCAGCCCGCAGCCGCCCCAGAAGATGCCGCGTTCATTGAAGCGCCATCCTCTGGCGCTGAACCCCGCTCTTCCAGCGGCCCTGGTGGCGGTGGCACGCTGGGTAATAAAGGGGTTAATACCAGCTTTGTTATACAAGCTGGTATTAAGCCCGAGATTCTTAATGTCAGGCCACGTTTGACCCAGCCACTAAGAATCTCCAATAAAGGGTTAAAAAAACACAACACAGAGAAAATTTTTTATTTGAAATAAAAAAAAAAGCCATTAGGGACTCGATCTTTAATTAAAAAAATCCTCTTCCGTCCGACGCAGTCCAAAACGCGATGTCCTCTCTGCTACATCCCCTGTGCATAAATATAGATGTCTATGCACAGGGAATGAGCAGACTGAGAACAATCTCAGCACTGCTACATCATGTCTGTGAGCAGGCGGGCTCTAGGACCCTGGAGCTGCACAGAGAAGACAGCTGGACTCGGCTCGCAATGTAACAGCAGTTACTTTGCGAGTTTCCCTGCTATCACTGGCACAGTAGCCGAGTTTTTGTCAGCGTTTCTGACAAAACTAGGATTGATATTGATTTGCATTGGACTCGTGCGAGTAATCACTGGGAAACTCGCAGAGTACCGAGTCCTGCGAGTCCCTTACTACTCGCCGAGTAACGAGTCCTAGCAAGTAGATTCGCCCATCCCTACATGGCCCCTGTATTCGTTATAGAACTACATGTAATAAGATTAACAGAAAGATTTCAATACTGTCTATTAATAAATGTGAACATAGTAATTAGATTTGCTTTTAATTGCTTTTTAGACTTGTTTTTAAAGGGGATGTTCAATGGTTTTGTATTGGTTTTTGTCATAAGATTGAACAAAGTTGATATTATTGTATTTATATCTTTGGTTTTGTGAGTTATTAACCTTCATTTCTAATGTGACCTACTCTAGCATCACTAAACTACTTATGTGCTCTTCCCTTGACAGGTAAATAATGAAAGGCTATATTTGCCTCTGAAGTTAAGTCATGGAAAAGTGAATATTTTTGCCTTTGGTTTCCATATTGTTATTGAAACTGAGTTTGGCTTAAAAGTAGTATATGACTGGAAGACATTCCTCTCTGTAACAATTCCGCGTTACATGCAAAACAGCACATATGGCCTATGTGGAAGGTACAATGGTAATATGGAAGATGACCTGCAGACTTCTAGTGGATTCATAAGTATGAATGTCAATGAGTTTGGCCACAGTTGGGTGAAAAGAGACACCTTTTGCCAGGTTGGTTGTGGCGATAGATGTCCTACCTGCACAAAGGTGGATGGATTCTGGAAAGCACAACAGCTTTGCAGCTTTATTCCCAACAGAAATGGAGTATTTGCCAAGTGCCATAGCAAAGTAAATCCAAGATTTTTCTTCAAAAATTGCTTATTTGACTCATGTATTGATGGAGGTGCTGTGGAAACTGCTTGTAGCTGGCTACAGAACTACGCAAGTACATGTCAAACACAAGGAATTGCTGTCACTGGTTGGAGGAACCATACATCTTGCTGTAAGTGTGTCCACCCCTTGTATTTCCTGTATTAATTCTGAAAGACATGATGGACAGCAGTGCGATCAGCCTCTTCGTACCTCAGCACCCATATGGTATCTTTAATATTAGATCATATAGACAGGGTGGGCAGCAGTATGAGCAGTCTTTATTTATCTCAGGACCCCTGGTATATCCAGTATTAGAGCATTAAGACAGGGGGGACAGCAGTGTTAGCAGTCACTTCTTACCGCAGCATCCTGGTATCTCCAGTATTAGATCAGAAGGACAGGGTGGACAGCTGTGTGAATAGCCTCTTATTACCTCAGCATTTCTGGTATCTCTAGTAGAAGATCAGATACACAAGGTGTACAGCAGTGTGAACAGCCTCTTCTTACCTCAGCATCACTGGTATCTCCAATATTAGATCAGATAGACAGGATGGACAGCACTGTGAGCAGCCTCCTTTACCTCTCCACTTCTGATATCCCCAGTACTAAATCAGATAGACAGGGTGGACAGCAGTGTGAGCAGCCTCTTCTTACCTGAGCTCTTCTGGTAACTTCAAGTGTTACATTTGTATATGTACTTGGAACACATGTTCCTACACATGATGGGGCCAGGTGCAGAGCTTCCTATTGCACATGCTCACACGCCTATTATGGACATGGACAACCCTTATTTTAATAGAAACTGTGCCCCATGCCAAATTACACTGTGTCTGCAAACATTTGTTACTGTTAGGTCTGGTGGTAAGTGTGAGCACTGCAGCCCATAAATGGCTGCTGTTCGGCTGCAGGTGTCATGTGACAAGACTGTCGCGAGTGCCCTCAGACATAGTAACAACATCTCTAGAAGTCATCCTCTCTGGGAGGAGAATAGATGCTATTTGTGTTGTTCACAGGGCATTGTTTCAGTAAAGAAGATATTGTCCAAGTAGTGGAATATCCCATTAAAATTCTAGGACAGGTTTCTATCGGTGCAATAAAATATTTGTCCATCTTAATGCTCTAGAGTGATCACCTCCTTACACAAAACAGGTATGACTGGCTGAATAATGGTTCTTAAGAATTTATTAGGCTGGCTTCACACTTGCGGACCCCTCCGCAGCGTCCTGCACAGGGATCCGCAGGCTGAGAGCAGGCACCGGACGTCCCTATGTTTAACATGGGGACGCAGGTGCCTGTGCTCTGATGCAGATTGGCGTGCGCACCCATTCACTGCAATGTATGATTTGTACGCAGGTGGATGCATGCGCACAAATCATACATTCTCATATGCACCAGGAACGTGATATGTCGTGTTCAGGGTGTGGACAAGAGTGTGTGATTTGTGCATCAGAACGCAGATACTTGTGTCCCCATGTTAAACATAGGGACTTGCGGTGCCTGCGCTCAGCCTGCGGATCCCCTCCGCAAGGCGCTGCAGAGGGGTCCGCAAGTGTGAAGGCAGCCTTACAATGACATTTTAGTTTTTATTCTATCTCTGTACAAATAATAAGATAGGGAGTGAATGTCTGATGATTCTCATGAATAGTCCCTGAGATTTCTAAAATCATTTGTGTGCAACCTCCAGCATAGAAGTTGTTGTAAAACTGTAACTCCTAGTATGGGGTTGGCACTAGATGGGCATGAGCCACCTGTGGGGTGCCACGAGATGAAGCCCACTGCTTTATAGTATGACAACTTTTCTATGCTAGACTGAGTAATATGTGGTATGGTAGGTGAGCAAAAAGAGTCAGATTTTCTTATTTCTCCTAGGTCACTTTCACATTGCATTCTTCCTCATGTGCAGTGGTCCTATCGGGGTTTATGTCCGTAGCCTTCAGATAATGGGATTTGGCTGTATACGCCAATGGGACAATTGACTATAAGGTTATGTTCACACTTGATGTTTTTGATCCATTTTTGGTGATAAGTGATTTTTTAAAGCTGCACCAGAAACAAATCAGTCACAGCATCTGCCAGCAAAGTGAATGGGATTTTCAATTTGCTGTGCAGACGACAGAGTTTTTGACGGCTGCGTTAGTGGTGCAGAAAGCGGATGCAAAATTAATGAGCGTCAATTAGTGCTCCATTTTAGTGCTGTGCTTTCCACACCACCAGAACTCCATTACTTACCCTCTGCGGCGATCCCACGGTGAGCCCTGGTGATCTCTTCTTTCCAGGCATTGGATGGACCTGTGTGGGTACAGTACTGACAGGACCTGCCCATGTGACTCAGCCTGAGAGTCACATGGCCAAGTTCTGTGAGTATTCATACTACTCGCATGTCCTGTCGGTGTATGGAAGGAAGACATCACGAGGCTTGCCAAGGGATTGCTGGGGAGGGTAATAAAGTGTGTGTGTCTCTGTGTGTCTGGTGTGTCCCCCTAAAATAGAGCAATAAAGCAACATGAACAGATGATGTGTTTGTGACACTTGTTTGCAAAAAGAGGATCCGTTTTTGATGCACAAACTGCACCAAAAATGGATCAACAAAAATGGAGCACATGTGTGAATGAGGCCTTATGGTGCAGATGGAATCACTGTGTGCTCTGTCATGCACCATTTTCATAGAATCATAGAATGGTAGAGTTGTAATAGAACTCAAGGGCCATCAGGTTCAACTACCCGTGAGTGCAGGTTTTCCTAAACCATCCCAGCTATATGTTTATCCAGCTTCTGCTTGAAGATTTCCATTAATGGAGAGCTCACAACCAACCATGGCTGGCAGACAGTTCCACTCGCTGACTGTCCTCACTGTCAGAAAGTTTTTCCTACTTTCTAAACTATATCTCCTATTTCCTTCCTTTTAGTTTCATCCCTTTGCTTGTTGTACTTCCTTGTGATAGAATCATAAGGAAACCCCAGACAGGACCCATTCCACAATCCTTGGCTTAGGAGACCAGTGCTTTATCCGTAGGCCACTAAGTGTTTTTTAAATATTTGTTTATAAGATATCCTGCAACCTTACAAATACGCTTAGGGGTGATGGACACTCAGAAATAGAAGACTACGTCTAGGTGTCCTCCTCCACTAAATGTATATACCAGAAAATGGTGCACGACTTAGCACATGGAGACTCCGTCTGCACCATTATAGTCAATTTACTTGTTTAATGCATAAGTTCTAATCCTGTATTGTGGTTGGTTTGGAAGTAAACCCTATGGGACCAATGAAAGTGAGAAAGAATGCAATATGGAAGGGGCCTTAGATATGCACCTTGTAACTTGTCTATCTTACCTGCAGTTGTCACGTGCCCTGCATACAGTCACTATGAGAGCTGTGTTAGCGTGTGTCAGCCTCGCTGTGCCGCTATTCGACTTAAAAGTGACTGCAATCATTACTGTGTGGAGGGTTGTCAGTGTGATCCTGGGTACGTTCTGAATGGAAAAAGCTGCATTCTCCCCATAACTGCGGCTGTTATGCTGATGGTAAATACTATGAGGTAAGTCTATCTTTCTTGATTAAACTTATAAAATAATAACTGAAACTTTATTAAAGGTGACGGTGGAATAATACTCAAAACGAGAATTATTAATGAGAAAAGAATTACTGCCAATACAATTAAAAATATCTGCCAGGGCTTACTATAAAATTTATACACTCACCAAATCCCATATTTACCAATTAATGCTGGTGTCCTAGACTGAGGCATTGTGTAAACCCCACCATAAAGTTGACATTACGGGTTTGGCAGGGGCATTCCTGAGAGGATTGGGGTATTCCCGGTACTTGGGTGCAGGACATAAATTCCCTAATGCCCCAACAGAAATGTCTGCAAGTGTAAACCATCCACAGTGAGTGGAAACCTATCTACGGTGAGTGGGGGTGTCATGACGTACATTTAGGGTGCCAATGTCCGTTGTTGGGGAGGGGTGAGGAGGGAGTGTAATAGGCAGGGCTTACCCCTTCCTTTACCTTCTATATGTGCACCTTAGTTTTTAGCAATGTATGTTTTTATGTTCATGAGTTTGCAGTTTAATAATAAATGTTTGTTTTTAGGGTTAAACACTTGAAATAAATCTCTTTGTTTGTAATGTCTCTATACAATATATACATTTCACTTTATGTATTGAATTACTGAATAAAATATAACTTTTTGATGATATTATTGATTCATTGAGATGCACTAGTATATTATTTTTTATCCATGTAAGTTTAGAAATCATATAGCTAATTTTTGGGAGATAATTAGTCTTCTTGTTAATTTTTTTTAGCCTAAGCAATTATTCTGGAATAGCGATTGTACTAGGCGGTGCCGCTGCTTTGGAAGGAATCTCATCCAGTGTGATCCGAGACACTGCAAGTCAGATGAAGAATGTGCCCTAAGAAATGGAGTCCGAGGCTGTTTTAGCAAGAAAAGCTCTTACTGCATTGCTGCAGGAGGTGGCGTCTTCAGGACCTTCGATGGGGCTTTTCTTCGTTTTCCAGCAAACTGCGCCTTTGTACTGTCTACTATTTGCCAAAAGCTCCCCGATATCTCCTTCCAGCTGATTATTAATTTTGACAAATGGTCTTCACCAAACTTGACTGTCATATCGCCAGTTTACTTTTACATTAATGAAGAGCAAATCCTGATTAATGATCGCAATACTGTTAAGGTAAGGGCTTCTGCCATTCATTACAAATGTTTTGTGATTAGTTCTTGACGTGTACCTTATTTAATTAGGCGCATAATGGATATGTTTGATGTCACTCATTCATATTATGGACGTTAATTTATGTGCTTCCCGTTGATTAGATCCAACTGCTGACCACACCATCGAAAGAGTGAACGTCTTCACTGTAGGTCAGCCATTAAGACTTAAATAGAACCCTTAACCCCCTACACCTGGGCGTTTTTTCACCTTCTTTTTTCCCTCCCCTTCTTCTAAGATCCTAGAAAAAAAACCTGCAGCACTCAGCTACTACCAGTGATGTACATATGCTGACAAGCTATATATATATATATATATATATGAGAAAAAAAATTTTCAAAAAACTCAAAATTCTTATTTTTTTTAAATCTGAAGTTCTTAGTACACACATTGGCCAATGTCTGCTTGCTCATCGACTGCGACAAAGTGACTTCAGGTCCGGTGAGTCCTAACGCTGACACCCAAGTCCTCCTTGTTCACCCTACCCCCACTAGTAGTTTGATCCAGCGTCCCTACTGGCACCAGTTAACATTGTCTGTGAGTGCTGTGCAGTTTTTTTCTCTTTTGTATCGTGTGGAGTTGCTGGCTCCATTTCTGCAATTTGCACCCTTATTGCCTGCAGGTGATCTAGGGTCTAGATGGTGTCCGCTCACTTAGTAGTGGGGTAGGGTGGACAAGGAGGACTTGGATGTCAGCGTTACGACTCATTGGACCTGAAGTCACTTTGTCGCAGTTGATGAGCAAGCAGACATTGGCCAATGTGTGTACTAAGATTTAAAAAAAATAAGAATTTAGAGTTTTTTGAAAAAAAACGTAAGTTTTTAAATTTTTTCTCATATATATATATCGCTGGTCAGCATATGTACATCACTGGTAGTAGCTGAGTGCTTCCTCGAAAATAAGTCACCCCCGAATATAAGTCAGGGCAGGGCTGGCGCGTAATTTGCCAATATAAGTCATACCCCGAAAATAAGACAGGGTGACTTATTTTCGGGGAATATAAGACAGGGGACCGCTACAGTGCCATTTTTTGCCCATTGCATATTACCAGTGCCCCCGCTGTCCCGCTCGCCCGCTATCCTCCGTGGGCTCCTCTCTGCCCTCAGGTGCAGCCGCGGGTCCGCTGTCCCCCGTGGGATCCCCTCTGCCCTCAGGTGCCGCAGGTAACCCCGAGGGCATAGGGTTCATCTTGTCGCCCCGGCCTGACGTCACCGCTGCTGCAGGGCTTCTGATTGGCTAGCAGCTGAGTGCTGATTGGCCAGAAGCTCCTGCATGAAGAAGCAGCTGGTCAACGCCCTGCACCGCGGAGGAATCCATAGCCCGAGGCCGCCATTAAAAAGTAAGGAAGTTTCCTTGATTTGCCCATTAAAACCGCAATTCCGACTTGCGGCACACTTGCGGCAGGTCCCCATACAATGTACGGTACTGTATGGGACACTTGCGGCAAGGTGCGGTTACCACACCTTTGCCGCACCTTGCCGCACCTTGCCGCAAGTGTCCCATACAGTACCGTACATTGTATGGGGACCTGCCGCAAGTGTGCCGCAGGTGTGCCGCAAGTCGGCCGCAAGTCAGCTGTGCGGCGGAATTGCGGTTTTAACCGTACTGTGCTGGGGCTGCAGTGGCAATGTATGGAGGCTGCAACCTACGGTATGGAGCTGTGTGGATACTGTATGGGGGCTGCAACCCTACGTCATTTTTTTTTTTATATAAGTATACCGATATAGACAGGTGGACTTGGGTAAATTAATATAAGACACTGTCTTTATTCGGGAACACGGTAGTACTTCTTCCAGATCATAGATTTTTTTATTTTCTGTCAAATAGGGCTTATGAGGCTTATTTTAGTGGGATGAGTTGGACTTTTGAATGACATCTTATTTTACCATATAGTGTATTGGAAAACGAGAAAACATTTCAAGTGCGGTGAAATTGCAAAGTGCAGTTACACAATTGTTTTTTGGGTTTTTTATTAACCATGTTCACTATATTGTAAAACTGCCATGTTGGTATGATGCCTCAGGTCGGTACCAGTTCGTAGATACCAAACATGTACCGGTATACTTTTACTGTTATCTAAATGGTGAAAAAAAATTCAAACATTTTTAAAGAAAAAGAATTGCACTTTTTGGCATTTTTTGCAACCCGTAGTGTTTTCTTTTTTCGGGATGTGGGGCTGTGCAATGGCTTATTTTTTTCCAGCTTGAGCTGACATTTCTAATTATTCCATTTTGGGGTAGATGCAATGTCTTGATTGCCTGTTTTGCTGCAGTGTTGTGGTGGCCAAAAAAAATGTAGATTTGGTGCTAGGACTTTTTTTTCTGTGTTGTAGTTTACAGATCTGATTCATTGATTTTATATTTTATTGATTGGGCATTTCTGAACATGGCGATAACACCGCACCTCACAGTGTGATTGAATCACGGGGCTGCCGATATTGGCCGGAAATAGCACAATCCATGCCGCGATGCATTAGGTCACACTTTCAGTGATTGACAGCAAGATCCAAAGGGTTAACAGTGCCGATTGGATCGCTGATCTCATTAGTGCTGTTAGCTACACATGTCAGATGATCAGATCAGCTGACATGTGGGGGATGATGCGAGCTCAGCGCTTGAGCTCGCATCAGATTGAGGGACGCGCCCTTGTTCGTGAACGAGTTAATACACAGCTGTTATACTGGAGCACTTCAATGCAAGAAATAAATCTCTCTGCCCTCAAAATTATAATTTATTATTTCATTTTATCTCAATTTTTAATTTAAAGGAGTTGTAATAAAACTGAGGTGTGTCTTGAACATACTGATCTTCTATCAGTTGAGGCCAAGGTCTTTGGTGCTGTGTTTCTTCAGACTAAAACTTGTTCTGACATGTGGCTAGGATTGACTTATTCTTGGAGAACCCTCTAAAAAGGTTGTCTCATTAGAGACAACATTGTCTCAATAGGGCTGCCATGGATGTAAACTGATTTAGCCTTGTCTGGCTTGACATTTCACCTAAAGAAAGTGTTTTTACATACAACTCGCATACCCTGCAGATTTTTTGCTTTCTTGCCTTTTCTCAGAGAATTTGAATGATAACACAAAAACCTTTTTTTCCACTAATGGTTAGTGGTTGTGTAAAGCCATTTATTGTCAAACTACTGTGTTTTCTCTTTTTAAATCATAATGACAACCAAAAACATCCAAATGACCCTGATCAAAAGTTCTCATACCCTGGTGATATTGGCCTGATAACATGCACAGAACTTGACACAAATAGGTTTGAATTGCTAATAAAGAGAACATCCTCACCTGTGACCTGTTTGCTTGTGATCAGTGTGTGTACATAATATCTGAGTGAGTTTCTGGGATCCAGACAAATTCTTGCATGTTTCATCCAGCCACTGACGTGTCCGGATTGTGAGTCATAGGCAAAGCAAAAGAATTGTTAACGGATCTACGGGAAAAGATAGTTGAACTGTAGAAAACAGGAAAGGTATACAAAAAGATATACATTGAATTGATAATGCCAGTCAGCGTTGTTCAAAATCTGATTAACTAATGGAAAATCAGGAGCTCTGTAAAAACCAAACCATGATCAGGTAGAACAACAAAAATGTATGCCACGACTGCCTGGAAAATTGTTCGGGATACAAAGAAAAACCAACAAATAACATCAGCTGAAATACAGGACTCACTGAAAACTAGCGGTGTGGCTGTTTCAAGATGCCCAATAAGGAGGCACTTTAAGAAAATGGGCTGCATGGTCGAGTTGCCAGACGAAAGCCATTACTGCGCAAATGCCACAAAGCATCTCGCCTACAATATGCCAAACAGCACAGAGACAAGCCTCCAAACTTCTGGAACAAGGTAATTTGGACTGATGAGACCAAGGTCAAACTTTTTGGCCACAATCATAAACGTTACATTTGGCGAGGTGTCAACAAGGCCTATGTTGAAAGGAACACCATTCCTGTTGTAAAGCAAGGAGGTGGATCGCTGATGATGTGGGGATGTGTGAGATACAAAGGCACAGGAAATATGGTCAAGGTTAAAGGAAAGATGAATGAAGCACATTATCAGCAAATACTGGAGGCAAATTTGCACTCATCAGCCTGGAAGATATGCATGGGACGTACTTGTACATTCCAACATGACAATGATCAAAAATACAAGGCCACGTCGACCTGTCATTGGCTACAGCAGAACAAAGTGAAGGTTCTGGAGTGGCTATCTCAGTCTCCTGACCTCAATATCATTGAGCCACTCTGGGGAGAAATCAAGAGCGCAGTTCATGCAAGAAAGCCAAGGAATTTACAGGAACTGGAGGCTTTTGCCAAGATGAATGGGCAGCTTTATCATTAGAGAAAATAAAGAGCCTCATCCAAAACTACCACAAAAGACATCAAGCTGTCATTGATGTTAGAGGGGGCAATACATGGTATTAAGAACTGGGGTATGTGAACGTTTGATCAGGGCCATTTGTTTTTGGTTATCATCATGATTTAAAAAGAGAAAACACAGTAGTTTGACAATAAATGTCTTCACCTAACCACTAACCATGAGTGGAAAAAGGTTTTTGTGTTATCATTTATATTCTCTGAAAAAAGGCCAAGAAAGGAAAAAAATTGCCGGGGTATGTAAACTTTTGAGCAACTGTAAATGCCTTAAAGGGGTTGTCTGAGCACTCAATAGTGATGACCTATCCTTAAAATGGCTCATCAATACTGGATCATCAGTATTAGAACAGCTAATATCAGCTTCCACTCTCTTAAATATCTTGGTATGAACTTTAAAAATGATCTTTTATTTACTAACTAAAATGACATTTTTGTGCATTCTGTTATATTATACAGATGTTATGTATCGAACAATGTGATATGTGTATACATGTCTTCATATAACTGGCTTGAATGGCTTTAAATCCTATCCATGAGTCTTTGTGATAAAATTTGACTAAGGGCCAGTGGTGTAATTTGAAGCTCATGGGCCCCGATGCAAAAGTTCGAACAGGGCCCCCAATTGTTGCAAATCTTTAATAGTAGTTATCTTTTTCTATAGGTCAAAGGGATTTTTGGGCCCCACAGGGTCCAGAGTTCGGGTACAATTGCAGCCCCTGCACCTATTGTAGTTACACCCCTGCTAAGGGCATTTAACATAACCAAAAACATGTCAGATTGTTTTTTTAAAGGGGGATACTGTTTTTATAATGAATATTAAATAAATATGGATACATTTTTAATTTATCTTCCAAACAAAACCCAAAGGAGTCAGGCCAAATCATTTGCAATTCATTATTTATTTTAAAAGAGACACTATGTAAAACTGACAATATACAGTGGTACACAGAAGGAAGACCGCTTGACAAAGTTCAACCACAATAGTATTCACAATGGTATTCAAGTTAGTATTCAATCCTCAAGTATAGCTTTATCCATCAAACAGTAGTGCCCCAATGGGTGCACACTATACCAATAGAGGATGACACATTACATACAAGCAAGCCAAGGGTCCCATTTACCTTCCTGTGACCGCCCCCTGACGCGTTTCGCACCAGCTTCTTCTGTTTGAAGGATAAAGCTATACTTGAGGATTGAATACTAACTTGAATACCATTGTGAATACTATTGTGGTTGAACTTTGTCAAGCGGTCTTCCTTCTGTGTACCACTGTATATTGTCAGTTTTACATAGTGTCTCTTTTAAAATAAATAATGAATTGCAAATGATTTGGCCTGACTCCTTTGGGTTTTGTTTGGAAGATATATTATATTAGGAGGGCCTTGTTACCTCTATCAGGTGGTCTGAATATATACATTTTTAATTTAGTGGATGTGCTATGGATTCTTATTAACTTTTTTTAATGATTGTCAATGTAATACGTAGATAAGTTAGAAGGTTACATCTAATATTGATGACCTATCCTCAGTACTGGATCAGATATTATTTGCTCCTACTCTCTTGTTTTGGAGGTGATCTGCAGTACCTATAACACCAGATGATCATTTGGGGTTATGGATTATCCTCAGGACAGTTCATCAATAATTAATGCCCAGACGCTAAGTGGAAGCTGCTCTTAGAAAGTGACACTGCCGGCTCATAGAAAGAGTTATTGTTGCCTAAGAACAATTGAGATTCTGCCACATTCACGACCAGACTGTAATTCATTTGCAAGAAGAAAAAAAACGACTACTGCATAAAAGCCAAATTACTAAATGCTAATGGAAGAGCGAATCATTTCCTAAGAAATATTAATGAGATTTTACTGGTGATAGGAAGGATTATTAACAGCACTAACCAAGATAAATGAGATTCTGAACAATTGCACTATATAGTCATTACTTCAGCAGCTCCACTGGATTCTGACCTAACTAGAATTGTGAAGAAAAGCTGGGTGTCCTGGAGGAAAGGCTTTTCTACCCTATTAAGTGACACAGATTCTAATCAAAAAGGATAAGTGTCGGAATATTGAATAGGCAATAAGAAAAGTCAAAATCCTGTGGCTCTTTTGAAATCCAAATGCTAAACCCATAGAAGATCTGTACCGAGGCCTGTATACTGGAATCCACAATCTGCTGCCAATTTCAAAGAATACACTAGATAAACACTATACTATCCCATTGTCTAAATTTGGAAGACTCTCCACAAAGATCTCTAATGGCTATTATTCTCTTCTCGTGTTCTCACAGGCACTCATTAAGACACTTTTATTCTTAAAGAGGACCTGTCACTTGCTAAAAAAAAATGAGTCGAATATCTTGTAAAATCCCCAATCTCCCCTGATCCCCTGATTCTGACGCTCTTTTGCAATTTGCGTTGCATCACATATTTTTTCTTTTGGAGTACAGTATGTAAAATCCTGTGCTTTACAGTTCAGATGGGCGTTTCTTTAGAGTCTTCTCTAGTATTGACAGCTTCTAGGAGGGAGGGGTGAAAGTATAAACCCCCAAAGAAGACTCTAAAGAAATGCCTAGTTGGTCTGCAAGCAGAGATTTCACATACTGCGCTACAGAAGAAACAAATATGAATATCTCTGCATTGAAGCAACGCAGCACAAAACGGAGAAGAGCAGCCGAATCAGAGGAGCTCAGGGCTGTTTACAAGTTATTTAACTCACTTTTTTGATCAAGTGACAGGCCCTCTTTAAATACATTTTAGTTATTTCTTTAGATGCTCTTTTACAGCATCAACATATTGTAGTATGTGCAAAGATCAGTGAGAAATATGGCTCACTTTACATTTTTACCTATGATATACAAGAAATTATTAAGACACACAACTCCTCACCATGAAACTGGCCAAGATTGCAGTATATCAACATGATGCCTAGATTACACTATGTGTGATGTAGTTGGAGGCCCTCTGCACTAATGCAGAAACTATGACACCAGTGGCGGACCTTGAGCCCAGAGGGCCCTGGTGCAGCCATGTTGAGGGGGGTTGTGCTGGCGGCCGTCATTGAGGAGCGGGGGGAGGGGTGCTGGTGGCCATCAGCGAGGTGCGGGGAGGGCGGTTATTGGTGATGCGGCTCTCCTACCTGCTGAGCCGCGCCGCCGAGTGCATGCAGAGTGCGGCAGAGGGGCAGAGGAGAGGAGGGGCGGGATCAGGCAAGGGAAGCAAGAAGCTTCCTGCTTCCCTTGCCTGACCCTCCTCTCCTCTGACATCGGGTTACCAGGGTCGGCTGTGGGCCCCCTGCAGGCTTGAGGGGCCCCCTAGCCGGTCGGGCCCCTTGTGCAGCTGAAGCAGCTGCACCACGGTAGGTCCGCCCCTGTATGAGACTATTTGTCAACTTTGCCAATTGTTTGGGATTCAGGTGTCTGGTAGTAATGTGACACATAAACAGGCCCCCCCCCCCCTTTAACATGTCATGCCTCACAACACCAGTTTCATGCTTATGCTACACCCCATCTGTACCTTGGTTCCTATTTCTCAGGGATCTCTGGGAGGTTTTGGGGGTCTCACTGGCATCCAGGAGACATTATTATTCTTACAAAAGTCAGAGAGGTTTCACATTTATCCAGAATCCTAAATATTTCAAGAAAGTTGGCAAGTAAAGCTGGTCCAATCTATTCAAATTCACAATCTTTGATTCACAGCGATTAGATTTGTTGTGATATGTAAGTACTACAAAGCCTCTTATTGCCCTGAAAATACACATGTAACTGAGAAATCTTAGGACTGTAAGGAACACTTTTCAAGCTATGTAATGCAAACACAGCCTTAGTAAGGTCAAAGAGGTCTCATCATATGTTGGCTTGAGTATACAGATGGTAGCTATTTTTTACTACTGTCCTGTCACACACACTATCTGTACAGTTTATTCAGTAGGTATTGCTTTCTCTACCTATCTTTATAACTAAGCTGTAAGCTGTGATGGCCTCTAACTATCCAGTTTCATTATAAAATGGCTGCTCCATTCCCTGCTTCTACTTTATAATGGCTACTATAGTCCCAGTCCCTTATTGCCTGTATGGTCATGCCTCAAATCATGTGAGCCTTCTTTGGCTCATACAAACTTCTGTTTTGTGCAAAAAATGAAGTGAGTATGTTCTTAGAAATTGGTGCAAATTAAAGCACAAACTGAATTTACTGGGTCCAAAAATTTGATCTGAATTAGTGCCGCTCATCACTATTGGCAAGTACTGTAAACTGATACTTAGCTACAGTGGGGGCAGATATGTAATCATTGTTGAGGCCCTGGTGTCTTCCACATAAAACACACCAGTAAAAACATAAAAGATTAAAGGTGGGGTGCAAGTTACAAGTTTCAGACTTTCAATTTAGGCCTCTGTATATAAACTGTACAGTGTAAAATGGTTGTGCACCAAAAGAAACTACCAAGACGGTAAGTAGATAGAGGCTTGCTGGGCCCCTTTTGGAAGAATAATTATCTTTCAGAGCAAAGACAACATGATACAGCTTTCTTGTGTTTACTTTGTCTTTTATATGGCTGCATGTTGAGATGATAACATAATAAAATGTGTAACTTTGAAAATTCATTGAATCCTCTTGGTATTCTTATAGGTGAATGGAACACAAGTGACTGTCCCATTTGTAACTGGACTGTCCACTAAGATATACAGCATGGAGGGATTCTTGGTAATTGACACAAGCCCTGACATTCAGATTCACTACAATGGATTCAACATCATCAAAATTTCCATCAGTGAGCGACTCCAGAACAAAGTCTGCGGCCTTTGTGGCAATTTTAATGGAGATTTAACGGATGATTATGTCACTTTACGAGGGAAGCCAGTAGTAAGCAGCGTAGTGCTGGCGCAGAGCTGGAAAACAAATGGCATGCAGAAAAGGTTTGTTTCGGCATCAGCAGCTCTAGTCATCTTCAGATAACACACCCCAAACCAGCACCTTTCTCCTTGTGTTTATTGGGTGTTAGGCAAATTTCTACCTATGTCTCTTTATGTCAAACTTTGATGTCCAGATTTCATTTCACAACACTGTGATAATCTAATTAGCCCCCACACGTGGTTGCCCGAGCTGCTGGATTCTTCAGCGGGGACTATTTCCTGCTGCTTCTGATCCCACTCCACCTCTCCCCCCCCCCCCCCCCCCACAAGCAAGCCTAGTATGTTATACTTGGACTATATTCTGGCTAAAAGTTGCACCGCCTACCTTCCTCCAAAATTTGGAGAGAAAAAAAGTGCGTCTTATAGTCTGAAGAATACGGCAATTTGCAGATACACATCCATAACACAATGCTCATGTGTTTCAATTGACATTTTTCCTAGTTTTGCGTTCTGGCATATGTCTATATACTATGTATGGTTAAGTCAGCCATACACCTTAAGCTGATTTCCAAATTTGACCATCTTCATTCCCCCTCCACTATTTTTTTTTGTAGCGTCATTGTGTTTCTTTGGTAGCACTGACAACTGAATATAACCATTTCTCTCATCAAAGAGTTGTGCCCCTTCACATTAATACTCTTCATTCATCACTTACAGTATCTAGACTACATAAAGACTTATCCCACTGACAAGAGGAATGAAGACAACCACTTCTCAATTAGCCCTAAACCACACAAAAAATGTGTGCGAGGTACAAGTATTTACTAAAACCGACAAGTCAGGAGAGTATTTCGTAGTCATTCAATTGTCTTTTATTCTTCATCTGACCCAGACCGCCATGACTTATCCTGACAACTGCTGAGTTTACAGTTAAGATATCATCCAGTTTTGAGGTCTTTCCCACCCCCTACAGTGACATAAATAAACTCAGATCACAGACCAAACCTACCAATAAATTCAGACCCCTAATAATAAACAGATAAATACATACCCTGTAATTATTATATACTCCAGACCAAATATACATACACACAGCTACTCATTCCCTGATTAGTCTAGCCTTTCCATCAAGCTTCAGGATCTACACAAATATGATCATGTAATCATCTGTGTCCAGGGCCTTCAGCAGTAACAGACCTGTAGTTTTCAAATAAATCTAATCAATATTTTATGCATTATTAATATATATGTAGATGATGTAATGTAAAAGAAAATAAGCCAAAAATTACCCCCAAAAATCAATCATTTTTGATGTATGTGTTAATGGAGAAACGTTGTGTTTCAGCTGCAATGAACTACAGTACTCTCAGTACGCATCTACTTGTGACAATGTCCAAATCCAGAAGCTTCAGAGTGATGGATACTGCCTAAAACTGACTGATATGAAGGGCTTCTTCCAGCCATGTTATGGCTTGCTGGATCCTGTTCCATTTTATGAGTCTTGTTTTCTGGATGGATGTTACAATAATAAGAAGATTCAGTTGTGTGGCTCTCTAGCTGCCTACGGAGAAGCTTGCCGATCATTTGGAATTCTAAGTACAGAGTGGATTGAGAAGGAGAATTGCTGTAAGTCTGAGAAATATTGTAAATTATGGGGGGCTATGTCAACTGAAGATGTTTAGTCTTTAATCTTTTTAGAAAAAGGTCTGCACTTCTGCAAAGCATCGGCTCCTTCAAAATCGTAGTGTGAAGGTAGCTTTAGGCTGCATTCACACATCTGTATGATTTGTTGGTGTGCTGGCAATGCGGAGCACTATTACAGCTTATATGATATGATATGAGTAATACGATGGAAGTTATTTACTGCGCCTTCTACTTTGATCTACCTGCGTAAAAGACTTGATGTCATATGACATTCAGTTACATCATATGTCGGGTCCCTAGCTTTGTTGCGGGCCCACATGCCGAGCCTGCAACTTTCAAAACAGATGATAACTGAATTATTCAGCCATCATCTGCCTCTAACAGCCGTGGGTGGAGCGTAGCTCTTTCTGCAGCTTTCAAAGGGGTTGTCCACTACTTGGACAACTCCTTCTCTTTCCCCATGTTCATCCCCATAAAAATAAAAAAGTCTATACTCACCACCTATGCTGGCGATGCGCCAGCGATGTCAGATTTTGTGTTCCCGGAGCTGACATGACATTGTTATGACACATAAGCCCCGCGACCAATCACTACCGGCTTCCTTCTCTCCGTTTTTGGACACCGGAGCACTTAACCTGGAAGTGGGGAGAAGGAAGCCTATGGTGATTAGTCATGGGGCTAACGTGTAATAACAATTTCACTTGGGCCCCAGGAACACAAGTTCTGACATTGCTTCAATGTCGCCGTCATAGGTGGTGAATATAGGCTTTTTTTATTTTTATGGGGGTGCACATATAAAATGAGAAAGGGTTATCCAAGAGGTGGACAACCTCTTTAATCTGTTAAATAAAGCTGTTAATCTCAGTGGCATGTACAGTTTGCAGGAGGCACATCATTTTATGTGCTCATCAGTGCGTGCGTGACGTGCTTGAGGGGTGCCGATGAGTTGCCATGTCAGCTGGGGGGATCTGCTAAAGACCCCTGTGCTTGTCATTATGGTTCTTCTGTGTTAAAGCCAGCACTTTGCTGGTGTTCCTAGGAAACTGTCATTTTTGTCATACATAGCTGTGCTAATGCACTGCTTTGTATAGCACAAGTAATCAGGTGATCACGGGTTTAAGTCCCCTAATGGGACTAAGAAATACAGTCAGGAGTTAAAAAACAATGTTTGGTTTTAATTATGAAAAAAATATATATACCGTACTGTATATAATAGTTCAAATTATCCCAGTTTGGTCCATTAAAAATAAAACACTTTAAAAAAATTCACATATTTGGTAATACTGCGTTTGTAAAATATAAAATAAATTAATTCAATAGACAAACAGTAAAATGATAAAAAAAATCAGAATTACAGAATTAAGTTTTTTTTTTAAGTTCCTTACTATTGCAATAAAATGCAATAAGAGGGAATTAAAGCATCATACCTGCCCCAAAATGGTTTCAGAACATACGTCATGGCATTCAAAAGTACAACTCGTCCCACAAAAAAACAAACCCTCATACAGCTATAATGATGGAAAAATAAAAAACAGTTATGGCACTTGTAAGAAGAAGAGGAAAAATAAAAAATGGAAATAACCTGGTCATGAAGGGGTCAAATGACTGCTAGTTGGTAAATGTTTACTGATTAGCAGTCGACCCATGTACTCTTAGACGATGGGTATTGTGAGCACTTTTCACAGCAGTATTCAGATTTGATGCCATGGTCAATGATTGTTGCATCCATGTGGTTAGAAAAATAAATCAATGCCAGAAAATGTGATTTTTAGTCAATTGCCTCCATAAGAATAAAAAAGCGGGGAAACTGAACCTAAGAAAATGTCAACTTAAAGAGGACCTGTCACCCCCTGGTGCTTTCCAAAGTGAAAGCACCACTGAATGTGTCGCACCCCAGGAACTGGGTTACTCAGAACTGGGCCCTGTCGTCCTCAAGGGCTGCGGGGTTATCACGGTGATATGACCCGGCTCTGTGGTCCCAGGTGCAGCAATAAAAAGGGGGTGTGATAAAAGGGGATTTAAGTTTTAGTAAATTGTAGTTCGTGACGCCACCCGTAGTTTTGTGACCAGTGTGGGCCACCGCTGCCATCCGGACCTTTGGGGATGGTGAGGGTGGGCAGCGGGGATGTTGAGCCCTCTACGGGCAGGGCTTGTTTCCCCATGGCAGGTATAGAGATGAAGTAGTGGTTCGCCGCACTCTGTTCCTTCAGGCAGTCTCCCCTATGGCTGGAAGAATTCGTGTGTGGCTCTGCAGGTGAGCCTCTGCTGTCAGCACACAAATAAGTCACACACACAAGTCCTGAGTTCACCGGGTACTTTACTCTACTGCTTTGATTGCACGACACCACAGCCACTGTCACTTTACAGCAGTTCACTCATGGTCCCCTGTGACCGGTTAGCAGCTGGGACAGTTTGCTAGGGGCACTCCCTTTCTTTTGCCTTTCGGGCCTCTCTGCTTCTTCCCGCACACATTTTCCGGGCCAGCGGTCACAGGCTTCTTTTGGACGGTCCCTTTGCAAGACTCCTAGCCCTATATGACGGCCTTTCCGTTTCTGTGCCGGGGGTTGGGTTCCGGGCATACAGTCCCTTCACCCCACCGGTTAATTTTTAGCTGGGGCATACAGCGTCCTACCATGTCAACAGGGCCGGCTCCCTGGTGTCGGCACGATCACACGCTGTCCCTGCTGATTCGGGCCCTCCGTGGACCCCCTCTACTTTCCCTCGGTACGTAGCCTTGGACCCAGATCAGCCATACGATGGCACAGGCCACTGGGTTTGGGTTCTTACTTTCTGGTGTTACAGTTTTCGTGAATTTCCAGTTGTCTCTGCTTAGGAGTTCTACTCCTCTCCCCTACAACATGCCAGGAACATGAACCGGAACTTCTGTTGTCTCTCCGACTAGGCTCTCCTAACTTGGTGTTCCTAAGTTTTAATGTAGTTCCTCCACCCCTTTCCCGGGTTCTCTACCTTCTCTTCACCCCCCACTCAGCTCCCCCCACTATCCCCTGCCTGACATGGAGTACTAGGTTTTGGGATTGGGGGATGTGTTGGGTGTTGGTGTGGGGTGGCTAGCTTACCTTTCCCAGCTGCTGTACCTCACTTTGGCCACCGGTCCGCAGGGGCGCCACAAATGCAGCTTGTATGCTGCATTCAGGGAAGGTGTGTACCATGTATCTACCCCCCTTCCCCCGTAAGCAGAAAAAACACTTTGGAAAGTTTTGGAAAGTTTGGAGTTAAGCGGTCCGAGGTGATTATCTGATCATTCTGTGCTTGCTGCCAGCACGATTCTCCCCACCTCCTATCTGTGTGTGTCTGTGTGTGGAGCCAAAGAGGAGAGCAGACCCACACAAGAGGAGGTGGAACACACAGGCAAGAGGCGGGGAGGACCTGGCTGGCAGCCAACACGGCATAATCAGATAAGCCCCTCGGACCTCTTAACTCTAAACTTTCCAAAGTGTTTTTTTTTCGAGTTACGGGGGAGTAGATACATGGTACCCACCTTCCCTGAATGCAGCAGACATGCTGCATTCAGTGGTGCTTTCACTTTGGAAAGAACCAGGGGGGTGACATGTTCTCTTTAACCTACAGTATATAGAATATTCCAGCTCTTCTGATGAAAAAATAAAAAGGTTATAGATCTCCGAAGATAACAACACAAAAACATGTTTTATTTATTGTGCAAAAATAGAAAAAAATGCTATATAATAAAGTTAACTTTAACTTGCTTGTCATTTACACCAGGTTGTGAATGCCGCAAAAGAAGAAGATGAAAGAGGAAAATAAATCTTTTTCAAATCCCTCCAAGAAAAAAAAAAAAAAAAATATATATATATATATATATATATATATATATACACAGTACAGCGGTACAGAACAAAAGTTT
Organism: Allobates femoralis; assembly: GCA_033576535.1. NCBI lineage: Eukaryota > Metazoa > Chordata > Amphibia > Anura > Aromobatidae > Allobates > Allobates femoralis. The sequence goes on from JARQOC010000009.1 coordinate 144,826,549, forward strand.
GGACACACCTTCTCATTCAAAGAGTTTTCTTTATTTTCATGACTATGAAAATTGTAGATTCACACTGAAGGCATCAAAACTATGAATTAACACATGTGGAATTATATACTTAACAAAAAAGTGTGAAAAAACTGAAAATATGTCTTATATTCTAGGTTTCTTCAAAGTAGCCACCTTTTGCTGTGATTACTGCTTTGCACACTCTTGGCATTCTCTTGATGAGCTTCAAGAGGTAGTCACCAGAAATGGTTTTCACTTCACCGGTGTGACCTGTCAGCTTTAATAAGTGGGATTTCTTGCCTTATAAATGGGGTTGGGACCATCAGTTGTGTTGTGCAGACGTCTGGTGGATACACAGCTGAAAGTCCTACTGAATAGACTGTTAGAATTTGTATTATGGCAAGAAAAAAGCAGCTAAGTAAAGAAAAACGAGTGGCCATCATTACTTTAAGAAATGAAGGTCAGTCAGTCCGAAAAATTGGAAAACTTTGAAAGTGTCCTCAAGTGCAGTTGCAAAAACCATCAAGTGCTACAAAGAAACTGGCTCACATGAGGACTGCCCCAGGAAAGGAAGGTCAAGAGTCACCTCTGCTGTGCAGGATACGTTCATCCGAGTCACCAGCCTTAGAAATTGCAGATTAACTGCAGCTCAGATTAGAGACCAGGTCAATGCCACACAGAGTTCAAGCAGCAGACACATCTCCACAACAACTGTTAAGATGAGACTTTGTGCAAGAGGCCTTCAAAGTAAAATAGCTGCTAGGAAACCACTGCTAAGGACAGGCACACCTCCAGGCTGTGTAAGGGCTAGAAGTAGAGTGATGGGGTGGTACGCCAGATGACATGACCTACACAATCACCAGACCTGAACCAAATCGAGATGGTTTGGGATGAGCTGGACCGCAGAGTGAAGACAAAAGGGCCTACAAGTGCTAAGCATCTCTGGGAACGCCTTCAAGACTGTTGGAAGACCATTTTTAGTGACTACCTCTTGAAGCTCATCAAGGGAATGCCAAGAGTGTGCAAACCAGTAATCAAAGCAAAAGGTGGCTACTTTGAAGAACCTAGAATATAAGACATACTTTAAGTTGTTTCACACTTTTTTGTTAAGTATATAATTCCACATGTGTTAATTCATAGTTTTGATGGCTTCAGTGTCAATCTACAATTTTCATAGTCATGAAAATAAAGAAAACTCTTTGAATGAGAAGGTGTGTCCAAACTTGTGGTCTGTACTGTACATATATATTCTATCTTCTCCATATCTAAGAAAATCAAATCGCACTCTGATCACAGTGATTAGCATATTCAGACCGAGTTACTTATACAAGAGACAATACGGTAGTGTGACCCTAGATGTAGAGATCAATCTGTGTATAGACAACATCCAAATGACATAAAAACATTGGAGAGGTAATTTTTAATATGAAGATCTTTTATCAGCTAAGCCTGCGTTCACCCTCTCCCCACTAAGGCCTGGGTCAAGAACACAATGAATGTTTTTAGAGAGTCAGGAAAATGCTAAACACCATGCAAGGCGTATAGCCGGCAATAGGTTTACTCATATTAATCTGGTTTCCAGATAGACTGGCTGAACAATGATCAATCTAAAATAATAATTGTGAATGACACTTGATAGGCCGATCAGGGTCTGGATTAATTCAGTTGCACGGTGAGGTAAGGAATGACTTGTGCTAATATGAGGATATCAATCAAGTATTACTCCAAAGATACAAAAAACTTTAGGGGGACAAAAGCACACAAGACCATCGAGTTATACCCTTTTGAGTAAAAGGAAGTTAACTGGAAGGTGGTCACCCGAGTAGGTTATATGCAGGCACAATTCCTGACAATGCCTGAAGATATCAGCCACTGCTTCCTCGTGGCTAGGGGACAAGATCCTTCAGGATTTATGACCAGCTTGGGTGATATCACGATTTTAGGCTGCACTGTTGTAAGGAAGGATCCTAAGGACCAAGATGAGTTAGACGGTTTTTGTTGCCACATCATGTTTCGATGCTGGACGAGCATCTTTCTCAAGTAAAAAAAACAATTGAAACAGTTTTTGTCACCTGAGAATGATTCTAGTCCAGCGTTGAATCGCGTTGTGCAAATAAAAACCATTTAACTCATACTGGTCCAAAGGATCCTTCATTACAGTAGTGCGGCCTAAAATCATGATATTGCCCAAACTGGTCAAGTATTACACCAAGACATCAAGCCTGATGTGTTGAGGAGATGGTGGGATTACTGATAGAGATGGACACACCAAGTTTTCTTGAAGATGATGAAGGAAATAGAAGGAACTCAGCTATGTAAAGATTACATTGGAGATAAAGAGAAGACATGACTGCAGATATAGTGATAGACACAGTGGCGTAACCATAATTTCATGGGCTTTGATGCAAAAGCTCTAACGGGGCCCCCATTTATTGCAAATCTTTAATAGGTTTATTTTTTTCTGTAGACCAAAGGGACTTTTGGGGCCCCCAGGCTTCAGGGCCCGGGTGTGTGATTGCAACCACTGCACCTGTTGTAGTTACACCTCTGAATAGACACCTACTAGTCTATTCTAGGAGAATGAGAGAATGTCCTAGTAGGATAAGTAGCTTCTTATAGACAACATAAAAAAAGGTACTAAAAGGCTAGGGTCACATTAACGATAATAGTGGCTTGCGTTAAAAACTTAGAATTTGGCAGCATAAACGCGGTGCTACCGCCATGGTATCACCGCGTTAACTCTGCCAATATTACCCTATGGCCATCTGATTGAAATCCCACGTTGTTTCCTAATGCAAGAAAAGATGTTGCTGAAAACGTCTTTTCTCGTGTTAGGAAATAACGCGAGATTTCAATCAGATGGCCGCATTGGAGCTGCGCTACGGGTCGCGTCTCCAGAGGTAACCATTGGCAGCGTTAACATGGTGCTACCATGGTGGTAGCACCGCGTTAAGGTTGCCAAAATCTATGTTTTAGACGCAAGACAACATTAACGTTAATGTGACCCTAGTCAAACCAGTTAATGTGACCCAAGCCAAACCAGTTGATCATCTGTCCAAATGAGATTATGTTCAGAGAAACAGAATGAGAATCAATATTGAATCTTGGGAAACCCCAACAGAGAGAGGAAGAGGAGACATGTAGATTGCAAAACAGACATTAAAAGAGTGTTCAGAGAGAAACTAGGGTGATAATGTGTCCTAGTGTGCCATGGTCATCGAGATGAGAATTGTGTTCAGTTGGCTGTCAAGACCTAAAAGGTAAATAATAATGCTTTAAGGGGGTTCATTTGTTTGTACTTTTGCTTCCCAGAAATGTTCTTGGATTTGTGAACAGGTAAATTTTAGTGATGAGATAAGATTCCAAGAAAAAGAGGAAATCAAAATGTGATAATATCACAATACTTATTTCTCACTGCACTGAACAAGCTATTTGATAAAACCATATTAATTCCTTTTAATATGATCGAACTGCATTGTGTATTCTTAATGGGGCTGTCCATGTAGCACCCCAGCTGATCAGCAGTGTGCTGCTCCGCCACAGCCAAATGTAATTAGTGTACAAAGCCAGAATGGCACAGGTCCATCACTGTCTAGTAGCCTTTCTTAGGTGCTGCAACAGTCTAATTTTGTCCTGTCCATGTTTTCTATAGCAGGAGTGATTGAAGACCCTTGTGTAGGAGCGGACTGCCCCAACAGAACCTGTGAAGTGGACAATGGAGGAGAACTTTGTGGCTGCATGGATCCACCGGTCTATGGAAATGGTAGACACATTTATGTACATTGCATTACTAAGTCTTTTCAATGCTGTAGGATCTATTTTTATGTATTATAGACCTTATTCAATTACTCACAGTCTTCAAGATCCCAGCCGACAGTTATTGTATGAGACCTTTCATAGTTTACTTTTGAAAACAAAAACTCAGTCCTGCTCACATGATGGACACACAAATGAACGTGACACAAAGAATACTATAAAGGGGTGTACGTTAGTTTTATAACATGGGTGATATGATACCCGTTACAGTGTTTTATGGTGGATTTCTATGTGCCTTTCCAGACACCCATGACATCATCGATGCCGAAGTTACATGTAAAGCTGCTCAAATGGAAGTGTCAATATCAAAATGCAAACTGTTCCAACTTGGTTTCGAAAGAGAAGGTGTACGGATTAATGACAGACATTGTCCTGGCATTGAGGGAGAAGATTTCATATCTTTCCAAATAAATAACACAAAAGGCAACTGTGGGAATATTGTGCAGGTACAGGAATGACCATCTTCTAGTACATAAGCCTGATTTATTTTCTCAGTTTTGCATTCAACATGTCTACATACAGCTCAGTTTTTACTCAGGTTAGAACTGGCATTGGAGCTCATCTTATATAGGTTTGCACTGTTGGTATAAGATCCCAAACCTATATGGGCTGAGCTCCAAGACCAGATGTAACCCATAAAGGAAAGCTGAGTGGATTGCAGAAAAGAACACAAACCTTTATTTCTACATTTCTGTATCCCTGTAAAGGGAACCTGACAGCTCCGCCATGCCCTCCAACCCACCAGTATTTATATATATTACGAAATACTCTACCTAACCAGCCCTGTATTGTGTATTACACCTAATCATGTGTTTTTAAAAAAGTATTTATAAACCTTGTGTTTAATATGTTAATATTCCTTTTGAATAGTTGATGAGATGTTAATTTCCCAATACTAGTCAGCCCTCCCATCATGTTATCATACTCCTGAGGGTGTGAGAATATAATTTGCAAGATCCTGTATCATCGCCAGCTCTCTGCAAGTGTCGCGCATGCGCGCGGCTTTCTTCACAGCATCATTGTGCCTTTGAAGCTAGGTGTATTCGTCCTAGCTTCATAGAGGTGCATTGTGCATGTCCAGAAGTTTAGGAGGTAAATTTTTCTCTTACGGACATGTGTAGTACACCTCTCTGAAGCCAGGATATATACACCCAGCTTCAGAAGCACAATGATGCTGTGAAGACAGCCGTGCGCATGTGCGGGATTTACAGGGAGCTGGCATGACACCAGCTCTTGCATATTATGTTATCATGCCCCAAGGAGCGTGATAAAATGATGAGAGAGCTGACTAGTCTGGTTCTCTTGTTGATCTTAATGGTATCGGGAAGAATTGTGCTTTTTCTGCTTTACCTTACAGTCTAACGGCACTCATATAATGTACAAAAACACTGTCTGGATAGAAAGTGCAAACAACACGGTAACATCATTACGCGGGACCGAACCATCAATGTGGAGTTCTCATGTGCATATGAATTAGATATCAAAATATCTCTGGATTCTGTTATTCGACCTATGCTTAGGTAAGTTGTTATGCCATAGATAATCTTTATTAATACATATTGAATGTGACTTCTTGACATGTAAACCTAAATGCTCTTGGCAATTATTCAAGCACTTTAAAATTGTGAAAAGAAATGAATGTCTATATTTTACTTTTCTAAAGGAATTTATCAGCACAAAGGACTGTTCAAACCAAGCACACAACTTGTGGGAGCCATATCCTTAATAAAAATTAAATAATTATAACCTATTGCTGTGTTTGTCAAATATCTTTCTTTTTCAACTTGATAAGGTGCTTGGTGTGTGGCCAAGCAATTCAGAGCACTTTCCCAACTATTAGGAACGCCTTCACACTGGCGTTCGGCACCGCAGCGTATGGACTGCATACGCATCTGCAGTGCCGAACGCAAGACATTTTCATGTGGACGCAACAGTGATGGGTCTGCATGCGGTCACATGAAAATGCCCCTAGAAGGCATTGCCTGATGAGCCTGGCTGTAAGAGGGGAGACAGGGGACCCGAAGCAGCTCCATTCTCTCACAGCCCGGGCGTTGAGAGAATGGATTCCAATGTGATCCGCAGAGTTTGTCTGCGGTGTCCTACGGATGGCCATGGTCCTCATTGCCCTTCATGTATGATTTGTACGCCTGCAGAGCCGTGCGTACAAATCATACATTCTCGGCTACACATAAAATGCAACATCTTGCGTTTCTGAGCGCCGAGAATCAGCGCATGCGGACAGTGAACGCGGCCATCCGCAGGGCACTGCATACACCGTGCGTCCCCATGTTAAACATGGGGATGGACGATGCATGCGGTCTGCTCGCGTTCACCCACCGCACTACCTGCGGCGGGAAACCCAATGTGAAAGCCCTTACTTTCCCATCTATCTGCAACCCTCAACCCCCTTCCTTCTACTTGAATGACATCTCTAGTTTCATAAAAGGCAGTAGAGGGCGAGAAGATGGAAAACAAGTGGGTGGGAATGACTGGATGGCTCAGCCAGCCAAGGGTGCATTATTATTTACTGAAGGAAGAATGACTTCCGCAAATGCTGCAGAGGATTTGGATACTACAGTTATTTATATTATTTCTATGTCCCCTACAAGGTGCAATGCTTGGTTTTAAAGGACTCCCTTTAATTGCTAATGCTGGTGAAGCCTCCTGCTATTGACCTGCTTTGGGCCACCCATCATGTCTTTGGCTCTGCCATAGTTTAAGCTCTTGAGTGCAAACTGTGGGCAATTGTTGAAAAATCACCTTTGCTATTTGGTACATCCAGAAACACAGGCACTTACACATATTGGCTGCTGTCAGTGAGGTTTTAATGGTTGTCCGAGGAATTTACTTCCACATTGAATACACTTTGGCTGCTGGCAAAAATATCCCTGATGTGCTCTATGAGAGACAAGTCCGGAGACGCTATAGGCCACGATAGCACATTTAGTTAATGACAGGCTGCTCACAGTAGCACCAGCAATATGCTGCTCAGTGCCTGGACACTTTCATGTTCCCTAATAAAGGCCTCCTCAAGACGTCAGCCATGTGGTCTCCAGACTAGGGATGAGCGAGTATACTCGCTACTATTCGGAACTCGCCGAATAGTAGCGGTATTCGAGTACTCGCTACTCTCCGAGTATCTTATGAGTACTCGGGAGTAGCGAGTAGTCGATTACATTCGCGTGTATCTATAGATACACTGCGAAAGTACCCTAAAAGTGAATAAAAGTTGTTAAAAATAATAAAATTACATACTCACCTGTCCGACGCCTGCACAGGGACCGTCCCAGAAGACCTGCGAACACCGGAAACTAGGACCTTGCAATCTGGCCAATCAGGTGGCCGTTAGCGAATCACGGGGTTGTGACGTGTCGCCATCTGATTGGCCAGATCGCTACTGGCCATCTGATTGGCTGGAAGTCACAGGTCCTTGTCCGGTGATCGCAGGTCTTCTGGGACGGTCCCGGTGCAGGCGTCGGACAGGTAGTATGTAATTTTATTATTTTTAACAACTTTTATTCACTTTTAGGAGTACTTTCGCAGTGTATATATAGATACACTGCGAAAGTGATTTCACTCGTTATACTCGCCATGAGATAGTCCGGGACCTACTCGTTGCGAGTATAGCGAGTCGAATAGTGCGGTACTCGCTCATCCCTACTCCAGATCAATCTTTGGCTATCGTTGTGTCCTAAGCATAAGTAGGATTTATAGCTTAGAGGGCAGGCCTCCTTTGCTATCTTGCTCTGCACCATGATAACCTTTTAGAGCAGGGGTGAGGTAAATGGAGCTCCAGTAGCTGGACGTCTGACCTGTAGCCCATGTAAACTCATTCTGATGGTTTGGTAGATATTGTTTTATGCCTTTGAGGCTTTGTTTACAATATATAATTTCACTTGCAGTACAGAATGGTGCCATTCTTCTAATCTGATAAAACCATGTGGGCAATGTCATTAAGAGCCCTTCACAAGGGAACAACAAATTAGTCCTATTCCTGGGATTATGGTTTGTGCTGGCATAATGTACAGTGGCCAAATCCCTCTAATCTTCATTCCAGATACATTACCAGCTCAGTGTTATTTCAAGTTGATTGTGGACAAGTGTTATGGTCATTTAAGTAAAATGTTCCAGGAGCCATTTTTTAACACAAAATGCCAGGTCGCTTGTGGTACTTGAATCAGTCTACTTGGCTAAACGTCTTATATGGTCTGCAGCGTCTCCAGATGTGCCTTCCATTGAGAGCATGTGGAAGAATATTGGTCAGCAAATGCACATGGAGCTGCTGACCAAAATGATCTTCCCAAGTGCATTCATTGTGGTAGAACATTCCTCAGACAATCAATAATAACCTCATTGATAAAAAATTAGGTGTGAAAGTGTGGGGATTTCTGCATGTGATACTCATACTCAATACTGGATAAGGCTGCTTTCACATCTGCGATAAGTGTAATTCGCGGCAGATCCGGCAGATGTTGCCGCATCTGCCGGATCTGCCGTGTAATGGCCGACTTGCGGCACCGATTGAGCAAGTCCCATTCATTCTGTATGGGGCTTGCGGTTGGGTGCTGCAAGTGCGGTTTTGCCGGATCCAGCAGATCCGGCACTTGCGGACCAGCATAAACAAACGCTGCTAGCAGCATTTTTTTGCGGTGCCAATCATGCCATATCCTGCAAAACCACACTTGCCACATCTGTCCGCAAGCCCCATAGAGAATGAATGGGGCTTGCCGGATCAGTGCTGCAAGTCGCCCGTTACGCGGCAGATCCTGCAGATGCGGTAGCATTTGCCAGATCTGCCACGAATTACACCCTACCGCAGATGTGAAAGCACCCTAAATCAGGATGTTTAGAAAACTTTGTTTCCATTTTTTCATCATTTGCATATCATTTACATTTTCTATCCATCTTGTGATTTCCATAATTTCACCACTTTTCCTTCTTAGAGTTTCAATTTCAATGTTGAGGAGTGAATAATTGTCTGCTACTGTGGTAGCATGGTGTGGATTTCTATTAGCTTTCACATGTACAGTATGAGAATTAAATATAAAATGTTTGAGATGTTTTTAGTAGACATGTCTGATATAAAAGTTCATCGTTTCAATTCATCTCCTTTTTCAGTGTAATAAACCTGACAGTCCCCACTCAAGAAGGAAGTTTTACTACCAAGATGGCACTATATAAAAACGCCTCATATAAGCATCCATATCGTCAGGGGGAAGTAGTGCTTACAACTCGAGATGTGCTCTTTGTTGGTGTCTTTGTGGTTGGCGCAGACTCTACTCATCTTATATTAATACTAAATAAATGTTATGCGACTCCATCAAGGGACAGTAATGACAAGCTACGTTACTTCATCATTGAAGGAGGGTCAGTACACGACATACATGATGTTTGACATATCAATGTTGAGATAAAGATACAAAATACTTAAAGGGGTATTACATTTCTTTAGTTAGTCAAAGCATGAAAGTAAGCAGATTTGCTATTGACTTTTTTTGCTATCTGCTTTCATTCTCCTGCTATGAGAACTTTTATCTTACATAGGGTACAGCTGTGTTTTCATAGAAACAGGTTTTCTTTATGTTATCCCTATGCATAGGACAAAACCTTCTGTTAACTGGGGATCAAGCAGCTGGAGCTAAGCATATTATTATTATTATTGTTATTTTATTATTTTTTATGAAATTGTGTTCTCATTTTTATTAGGTGTCCAAATATCAAAGACAACACCATTGGAATAGAAGAGAATGGGATTTCTCTAACCTGTCGCTTTCATGTCACAGTTTTTAAATTCATAGGGGATTATGATGAAGTTCATCTCCATTGTGCTGTGTCATTGTGCGACTCTGAAAAATACTCCTGTAAAATTGTAAGTACACAGCTTCTATAGAAAGGCTGGTAAAAGGGCTGCTATACTGCAAATCACCAGTTGACCCGCATGTAATATGTGGTGACTCTGGGGTATATAGCACACAGTAGCTAAAATCACAATCTACTGTGAAGCTCACAGATGGTTGACCTTCAAAGTACTGACATGGCAGCCATGAGGGCCTTCATCAGGTGTCCGGCTGTCACAGCAGTCCATCAGTACCCTACAATCACATCACGGTAGTGGAGCAAAGGGTACATGCAGCAACATGCCATCCCAGACTGTAATCTTTTTTTTTTTTTTTTCTTTTTAAAACCAGGTCATTTTTAGTAATAAATTAAAAAACAAATCTAATGCTTTATGCAACACATTTTAAGCATACATAACAGTGAACATCGCATCCCCCCTCCCACCTCCCTTTCCTTCCCTCCATCCCCACAAAGTCATCATCTTTAAATCAAATCACAATTGAACCCATAGTCAACCACGGAGACCAGATACTTTCAAATTGTTTTTCTCTATACCTCCTCTTATATATCATTTCCTCTAATTGCATCACCGCCATTATTCTTCCTCAATCCACTTTTGCAATATAATTTTGCGTGCTACATACAGAATTCTGGCAATCGCCAACCTATATGCATGGGTAGTGTTGACTTCCTCCACATATCCAAGCACACAAATCTTTGGGTCACTTCCCAGCACACATCCAAACACTCCCTCTACCTTAATGATTACTGTAGTCCAATACGCCGATAGCCTAGGACAAGACCACAGCATTTGAAGCAGGTCCGCCAGGTCTGCCTGACATCTCGGACATCTTGAACTATCGCTCAACCCGGCCTTAAACATGAACATTGGTGTTCTTTATGTTTAATATTGCTGTCAAGTGTTTACAAAGGCTTTTGCTACTACAGTCCCTGACAGAAGTTATGTCACTTATCCATGTTATGTAAATAAAAGCTTATAACCTGACGTTAAATTCATCCATTGGTTGTATAAATTACTCTTTTGAAAGATGAAACCCTCTCAAGTTTGTTTTAGGTTCAGAAAATAAATTGGCATCAATGCTGAAATATTGATCATTTAATGAATACAGAATGGTCAGATTTTGGCAAGACAAACGTTTTGTCGCCCACAGAAAGTAATGTGATATTCAAACAAATAATTAGCTTAAAATACAAATATATGTTGTATAATATTGGTGAATGAAGTTGTGGTGCTATTAGTGATATTCAATATTTTGTGTGACTTCCATGAGCTTGAAGGACTGCATCCATGCAGTTCAACAATGATTCATGCAATTGATTAATGAAGTCATCAGGAATAGCAAAGAATGCAGTCTTACATACCTCCCAGAGTTCATCTAGATTCTTTGGTTTTGTCTTCCAAGCTTCCTCTTTCATCCTACCCCAAACATGCTCAATGATGTTCATGTCTGGTGACTGGGCTGGCCAGTCCTTGAACACCTTGATCTTTTTTCCTGTGGGAACTTTGTTGTAGAGATGGATGTATGAGATGGAGTACCATCCTGCTGCAGAATTTAACCCCTTTTATGATTTGGAATGTAAGAGGTAGCTAATATTTCTTGATATTTTAGCTATTGATATTGCCTTCCACCTTGCAAATGTTTAGCACACCCCCATACTGAATGTAACCCAGACCATGATCTTTCCACCACCAAATTAACTGTTTTCTGGGTGTATTTTGGATCCACACAGGCTCCAATAGGTCTCCTGCAGTATTTGCAGCAGCTGTGATGTAATTCTACTGAAGATTCATCAGAGAAATCCACCTTCTGCCACTTTTCCAGCGTTTAGCAGGCTGTGGGACTTTGCAAATGCCACACTTTTTTTATTTGCCCTTTGTTTCGTGCTGGCTTCTGGGCACTGATTCGACCATGGAGGCCATTTTGAGACAGAATCCTACAAACTGTTCTAGTTGACACAGGGACTTGAGGTGACCACGCCTGTTGGAGCTCTGCTGCAGTTGAAGAGGGGCTTGCTTTGGATTTTCTAACCAAGAAACGTTCCTCCTGAGCTGTTGTCTTGCGGGGTCTGCTGGACCTGGGCTTGTCAAACACATCTCCAGACTCTTCAAATCTTTTTCTAATTCTTTGTATTTGACGATGAGACACATTGAAGGTGCCAGCCATCTCTGCAGGGAATCTGGTCTTCAGCTTCTTGGTAATCAAGGCTTTGGTCGCAGGGTGGATTTTTGGCATGTTGTCAGAGCTCAAGTTGCAGTTCAAGTGAAGGTCTGGGGTGCTGGGTTTCTTTTTATACACACCCACTAATTAACTGATCATTTACGGAGCACAGGTGACGATGTAAACTAGGATTGGGTGCATTATATGACCAGGCGACAAAACCTTTGTCTTGCCAAAATCTGACCATTCTGTAATGATCAATATTTCAGCATTGATGCCAATTTATTTTCTTAACCTAACCACCGGAGGGTTTCAGCTTTCAAAAGAGTAATTTATAAAACCAATGGATGAATTTAACGTCAGGTTATAAGCTTTTATTTACATAACATGGATACGCGACATAACTTTTGTCAGGGACTGTAGATGCGAATGCTGGCTGGGTAACTCAGCCAACATCTTCCGGGGATGGTGTAGTCTCAGCCCTTAAGCTCCCTCATATACAGGCGCCCAACATAAGACATACCAATATGTCCTATGTAAGTAAGCAATTGAGCTGGCTGTAAACGTGCAGGGTCTTACAAAAGTATTCATACCTGTAAACGTTTCCACATTTCTTCACTTTATACCTACAAACGTAAATATAGTTTATTGGGATTTTTATGTGACACTAAGTAGCAACTATTTCGGAAGTGTAAAAGGAAATGATACATGGTTTTCTAAGTATTAAAAAAATATGTCTGAAAATTGTAGTGCCTTTGTTTTCAGCTCCCTTTAGTTTGATCCCTTAAAGGGAACCAACCAGCAGGATTTAGGGCAATGAAGTGAAACCAGTGCCTTACAGGCACTTAGATGCTGAATGCAGTCATACCATTACTTGAATGATTCCAGCCACCTCCAAGCCTCACCATCCCAGGCAGGCCTCCAGGACCGCGGCTGCACGTTCACGTCCAGAGTAAGCACCCTCCTGCTAGGATTCCCAAAACATACAGGAGCTCCACAAACCATTGCGACTGCCCACAGGCTCACACTCAACACAGACGAACAGATGTCTCCCAACTCAGAGGGACAGACTTCCCTCCATGTCCCAGAGGGATGGGCTTCCTCTGACTCACATCTCTCAATGTCTCAGCTCACAGCACTAGTGTCACGCTTGGGAGGCAATTCTAGCAAGGAGCTGGACGTAGGGGTAGGGGAGCCTACGCTGGCCCTGATGCTGGGATCCCTGGCTCGCCCTGATCTCGGAGATACTCTAAAGGTGAGTAGGTCCAAGCCACCGGCCTAATCCCTAAAGCTCCTGAGAAGCCCTAGGCATAAGCCCCTACTTCCACCCACGGACCACGGAACCCAGCAGCTTCCAATGGAGAGACAAACAGCAGCTTCAGATCAGCATCTACTACAACAGGTCACAGTCCAGAAGTGAACTGAATCAGCGACGCGACGTCAGGTGGATGTGAGCTGACCCATTTATGGCTGGGGTGCAACCAGCCCAGGCATGCCCCTCAGCTCACCTAAGCATGAGTCATATCCATCACACATATCCATCACACACACCTGCAGCAATCTCCACCTGAAGAGCCTCACACTGAATGACAGAGAAAAAAAAGGCTAAGTTTAAACCACAGCTGCAGCACTTCTAGAATGCAAGTGTGGAGTCCACTGGGACGGGGTACTCGGTGCCGGACCGGGGTGCTGCTGGGGGATGTCACGGCGGTCCTGGTCCGGACCGTGTCCCGGGTTCGCACAAGTAAATGGGGGGTATTTACAGGGGATTAGGTTTGTCATGACGCCACCCACGGGTTGTGGTCAGGGTGACCACCGCTGCTTCAGAACCTCCAGGGATGATGTTTTGGCAGCTTTAGATGGAAAGTCTCTCCGCAGGTAGAGCCTGGTTCCCCGGGGCAGTGGTATTAAAGTCTGTGATGGTGGTTACAGATGTTGCAGGAGAGTAGGGGTAGCAGTAGAGATGATGAGAGTAGAGGCAATGGCAGTTTATGAGGGAGAGTGGGGCTTCAGCACAAGGATCACACACACTCACGTTTGTTGTCGTTTTCCAAGTCTTTACTTGCAGATGGTATAACAAAGTATTGTCCACGGAGTCTGTAACAGGCCAGGTTGCTCCCACCCTGACCGGGTCCTTGGCTTCCTACTTCTGCGCTTTGTGTGTGGCCCTGCTGCCACTTTTAGCTGAACTGCTGGCCCTATTTTCCCTCACGGGTACCAATCTGCTAGGCAACTTGAGTCCTCTGTGTCACTGACCCCTCCGTGTTGCTTTGCTATGGTGATGTGAAGATGGTGGACCTTCACTATTCCGGTATTCACTGTCCTGTCTGTCTCAGGCACAGCCTCGGATCGGTATCCGTCCTAAGCGCCTCTCTGGGGTTAAGTTTTAGAGTAACTCCTTATCCCGGGTATGTTCCTCTGTTCCTCTTTCTCCTTTCCTCAGACCTCTCAGGACCTCCACTTCCACTTGACTCTCCTCCTGCTCTCCCCTTAACTAAACTGACTAACTGTCACTCCTGCTCTGAGGTAAACAACATTAGCTCCTCCCACTCTGCAGGTGCCACCTAAGCTCCTCCCATTTTTCTAGTGTAGTGTTGTGTGGGGAGTAAACCTGTGTTGCTGTTTCTGTGGCACATTAACCCTTGAGTGCCACACAAGAGGCAAACAAACTAGGCAGCTTAATATCCTGCCTGCACACCCACACCTGGGAAGCTGTTAATTATATATATATATATATATTCAAGTAGACAAGAAACCTGGGCACTAGAGGATTTGTTACGGCTCAAACCGGCTTTTAACCAAGGGTGTCGCTCAGATCATGTCCATTTAGAAATGCAATCATGGGTAGAATCCATGGGTCATTTTTTATTTTCAGTTTTATTTTTCTTTAGCCTGTGCTCCAAAGATCCTTTCTATTAATCCTCATGTGGACACAAGCTTTACCCAGCCTGCTAGAAAGCTGAGCTCAGTCTCTCCTGCTCACCATTAAGTACACAGATCAAGAGACAACTATGTATCCACTTAGTTATCCCAGCGACAGGAGCACAGCATGAGACCCTGTGATTTAAGGATGCAGTTCAGGAGGTCTGACACTGCTGACCTTACAGACTATAAGATGCACATACATTTTAGCAAGATGTTATAATTTTTTAATTCATCTTTTACTAATAAAATCTAGCATTGAAGTGAAATCAAGAAATTGGTTCTAATTCCCCTTCTATGTACTTATTCAAATGTAAAAATGCTCAAGTAATTCCATATTTTTACACTTTGGCAGAATTGTCCACAGAATTCCAGGAGCGCCAATGATCATGTGCAAGATTCCAAGGAGCAAATCATTTCTGTTGGTCCTATTAGAAGAAAACGTCAGTATTTTCTACTTTCACTCGGTGCTGTTACTATCACTCTTCTTTAATTAACTTTTAATATTCAGAATACAGATGTGAATTATTTTTTTATTTAGTCTAAAGACGTTTAGACAAAACATGTTTGGTCTCAGTGTAGTTGCACAAAGACTTTGTCGACTCTTGTTTGTTGTTTATTTTTTATTGTGATCTACGTGAGCACTGGACTGTTTCACACTTTAGTAGCGTCTACAAACTACTGTAGATTTCCTACTTTGTAGCACACACTATGTAAGAGAAACCATGATCTTAATGCTATATGATTCCATCACATCTATCTCTTTTTACCTCTTAGGTTTGGACTGGTGTGAGGAAAATGGAGGGTGTGAGCAAATCTGTACAAGCAGACTGGATGGACCTATTTGTAGTTGTGTGACTGGGACCCTTCAAGAAGATGGAAGAAGTTGCCGAGGTAAATCTAATCCTTACAAAATATTTAAAAAAAACATAATTTAACTGCTTTTCTTAAACAAAAAATGCATCTTCTTTTAAAACATCTTAGTTTTCATTCATATCTGTATCAGAATGACAAGTCCAGATTCCGTCATGACGGATAGAAGAAATTATTCTTTCAATAAAAACAATTGACGCTTCAGAGTAATCTGGTGAACCCCAAGTCGGTGCACAGTGGAGTCAGTCATGTGAAACCAAACTCAAATAGGCTTTATTGGCAGGACCAAAATACATTTAGTGTTACCAAAGCAAGAAATGTGATAGGGGATGGGATCGGGGATTGTGGAAATGGGTGTTGGGGGCACAGTTTGGGGAATAATTGTCCATTTGGGGATTTTAAGTTCCTCTCAGCTTATGATATATGGTGACATATTGGGCAGTGATCTCCACTGTTGATTCAATATCCCCCAGTAGGGTGCAGAGTTTCCTCTCCTCATCCATGGATGGGAAATCCGGGTTGTGAATAGAAAGTCTCTGGAAGTGGGAGGCCCTCACTGCTGAGTATTTGTTGCAGTGAAGCAGGAAGTGTGCCTCATCCTCCAGTGGCCCCTGCTGGCAGTGCTGGCACAGTCTGTTCTCTTCGTGGCGTATATGTCTGTCGGTGCTGCCCTGTTTCCACCTCTAGACTGTGAGCACTCAGTCTGTACAGATTCAGGGTCTGCCTCTCTTTGGGGTGATGTAACCTCTCCAGATATGGGGCTAGAGTATAGTCCCTCCGCAGTGACTGGTAGATGGTGAGCTTCTGGGAGTTCTCTAATTTACTCTGCCAACCCTCTATATATTGCATCTTGCAGCTCTCTGAGATTTTCTTTATTTCGACTTATGTCAGGATGTGTAGCTCACTTTGGCAGGACTATCAAAGGATTGGGAAAACAAGGTGTGTTACAGTCCGCGCTGCCAAGTCATCACAAATTACCAGGAATCCAATTTGGATAGCAAGAGGTCTTCTTTATTTCCTTTCCTATGCGTTTCGATGCCCCTCCTGGCACCTTCCTCAGGGATATCCTGATTCTGGTAATTTGTGATGACTTGGCAGCGTGGACTGTAACACACCTTGTTTTCCCAATCCTTTGATGGTCGTTCCACGTGTGATGTGGTCGGTGGAGGTCCTGCAGCAGCCAAATATAATCCTTTGCCTTCAAGCCTGTTGTGGGTCACACAACTGGGCTAGGTGAGTGAACCATGTTTTACCACCCACATTTTGATGGTTTTAGTGATAAGACACTATTGCGCCTCTTGTTCCCCTACTCTTGTCTATTTGACTTTGGCAGGACTGGCTGCCAGGGTTCATGGCTATGTGTTTTGGTTTTCATGATAAGTGGAATCTGTAACGCCAAAGCAAGACAAACTTTATAGAACATCTTTACATTGAAATTCATGAGATTGTCTGTTCTTAAAATCATCTGTCAAGATCCTACATACCATAGCGACAGTCAAAACAGCTGCAATGTTGAAAATTGAAGGAAGACAGGACCTCGCTCAGACTAGCCTCCTCCTACTGCTTCATCTAGAATGTAAATAATGTAAGATGAAGCTAAAATGAGAAACAGGTTAAAAAAATTGAAGAGGAATGGCATGAAAACATTCCTGAACTCCACACTGATAACCTTTGTCATTTTCAAGCTGCAGCTTGAAGAAAGATTTAAGAAATTTTGGACATGTCAATTTATCTGAAAATACTTCAGTAATGGTTTTTCAAGTAATGCAAACATAATTTTTTCCAATATATTTCACTCTTTTTAGAATGAAATTTAGATTTATTACAAAAAAGAGCTGGAGAAGTGTTACACTATTGGGGAGGAGATGAGCAGGAATGGACCCATAGCGCCACAGCGGAAACTTGGCAGCTGACACCAGGTCAGAATATGCAGGGACGGACACAGTTACAGCCTAGTGATGAGCGAGCATGCTCGACGGTACTCAGTACTCGCCTGAGCATCACAGAACTCGGGATGCTTGGTGAGCACCAGAGTACCGCCGAGATGCTTGGGCAGATGCTCGGCTCCCTGTCCCTGCATGTTGGCGCTCTTTACAGAGCCAGTCCACATGCAGGTATTGGCTGCCACACACTGTAATGCCACAGCCATGGTGATTGTGGCATTACAGTGATTGGTTGGCCGCACAGCGTCATCAGGTCTATATCAAACCTGATTGCGCTGTGCTGTCCCGGCGGCTGGCGATTTAAACACAGCTGATCTGACACATGGGTTTAAATCTCCAGCGCTGACATCAACTGTTCAATGTTGGTGCGGGAAATTTAAACAGCTGTCAGAGCAGCTGTGTTGAAATCTCCCGCGCTGACACCCGCCGGGAGATGAGCGGCACTCGCCACTCATCTCCTAGCGACGAGCGACGCCCAACTCCCGGTGGCGGCAGCCGCTCAACTCGTGGCAGTGTCGGCGCGGGAGCCTTAAACATAGCTGACATGACATCTGTTTAAATTTCCTGCACCGACGTCAGCTGTTCAGTGTCAGCGCGGGAAATTTAAACAGCTGTCAAATCAGCTGTGTTTAAGGCTCCTGCGCCAACAATGCCAACGCCAGAAGTTAAGTGGCTGCTGCCACCGGGAGATGAG
Organism: Allobates femoralis; assembly: GCA_033576535.1. Classification (NCBI taxonomy): domain Eukaryota; kingdom Metazoa; phylum Chordata; class Amphibia; order Anura; family Aromobatidae; genus Allobates; species Allobates femoralis. The sequence goes on from JARQOC010000009.1 coordinate 144,844,815, forward strand.
CGGGCAGTGCCGCCCATCTCCCGGCGGCAGGCGCCACTTATCTCCCGGCAGTGTCTGCGTGTGAGATTTCATCATATCTGATCTGACAGCTGTTTAAATTTCCCGCGCTGACATCAGCTGTTCGGTGTTGATGTGGGAAATTTAAACAGCTGTCAGATCAGCTGTGTTTAAATAGCCCGTGCCGACATCAACTGTTCGGTGTCGGCGCAGGAAATTTAAACACAGCTGTTCTGACAGCTGATTCAGCTCCTTGAACCTGATATTGATCATCTGATCAGTTTGCCGGCAAGCAAACCAATCAGATGATATTGGATCCGGATTGGATGTTGTGGGACCCTCGAACCTGGACTACGTTGGAGGGGGTGGGGTTCTTTTCTTCAATATAGATGAAGTCCCTAATTGTGTTCTGTTTTATTTCGAATTAAAATATTTTTTCTCTGTGTTGCATTATTTTACTGTATGACTATGACTACTAGAAATTCATGGTGGTCATGTCTAATATTGGCGTGACCCCATGAATTTCAGGCTTAGGGCCAGATGATAATACAAAGCTGGCCCTAACCCCATTATTACTCAATGAGCCACCGCACCAGGGCCCTGGATGAACTGGATGTGCTAGAAAATGGCACTTCTATGAACCGACATTTTCTGGGGCTTCTGCAGATTGCAATTAGCAGGGAGGGGGGGGCCAGAAAGATTGGGCCACCCTGCGCTGCGGATTCCAGCCCCCAGCTGCCTAGTTGTACCTGGCTGCCCAACAAAATAGGGTGAATCCTACATCGGTTTTTTTTTTATTATTTCATGATATTCATGAAGGAACTTAAAAATAAGGACTTCCCTATATTTTTGGTTCCCAGCCAGGTAGAACTAGGCAGCTGGGGGTTGGGAGAAGCCCGTTTTTTTTTGTTATTTTTTTAGTTTTTTGTAAAAACACTTTAAAAACAAGGCCTTTCCTGGATTTTCCATTGCCAATGACGGTAACCCCAAGCAGCAGGGGTTAGCAGACAGTAGCTGCTTGGGTTACCCTTAGCTGGCAATAGAAAATGCGGCAGAAGCCCACATGGCTTCGCCATATTTTTGTATGCCAGCCAGGTACAGCAGGCAGGTACGGGCAGCCCCAACCCCCAGCTGCCTAGTTGTACCCAGCTGGGAATCAAAAATATGGGGAAGCCCTTTTTTTTTTAAATTATTTCATGAATTTCATGAAATAAGTAAAAAAAAAAAAAAAAAAAAAAAGCGACGTAGGCTTCGCCCTATTTTGGTATCTCGGCCAGGTACAACTAGGCAGCTGGAAACTCGAATCCGCAGCGCAGGGTGGCCCAAGCTTTCTGGGTCCCCGCTGCGAATTGCAGTCCGCAGCAGCCCCAGAAAATGGTGTATTCATAGAAGTGCCATTTTCTGGCACATCCAGCTCATCCAGGGCCCTGGTGCGGTGGCTCACTGGGTAATAATGGGGTTAGGGACAGCTTTGTATTATCAGCTGGCCCTAAGCCCAAAATTCATGGGGTCACGCCAATATTAGACATGACCACCATGAATTTCTAGTAATCATATAGAAAAAAAACGCAACACAGAGAAAAAATATTTTTATTAGAAATAAAACAGAACACAATTAGGAACTTCATCTTTATTAAAGAAAAGAATTCCACCCCCTCCAACGTAGTCCATGTTCAGGGTCCCACGACGTCCAATCTGGATCCAATATCATCTGATCGGTTTGCTTGCTGGCAAACCGATCAGATGATCAGTATCAGGTTCAAGGACCTGAATCAGCTGTCGAGAGCAGCTGTGTTTAAATTTCCTGCGCCGACACCAAACAGCTGATGTTGGTGCAGACTATTTAAACACAGCTGATCTGACAGCTGTTTAAATTTCCTGTGTCAACACCAAACAGCTGATGTCGGCGCAGGAAATTTAAACAGCTGTCAGATCAACTGTGTTTAAAGCTTCCACGCCGATACCACTGGGCTATCAGCGCTCTTGCAGCCCCCTGGTGCCATTTGATCACCCCTGGCCCCATGCCTGCTTCTTGTGCAGCGGGGGACAGTGGGTGATCGAATGGCACCAGGGGGCCGCAGGAGCCGGCGGCAGCGGGATCGCAAGTTTTTATGCTTTCGGCAGTGTGCCAGGTGTGCTGCCGGCAAAATGCTCAGGTTTCTCTGCAGGATCACATTGGGCTCGGTGCTCGGGTCGAGCACCCGAGCATCTTGATATGCTCGACCCGAGTATCGAGTACCCGAGCATTTTACTGCTTGCTCATCACTAGTACAGTCTCTGGTGTAGGTAAGTGATGCAGGGTTGGACACCGATACAGTCCTCGTGTAAGTAAGTGTTGCAAGTATGGACACAGGTACAGTCTCTGGTGTAGGTGAGTGATGCAGGGTCAGAAACAGATACAGTCTATGTGTAGGCAAGTGATACAAAGTTTGAAACAGGTACAGTCTCTGCAGGGGCAGACTGGCCCAGGCAACAGGGAAGCATCTGCCCCCTGGGCCGGTGGTATTTCCCTAAACTGCCCCCTGTAATGATTTGGGCAGCCGAGCATTGCAGCCGCAGCTGCCGCAATGACAGCGGGACCCTGGAACCATGCGGGAGATAGCGTGGTAGAGGCTGGTGAGCGGTAGCACCCCCCCTCGCTCCTCATCTCACCACCAGCGACAGCACTCTTCCCCCCCCGCTCCTCAACTCGCCACCAGCGACATCGCCCCTCTCCAAGTGATGCGGGGACGGACACAGGAACAGTCTCTGGTGTGGACAGGTGACGCAGGGATGAACACAGGTACAGTCTCTAGAGATAGCAGGAGCAGCCAGAATGGCTATAGTAGACAGGATGGCACATGCAGGCAGTAGTGGAGGGCATGGAAGATACTGACAGGTATGGAAGGCAGGCACTGGAGATGGACACAGGTGAAAGAACCTGACAACTAGCTAGTAGTAGACAGTAAATTGACTAATTAACACATTGCTCAGATACTTCCCATAGTAGCATCAAAATGCCAATTTTGTTCCAGCCATTAATTAAGGGGCATTTCTGGACAACAGTGCACTGGCCCTTTAAAATCAGGGCAGGCGCCCGGGGAGTTTGTGTGGTGAGCACAGGTCCAGAGGGCATGCGACAGCAGACAAGCATGTGGGCAGCCGTGCAGGGGGCAGAAGGCATGCTGTCTGGCTGCGGCGGTGAGTAAGATGGTGTCCCTAGAGGGATGTCGGCATTACAAGAAGATTTAAAGAATGGTGGCTATTAGAGTTACTGTGAATCGATTTGCACTTCCCAGACCATCAGCCATGACAGTGGTCTGTAACCATTGGATGTGAGTGCGAGGACCGCCTCTTACTTGAAGGCATCTGCAGCTCTCACCAACTCTAGAGACAATATTAATTAGTATTATGTATGCTGCAAAAATTGTCTTGTTTGACCGTTAAAAGACATGTAATAAAACATGCAGGGAATGTGAAATTCTCCGCTCGCATCGGCAACCCTCTGATGTGATCGCGGGGCGCTATGGGTTGTCATGACAGCTGGGGTTTTACTGATGATCCATGTCTGTGATGATGAACTTCCTGTGAACGCCGGCTGCAAACGAGCATTCACAGGAGATGATCATTTGTGATCTATAGAGCCATGCTGTCAGAGATTAACAGTGGGATTTAACTAGTTAACATGTGCAGGCAAATCTCCAGTCCATCTGCGCCTGTTAGAGGCACATGTCAACTGATCTGATCAGCCGAAGTGCAGGGAAAGATGCAATCGGGGGACTCGACCAATGGACATACATGTACATCTTTGGTCACGAAGGAATTAGAGATTACTTAAGAGTTTTGTGTTATTTTTCTGGGGAAGGATTTGTTTCAACTGTGAAATGCGTACATTGGTAAGACTGCTCTTTCTCTTCACCACCATCTCTTTATCCGTATACTCCCTTCTATTACTGTAATTAAACAGTTATGCATTATTAATTTTGTTTATTTCAAAGTTCTCATGCAAGTCATTATTCAGATTTGTCTGTGAAGCTACGTTTTCAAGCTATGTGCTGAACCCTAATTTAATCAGACTCCAAACCTGACTACAAAATAATCTCTCTTGAGCTGGAGTTGCACATAGCGATATTCCAGCGACCTGACCAATGATGGGATCGCTGGAACATCGTTATGTGATCGCTGGTGAGATGCCAGACAGGCAGATCTCACCAGCGATCGCCCAGCGATGCGCGACACCCGACTGTTGCTGGGATCAGTCAGGGTGACGGGTGCACACAGGGTGTCGCTGCTCGTTGCCCCTGTCACACATGCCGATGCATGCGTGACAGCGGCAGACCAACGATTGAAAAAATGGTCCCAGCCATTCCGCAACGATCAGCGATCAGCGAACTGGTCGCTGGTCATTGCGGCATGTCACATGCAGCGACTTTGCGGGCGAGGTTGCTGCAATGTCACAACACCTGTGACATTGCAGCGACATCGGTTGCGATATCGCTGCGTGTAACCCGGCCTTTGGACTTTGGAGAAGTTTTCTGTTTTTTAATTGTTTCATTCCTGCTCTTTCAAATTCACATTTTTTTCCTATACTTGTATCACTGAGTGTTCAATTTTTGTGGCTGAGTTGTATTTTTTAATAAGATTATTTTGGAGTACATATAAATATTGAGAATCTAGTATATATTCAATATAAAGCCATTTTAGATTATTTTCTTTGAAGAATGATAGAAGAAATGAAATGACATAGTCCTTAGGGTTCTGGTATTTGGGTTTGTTAGATTTTTTGCAGTGATTACAGCAGAAATGTTAACTTCATGTTGTGAGTTAGTATGATTATGACAATATCAAATATATAAAGTTCTTTTATGTCTTAACAATGAAAGTACTTTTTGAAAAATATATGCTGTATATATTAGATTTTGTGTTTCTTTGCTGTAATAGTAGGCAGTTTTCTTTGGATACTTTCACACTGCGACCTGCTGTCTTTAATGTCCTGTCAGGGCTTACTATCTGAACCCCCGCAAACTGGACTTTGGACATATGCGCCGACAGGGTCATTCACTTTAATGGTGCAGACGGATTCAACATGTACGCTGTTGTGCAACATTTTCGGGTGTATACATTTACTGCAGGCGGACACCCGAACACAGTCTAGTACACCTGCATGTTTTAGCCAAACTTGCCAACTTTACAGAAATTCCTGCACAGCCCATAAATATAGGTCAGTTTCCCCCCATCCATAAAAAATAAAGTGTGTTGCGTCCATGATTTTTTTAAGATTGGAGAAATTTAGAGCTTCACCTTCATCTAAGGCCCAATCAGTCCTCTTTCCATCCAGCAGTGGACGCGCTCACACTATTACATGGTCTGACTATGTCACTTGAGTAACCTCCACCTCTCTGTACTATCATGTGTGGTGGTCAGAATGTAGTTTTTTTTAGATGTGTTGTAATTATGTTTTTTTATTAGTTTATAGGTTTTATGCCATTTTAGGAGCAATATTGGAGAGGAGTTTGGAAGAGTGACTCGTTGGTCCAACTGTATAAAAAGCTGTATGACATCTGTCTAGAATTGCTTATTTTTTATTCTGGTGTGATGATGGCTGCTTAAGGCTAAAACATTGCTATTTTGTGTACTGATATGCCCGAGCGTCACTGATTACGTTTCATATCTGGATGGGGGCAGAGGCTGTGGTAGTGATTCCAGCCTCCACCCCTGATGATGCTACATTTGGGGATCCCAGCATTCACTGGGATTCCCTAACGAAGTGCCATCAACAAGGATGTGAAAAAAATTGAAGGGCAGTTAGTAGTGTAGTTAATTAACAGTAGAGATTTTTTTTTAATTTGAGTACATTAGAAAGATTGTTTAGATTATGGCACTAAATAGATAGGGATTAAGTAGGAAAAATGCTTTTGTCTTCTGACCAACTATCTAAGACTGGGGCTGTGTGGGATTTTGGCCATGATCAAAAATGGCTTTATGTTTCTGCTATATTGCAGCATATTTCAGGTAAAAGGGGTCAAATTGTGACATCTAGGGTTAGTCAAAAAAATCAAACTTGTTCTGACTTGTTGTGACTTGCTTGTTGCGGTACCCCTAAGGATCACAATGCAACCCCATTCATCTGCAGTAGGCTGCGTTCACACATTTGCGCATTTTGCTGCGCGCGCGCTTTTTGCCGCGATTTTTGGCCGCGCAAAAAAGTGCAACAAAATACGCAGGGGCTTTCACACACTGCGCTTTCTTTACTCCAGAAAGCGCAGTGATGTCACAGAGGGGAGGAAGAATCCTGCTTCCTCCTCCCCTCTGTGACAGCCCCATTAGATTTCACAGTGTATTAATACACACTGTGAAATCTAAATTAAACAAAAGCAAGTGAATGAAAAATAAAAAGAATGAATACTTCACCTGTCCGATGCCTTTTCCCGCTGTTCGGTCTCCGGTTCCAAGTGAGAGGTCTTCTGCCAGGACCTGTGGTGACATCAGAGGGGCGTTCCCGGGGCGTTCCCAGCGCTGATTGGCTGCTCGCGGTCATGTGATATGTATCACATGACCGCAAGTGCCGGGAACGCCCCTCTGATGTCACCACAGGTCCTGTCAGAACACATCTCACTTGGAACCGGAGACCGGATACCGGGAAAAGGCGTCGGAGGGTAAGTATTTCATTCTTTTTTATTTTTCATACACTTGCCTCTGTTTAATTTAGATTTCGACAGTGTATATTAATACACTATGAAATCTAATGGGGCCACAGCTGTCACAGAGGGGAGGAGGAAGCAGGATTCTTCCTCCCCTCTGGGAGAATACGCAGGAGCAGCTGCGTAAACAATTGACATATCAATTCTTTACGCAGCTGCGCTTTCTCCCTGAAAACGCACTGCGTATTTTTGCCCAATGTCTGCACTGCAAAGTGAATTTCACATTCACTTTGCTGGCAGACAAAAGGCACATTGCGTATTTTGAAAAGCGCGCGTAAAAAAACGCGGCAAAATACGCAATGTGTGAATGCAGCCTTACATAGCAATGTTGTAGTGCACAGACTGATCTTTGGCCATGTGAACTGTGTCGCAGCCTATGTTGTTGTGGGACCACAGCCTAAATTGTTCACTAAAGAGGTTTGTTTAACATCTATCCCCATGTGCCTATCGCACATTGAATCTGAACTTTGATGTACTCGCTGTGAGCAATTAGCTGATCTTGTTCTGTGAAACAGACCAGTGTGAATTACAAGTTTTATTTGCTTTTGTTAGGAATTGTACTTTATTCTCTGAGAAATAAATTCTTTTGATGTAAACATTAACTTACCACAATTTGTGAATACATCCCATATTTTCCACAGCTGTCTTTTAGGTCCCCTTCACATCACGTTTTTTTCCTGTTCGTGGGGATCCTGTTTTCACAGGACCACACAGACAGTAATGGACAGTTCCAGATGTGTAACTCCGGATGCCACTTCTGTGTCCCGATCGTGATTTTGAGGGATCCTAACACAGAAAGCATTGGGAGGAGCAGAGCCTGCAATGCACAGGCAAGCGGGGATGTACTTTCACTTTCGCAACATACATTGCAATTGTGAAATAAAAGAAAGCAATGGTTAAAAATGTAAAAACAAATGATCACCTCTCCGCCGAGTGTCCCGCGATGCGAGGTGTCCACCTCCGATGGCTGCAGGACCTTAATCAGCTGACAGGGCAGGGTGGCAACCCGATCTGCTGATGTGTCACATGACAACATCAGCTGAGCAGTTTAAATCGCCCACCGATCGCCAAGCAGGCAATTTAAACCGCTCAGCTGATGCTGTCATGTGACACATCAGCTGATTGGGTTGCCGCCCCCTTCCCGGTCAGCTGATGACGGTCCTTCAGCCCCCGGAGGTGGATGCCTCGCATCGCGGGACACTCTGTGGAGAGGTGAGCATTTTTTTTTATTTTTAACACATTATTTATTTAATTTCATTTTAGCAGTGTATGTAGAACAGAGCAGTTTTAGTGCACTGAGCATGCTCAGTACACTAAAACCGGATCCGGGAAACAATCCTGTTTTTTCCCGGATCCGAACTCCATAGACTCTCAGGTTATTTGAATCGGACAGCGTCAGATCCGATGCTGTCCGATTGTGTCCGCTGCACCCAAAATCGGAGCAGTCTCTGATTTTGGGGACGTGAAAAAAGCAGACACAATCAGACCACTGCACACACGGATGGCTATTAAGGACTAATCCGTGCCCATAGGGAACATGGGGAGCCAAATCGGATCCGTGGCTATCCTTTTTACAGCGGATAGCCACGGATCCCAAAAAAATGTTATGTGAAGGGGGCCTTAGGGTGTTTTGTATAGAGAATCTGTAAACGATGCAAAACCTCTAACCAATATTTTTGGTCATCTAATTGCAATATTTGCTAACACAATTTCACCAAAGTCTGCTCTAAGATTTGCAGTGATTACCATTTTCTTCTGCGCACTATTATGATGCCTAAGAGATGTCTGTATGGTTCATAACTATAGTTGCCCAACTCTTTCCAAAGGACATATCGTGATAAGCAGAAATCTCCATCCTTGAGTAGAATAATTTAAATGATGTTGTTCTTGTTCAAGTACTTGTAAACAAAGGCAAAATTAATTTCACCCTTATCCACAAAAATGCACAAGCCCAATTTATTCTAAAGTATCTTAAAACCGATTAGTAAAGACAAACTTAAGAAACCCTTGAAAGTGTTTGTCTCTTCATTTCTTTTCAGGAGCAAGCCACTCGTTGCTGATTGCTGGGTTTGCCCCTGCTTGATTGACAGTTCAGCTGAGAGCTTGAGTTGGCTTAAACTCTGCACACTATTTTAGGCAGCTTTGCTACTGAAGCATCGGCAGCACAGTGGCACTCAAGCCGGCCACTTTGTAGAGCTAACAATGTATTCCAGTGATGCTGGCTGGCTTCTGTGCAGTGCTTACAAGCTGAATAAGTATGAATGGAGTGATGTGGGGTTCTTCTGCGCTGCCTTGAATAACCAGACGAGATGAGTCCAAAGGTCTTGAGAGAAAAGCATGGTTTATTTTCTACGCATTTCAAGGCACACTTGCCTCTTCATCAAGATATAACCTCACTTTTATCTCAAGGCCTTTGCATTCATGTAGTCTGGCTGTTACCAGCAGCACAGAGGAACCACACATCACTCCATTCATTCTTCTGCTGCTTGTAAGCACTGCACAGAAGCTAGCTGGGATCGCTGGAATGCATTGTTGATTCAAACTATCAATCAAGTGACTTCCCTCGTGGGTGTGCACTGGCCTTTTGTATGTTCTTCTGTAGTTGTTTCACACACAACTGCATTAGATGAAGAGACTCCTTCATCCCTTTCAATCCCATTACCCAGTTAAAAATCTATTGCACTTTGTTCTGCCTAAGGCCCGTTCACGCCACGGCAAGATCAGGTCTGGGGCTGTCCGATGTGCGCCTTACAGCCCCAGACCCAATTTTGCTGTAATGCAGACCTATGGGGCCGGATGGAGCCGGATGGCAGCTATGTGCCATCCGGTTTCCATCTGTCAGGGAGGATCTGGGACAATTCAGATTTTTCTCCCAGACACAAAAACGTTGCAAGCAACATTTTTGTGTCCGGGGAAAAATCGGACAAAATTGGATCCTCCCAGATCTGGCCCGATCCGGCGCCCCCTAACATGGGGATCCAGGAGCAGGACGCTGGGTGCTTAAGTTTAGCAGCAAGTGTGCTGCTAAACTTCAGCACCATGAGCTGTCCCCTCCAGAGATTTCAGGACCGCGGCTAGCTCCCCAATAGCCACGATCTTGAAATTTCAGTAGCTGCGGCTGCTATCAGCTGAATCCGGCTGCAAACCGGATGGTTCTGTTTGCAAATCGGGTCCGGGCTGTCAGGTTTACACAGGACAGCCCCAGACCTGATCAGACCGCAGTGTGAAACCAGCCTTAGTTCTCTCCTACAAGCTCAATAGGAAAGAGCTTGTAAGCACTGTGCAGGCTTGGTCCAATTCTCTTGTTTGATCTGTTTCCTTAGCCAATGAGTTTTAAACAAAAAAATACTAAAGCCAAGATATACTGAGAACTACTCACATGTAAATGGGAAAATTGTTTATTTTTACCAGAAATTTCCCTTTAACCCTTTAACCGTCTATTCTTTTTAACTTGTCCTTCATTTTGGTGTTTGATGAACATGTAAAGATAAGAAATAAAACAAAAATGCATGCACCAATTGTTTTTTTTTTTTCATTTGGACCCACCCTAAGATAAAATTAACAAATATTATAGCTGTTGTCCGGTGACTGCAAGATGGGACAGGTCATACTGGATTGTTGGGGTCCAACACCTGGCACGTCAACCGATCAGTTTTTATTTTCTTTCTCGGTCAGAATAAATAACACCTTAAAAGAGCTGCAAGGGGAACGTCTTTCAATGTGCAGCGGGTGCTGATGGGTACAGTAAAACAGCTCTTATTACAAAGAATGAAGCTGTTCTGCAGTACTTAGCCGTAAATGAAGCCAATAGCAGCTGATCGCCCACACCAACTCATATTAAATACTTGACATCAATTTTTTTCTACCACTCCTATACTTATGATATACACATAAGTGAATTAAAATTAATAGTACAGAATTTCCCGCAAAAAAAATAAATAAATAAGGGTAACCTGTCATATGTAAAAATGCTATTAACCTGTTACCTGCAGACATGGGGTTAATCTGCAGATTAAGAGCATTTGAAAAAAGCCTGGTGCCTGCACATTGAACCCCACTGATGGGAGGAAATGAACTGTAATCCTCCCGACAGCTTTCTGATTTCAGTTATGGGGTGATGCCAGCGTAGCTTCAGTCACCACTCTGTGTATGGAGAGTAAAGGCTGTAACCACGCCCACCGCAGTGACTGACAGCTATACAGCATTAGAAACAGCTGTCAGTCAGTGCGGGGGGGGGGTTACACTCCATACACAGAGCGGTGACTGAACTGGCACCACCTCTATGACTGAAACCGCAACACTGCCGGGAGGAATAAAGTTCATTACCTGCTGGCAGCGGGTGTAATGTGCCAATGCCAGGCAGGTTCCAAACACTACTAACCTGCAGGTTATCCCCATATTTACAGGCTAGTAGCGTTTTTACCCGTTTCAGGTTCCCTTTAAACTTGTGATCGGTAAAATCTAAATGTGAAAAATTAGTTGTGTCTGGCTCTTTAGACAACTACAGTTGTTTGGTATGTTAGGGGTTAATAGAGTCAAGGAGCACAGTGTGTTAAGTTGACTTTCGTGACCTAGGAAATGTATATAGGGCATTATAATATGACTGAGGACACCGTCTTCACCGCTCACAATTCTCACGCATTTGATCTCCCGTTTCCAGGTTCCACAATTTCATTAAATTTCCCCCTTTTGTCTCTTGTCCTTTATGACAAAGGGAGTCAGATTCTTTCTACATGTCTTTACCCTGAGCACTGAAGCGTCTTACAAATTGGATTGTTACCAGTCCTCACAATCTTGTGCCATGGCTAGCGGCTGATGACAGAATCTGTTTGTTTTTTTTTTCTTTTTAAGAAATCATTACTTTTTTTTATACTTTTTTTTAATTTATCGCTTTAAATATGTCATCTATGTTTAACCCCTTGTTTTCTTTTTACTTTGCTTTAGTCTCCAGCTCTTCTCCAACTCATCACGCCTGGTCGTTCTTTCTACTTATATGCCAGATCACCATGCTTGGATTTTATTTATAAAATTGAAAATTAAAGAAAGGACTGAAAACAAAGATGTTAAGTGAGAAAACGTAGCCCCAGAAGCAAAATTCTCCAAGGTGCAAGAGTGGAAAAAGAGACATTCTTACAATGTATACTCAGAAATTGAATTAAACGCAGGCAATAAATGGCTGTATGTGTAACCTGTTAACCATCATATGGAAACTTTACCCAACTTGGGTTCATCAGGTTACTCTGTTTCTTCTGACGGAGCCCCGCTTTATCTGTACTTTACATTCAGGACCTCACTAAACTTTTTTTTTACTTTCAGTTGATTAAATCTTTTTTTTGTCCATCTCATTGCTTTTCTTGAAATGATATATGGAAACATTAGTTGTCTAAAATCTTCAGAATAGAAGGAAACAATTACTATCATACTATTACTAGCATTACTATAAAAAACCATAAAAATATTATGTAACCGAAAAAAATGAAGTAAGGGAAGGAAGCTGCCGTTAAATCTGAGAATTTCTTAGGACAGGTGGAAACATAACTTTGAGTGACTGAGGTTGTGTGCTCTAATATATCAATATGTGACTATAAGGAAACTCAGGAAAAGCTTGAACTTACACCATATAGATATTACATCCTTGCTAATACCATTGATGATGAAATGTCTTTTAATATCAGCAGCCACCAGCTATAATGGATCACACTAGATGTTAGATTATTCGGTGACATTTTCAGCTGCACATTAGACATTAAATTTTGAGCACATTTTTATATTTGTATGTCCTTAAAATATTCTTATATTAGGCAGAACGAATCAGATTATGTTGTTTCTAGGCAAAAATACTTTTTTCTTTGCATTCCTGTACTTTTAAATGTGTTCACATGTTGTGAAGGGTGTCATCAAGAACACAGAAAATGTTGGTGATTAGCTATTATCACTGAAATAGTGCCACTCTTGGCCATAGACTGTGCCTGTTATTGCAGATCATTGTAGAAATACAACACCAGGCAGAGGGCATTGACAAGGGTGCTGCCGTATCTGGCAAAATGGTGATTTTTTATAATCAGGCATGACTTTGGTATTGTCGATATTCTGCCTAGTCCATCTACCCTGTGATAACCTCTAAATACAGCCCCACCACTGTGGAACACACACAGAACACGCTGACACATCATTTGGCTACAGAAGCCTTGTCTTTTAACAACATAATGAAAACATTTTGTAATGTTCTATATGTATAGTTGGTAGGGTCTCTGAAGCTACAAAAATCTGGTGATTACCAAAAACAGTCCCGTAAACCATAATACTTCCAGCTGTAACTCCACAGGCTCTGGAGCACCATACTTAAAATAACCAAAAACTCCAAGGACTTGACATTCCAGTGCCGCAAGTTGCCCAAAATTCACCAAACCATCAAACAGACTTGTAGCAAATTGAGGAATTCATATCCCAATGATTTCCCCAGACCAATTTAGAGCCAACTTCAAGGACCCCCAACCGCCATTAGCTACCGTGACCATTAGCCATACCTCACAACCCTATTACCAATAACCCAAAATTAGAGAAGGTGGGCTGGTCTACCACAGCCCCTGAGAGCGGGAAGAATGTCTACATTTCACCCCACTATTCCTTTTAACCCTTTTACTTCTGACCCATCCTTCCCCATTACTGGCCTCACCTGGGCTGAAGGTTTGGCCTTTTCTATATGTCTACAATGGAGCTTGCTATTACTAAGTCAATTTATACTTTTGTTCCTATAAACTATCTCACTAAATAATACACAAAGACCACATGTACAAATTTAGCATTTACCAGTTCAGTTTCTATCTATTAGGACAAATACCCAAGATTATTATGTGTCATGTCCCATTGACATTTCATAGTGTGGAGAGCTGGAAACTGTCAATAGACTTCTGTGCCATTGTAGAATAGCAGACGTCAAAATAAATGTCATTTGGCAGACCAATGTGGATTTCTCATCATTGAAAATGTATCGTTTTTGCCAGCAGATTCTTCTTTCAGACTGATAATAGGAAATAATACTTTAAAGGAAATTTGTCAACAGATTTTTGTTATATAATCTGAGATCATGAAGTAGAGACAGGGACCCTAATTCCAGTGATGTATCACTTAGGTTGGGTTCACATTGGTGTTCCCCTCCGCAGCGTTCTGCGAAAGGGAAGCGCCATGTGTGCGCAGCCAGCAGAAGCCCCTATCTTTATAATGAGAGCGCACGGTGCTGCGCTTGACTGCGCATGACCGTGCGCTCCCATTCACTCCCATATGTGATTTGTATGCAGGCGGATGCTTGCGCACAAATCACACAGTCTCGTCCGCACCAGGGACGCGACATGTTGCATTCCTGGTGCGGACGAGAGTGTGTGATTTGTGCGCAGGCATCCGCCTGCATACAAATCACACATGGGAGTGAATGGGAGTGCACAGTCATGCGCAGTCAAGCGCAGCACCATGCGCTCTCATTATAAAGATAGGGGCTTCTGCTGGCTGCGCACACATGGCGCTTCCCCTCCGCAGAACGCTGCGGAGGGGAACGCCAATGTGAACCCAGTCTTAGTTTACTGGGTGCAGTAGTTGTTATAAAATCACAGTTATCACTGCTGCAGATCTAGCAGAGCTCGGAATGCTGAGCTGTGTATAACCCCACCCACACCACTGATTGGCAGCATCCTGTGTACACTGGGCATAGGCAGAAAGGTACTAATGTGTGGTGGAAGTCTGGTTGTTACATGATTGATGTGGCACCTAGTCCTGCAGCAATAATCCCCTGCTAATAAAACTCTTGATTGTATTGAACCAGCAAAACACAGCCCAGTAAGTAACACTTAATGGAAGATACCTTGATTCCAGTGATATCATGGTGCAGTCAGATTATGTAGCAAAAACCTGCTAACGGATTTCCTTTAATTCACACCCATAAATACAGATAGAATCACACTCACTCCTAAGGCAAATGCAGATGTATTTTAGATGGACTGCAGCCAAGAACAGTTGGCCTTCCTTTATGGCTGTACATGTATTTACATGTGCTCCGGAATTATAGAAGCAGAATTTCTACTGATACGTATTCCACAAAGGGAATCACCATAAAACAACTGTTCACCTTGTATGGGACATAGCCCTAATATAAATCATGCCTTTTGTGTCCAAGTCCCTTGCTGTATTTGCCAGAAATCCTTTTAGATTCAAGATAAAAAAATGTTTGTGCCGTGTAGCCTGACGAAGGGGCCATAGTGTCCCGAAAGCTTGCTGTTTGCCATCTTTTCAGTTAGCCATTAAAAGGTATCAACCACTGAGGACTCTGATTCCAATATTTTTTTATATTCAAGTATTTTATTGAGGTGCTCAGTGCACCCTGGCATTGCCGAATCATGCAGTGCACCTTCCATCTATTTGTTTCCATATATTTACACCCCCTCTTCTTTGATTGACAGGCCTGGCATTAGAAGAACCATAGGACAGAGAGATAGTTTCTTAGTTTATTAACGTTGAAGGAAGACTTTAAGGGTGCCGTCACACCTGGCGACGGCACTGGAGATGTCAGTGGCGACTGGCGGGAGTGCGCACGTTTTTGGTGCCCCGTCAGCATCGCCGACCCCCGTGTACATGGGGAGACACCTCCGGCGATGCCCCGGCGAGCTGACAGGCGGTATTGCCGCCGGGGTGTCTCAAAACCCCAGTGGCGATGCAGTAGAATGGGAGCCTATGGCTCCCATTGCCTGTGAGGTCGGCGGTGGCCATTTACATGGGGCAATGTGAACACATCGCCCCAGATCGGCCACCTGGTTTCACATCATTGATATGAAACCAGGCCGGCACTCAGAGGCGCTGACATCGCCTCTTTACATTAGGCGACGCAGGGGCGATATCGGCGCCAATTGGCCACGCCCCTACGTCGCCTAATACATCGGCACCCTAAGTCCATCAAGGCCAGCCCATAGCCTAACATGTTGATCCAGAGGAAGGCAAAAATCTAATGTGGCAAACACTAAGCTCCATATTAGGGGGAAAATTCCTTCCTGACTCCACATACAGCAATCAGACTAGATTCCTGGATCAACGCCCTATCAAACAATCTAGCATATATATCTGGCAATAATATATTTTTCCATTTAAGCATCTAGGCCCTTCTTAAATTTTAGTAGTGAGCCACTCATTACAGCATCATGTGGCAGAGAGTTCCATAGTCTCACTGCTCTTACAGTAAAGAATCCACGTCTGTGATTATGATTAAACCTTCTTTCCTCCATATGTAGAGGATGCCCCCTTGTCCTAGTCTAAGGTCTAGATGTAAAAAGATCATTAGAAAGGTCTCTGTACTGTCCCCTCATATATTTATACATTATTATAAGATCACCCCTAAGCCTTCGTTTTTCCAAGCTAAATAACCCCAAGTTTAATAACCTGTCTTGGTATTGCAGACCCCTCAGTCCTCTAATAACCTTGGTCACTCTTTTCTGGACCCGCTCTAGTTCAGCTATGTCTTTCTTATACACCGGAGACCAGAATTGTACACAGTATTCTAAGTGTGGTCGCACTAGTGACTTGTATAGAGGTAAAATTATGTTCTCCTCATGAGCATCTATGCCTCTTCTAATACATCCAATTATTTTATTTGCCATTGCAGCAGCTGCCTGACACTGACCACTAAATGTGAGTTTGTCATTTACCCATACACCCAGGTGTTTTTCAGTGATAGTTTTGCCCAGTGTTCTACAATTAAGAACATAATTATACCTTTTATTTCCTCTGCCCAAGTGCATGACTTTACATTTATTCCCATTAAAGCTCATTTGCCATTTATCAGCCCAAGCTTCTAGTTTACATAAGTCCTCCTGTAATATAAAATTGTCCTCCTCTGTATTGATTTCCTTGCACAGTTTAGTGTCATGTGCAAATATTGAGATTGTACTCTGTATGCCCCCTACAAGGTCATTAATAAATATATTAAAAAGAAGCTGGCCCAACACTGACCCCTGTGGTACCCCACTGTTAACTGTGACCCATTATGAGTGTTTTCCATTAATAACCACCCTTTGTTTCCTATCACTGAGCCAGTTCTTAACCCACTTACACATATTTTGCCTATCCCCATTGCCCTCTTTTTATATATCAACCTTTTGTGTGGCACCGTGTCAAAGGCTTTTGAAAGGTTCATATTCCACTGCATTTCTTTGGTCCAGTCCGGAACTTACCTATTCATAGAAGCTTATCAGATTACTTAATACGAATGGTCCCTCATAAACTCATGTTGATACTGGGTAATGGAGATCAATAATAATATAATACATTTTCCTTATATAACGCCAACATATTACGCAGCACTTCACAATTGAGTAGAGAGCAATAACGGCAATACAAAGTAATACATAGTTCACCAGTTACAGGAGAGGTGAGGGCCCTGTTCAGAAGCTTACAATCTATAAGGACATAGGGGAACACAGCAGGTAGGACATGCTTGTAAGGTCTGGTTCAGCCATGAATAGGGGTTTTTCATGTGAGGCCACATGCTCTGGTCATCAGCCAGTACTGTCTATATGAACTTAGGTGCTATTAGTTTTAGGGAGGAAGTAAAGACAGATGAATAGGAAAGAGCAGGTTATGTTTAACATTTAGAAGCATGGATCATCGAAGAGGGGAAAGTTATGTTAGGGCATTGAGGTGATAGGCCTGTCTAAAGAGATATGTTTTTAAAGCACTCTTAAAAACATGGGGGCTAGAGATTATTTGCAACGTTTGAGGTAGTCATTCCAGAGGACTGATGCAGCACGAGAGAAATCATGGGAGTGCACTAAACTGATCAACCAAGGGTGCAACAAGCACATCATCAGTATATCTAAATAAAGAACTATGTCTGACAAATGCAGCAATGAATTTAGAAACTACAGATTTTTATTAGGTTTTGTTCCCTATAACATGTTCTGTTTGGTCATTTTGTACTGACAGGTTCAGTTGAGCTCAAGAGTTGATTTACCATGACACTAAATAATCTGTGGCAAAATGTTGCAAGTGGACTTGTGGACAATCTTAGACATAAATTATCAAACCGATTTAAAATCCGCACATTAGGACATATTTCTACAGGCTCCATGTGGATCTATTTTAGTAAAATCTCATATATATGTGCTGTAACGTTAACACACTGGAAAGTTTCTATTTTGAACATCGGGGTATATCTGCCCCATTACAAAATACCCAATATGGCGTCAAATGTTATTCAGCAGAATTTTAAGACTCACCATTACATTACTACTTCCATTGTGCACAGTACTTACCAATGCACATTCCATTTAAGGGCCCTTTCACATCAGCGTTTTTCGTAATTCGCGGCAGATGCGGTGAAAAAAACGCATCTGCCGCGTTTGCCGCATAACCGTTCCACTTGCGGCGCGGTTGCGGTTTTTTCTATGCAAAGTATAGGCGTACTTGCAGCAGATGCGGCAAGTGCGGTTTTGCACTTGCGGCAGATGCGGCCGCGAAAAAAAACCGCAGTAAGCCGCGTTTTTTTTCGCGGCCGCACCTGCTGCAAGTGCAAAACCGCACTTGCCGCACCTGCCGCAAGTACGCCTATACTTTGCATAGAAAAAACCGAAACCGCGCCGCAAGTGGAACGGTTATGCGGCAAACGCGGCAGATGCGGTTTTTTCACCGCATCTGCCGCGAATTACGAAAAACGCTGATGTGAAAGCACCCTTAGACCTGTCTATTTCAGGCAAACCTTATATGAACAGTCCATTGATCATTCACAATGAATAACTGTTGTCAAGTACAAACATTACTTTATACACAAGAAGGGCTGGCAAATTCAAAGCTGGAATACCCGAGACAATACCTGAGAGTTGTAGCATCAAGGTCAGTTTCAATGAAAAATAAGATATAAGCACCAATATGATTATACCTACGACAGATAAACTGAACCCACGCCTCAAAGAGAGGGATTAGCAAAAGAATTGGTTCTTCGGAGGCAGGTAATACAAGTATTGTATCTAGGCACCCCAATCTAATTATGTGCCATAATATGTAAATATCAATATAACATCTGGTATTTATTGCTTTTCTGCGCAGATTCTTATTTTTGGCAAAAAAAAAAAACCAATATCCCTCTTAACGCTACAAGTTCGCGCTTCAGACTCATAACGTATGATGCAAATGTTGCCATTATCCTGATTTTAAATGTTAAATTAATAAAAAGAAGGCAAAAATGACATTGTATGTCTTTATTTACTATGAAATATTATGTTTCTACATCATGTGTTTGGTAAGAAAGCCTGAGCCCCGTGTATGGAGGTTTACAGGGGTGCACATAGTCCCTGTAGCTCTGAGCTACTAGACACATGTATGGCGCCCTCTGGCCGGCACAGTCTCTTCTAGAAGAAGGCGCTGATTGTACTATGGCGTCAGTTTATACAGAAACAAATAAACAGCTGCACTTTGAAATGTTAAGGTATATAAACATTGACTATAGGACTTTGGACATGCATTATTGCTAAGGAAATACATTTAAAAAACTAGACACTTAGCACATAAGAAAGGTTAGTTTAATATGAGCCTAGCAGCCAATGCCAAGGTATATCTCTTTGCTGGGGCCCTACCTCTACCCATGATAAAAAACTTACAATTTTATGGACGGGCAGGAACCTGCTCATAGTAAATTAAAAATGGCCTTAAAGGGAAGGTGCCACCAAAAAAAAAAAAATTCAACAATTGCAAAAATGTAAAGTATTAATGTTTTGATTTGTTTTTACAATATTGTCATGTTGTATTTATGGAGTAAAATATGAAAAATAATATAAAAAGTTTGATATGTTCCACTTCGAAACACTAGGGGGAGCAGCTGCTGAAAATTTGGCATGAAAACCTAGTGTACAGCAGGCATGCATTACGACTGCTGAAAATCTGGGCTGGATTTGCTCAATGAGTGTGATGTCTCCTGCCCCCCTCCCTTTCTGGGTGTTAACAAATGGATAAAAGACAATGACATTTGGGGTCAATCACAGTGAGGAGCCATTTTGTTGAAGACACAGGGTGATACCAACACACAACTACATGCAGATCCTTACGCAGCAAGGTCTGATATTAGAGTGTCAGCTCTGCAGCCCAGGCCTGCATATACAGTATAGAGTGGACCCTGAAGTCTGATATTAGAGTGTCAGCTCTGCAGCCCAGGCCTGGATATACAGGAATATAGGGTACAGAGTGGACACTGAGGTCTGATATTAGAGTGTCGGGCCTGGACTGAATATTGTCCTTGTGTTTTTACTATTTATTTTGTATATAATAAATGTAAATGTTTCAGCTTTATTCAGTAATTTGTATTTTCACTGTTGATGCAAACATAGAGGGTACCTTTACACGCCGCTACGACAGGATGGATACAACCCGCTACTTCACGTGCACGAGCACGGCCAAATGGTTACAAACGGGAAACGCACCACCTTTACACGCCGCCACAAGGTGCGCTACGCTACGTTACATCTATAGCTAGATACATCGCCGGGTGTCTCAAGTAGCCCATCTTAGCTTATTTACACACCGCTACAACAAGCTAATATGGGCGTACCTGGTGCAGCAGGGACAACACATAGGCGTGCCACAATTGTGGATTACGAGACGTCCGTACGCTGATAGGACAACGCAAGAACATCATGATTGGGCAGGCATCGCAGGAGGCTGATTAATACATGACGCTTGAGCGATTGTGTAGTGTGACTGCTCAGCTCCTTAAATATGCCTCCCTATGCAGCGACTACCAATCGTAATGCAGGAGCTTCCACCAATGATCGCTGAAGGGGCGTGGTATCCCGGAGGCTGTGTCACGCCCCAGCTACATACCAGGTACATCGCCTGGTGTATAGACATCCCTTCTGTAGCCTCTTTACACGCCGATACAGCTCGCTACAATCGCCTGTGTAGCCACCTGTTTCAGAGCAGTGCTCGGAAACAGATGTATCTATTGCCGGCTGTCACGTCCCGTCTTCACACGCCGCTACTACGGGCTATATTGACGCTACAAGCTACATTTGTAGCCTGTAGCGGGTTGTATCCATCCTGTCGTAGCGGCGTGTAAAGGTACCCTAAGGGTTGCCAGTCATGTGACATCTCATGTTATCCATTAGGTACCAGTGACATGTAACAGCAGAATAGTGACTGCAGCTCTGGAGGTGACTGGAGGATAAGACACGATGTAACAGCAGAAAAGTTGTTTCAGTTCTGGAAGTGACTGGAGGATAAGACAATGTAACAGCAGAATAGTGACTGCAGCTCTGGAGGATAAGACACAATGTAACAGCAGAAAGGTTGTTGCAGCTCTAGAGGTGACTGGAGGATAAGAGACGATGTCTTATTCTCCAGTCACCTTCAGAGCGGCAGTCACTATTCTGTTACATGAGGTCACAGAATACTGACTGCAGCTCTGGAGGTGACTGGAGGATAAGACACAATGTAACAGCAGAAAAGTTGTTTCAGCTCTGGAGGTGACTGGAGGATAAGACAATGTAACAGCAGAATAGTGACTGCAGCTCTGGAGGTCACTGGAGGATAAGACACGATGTAACAGCAGAAAGGTTGTTGCAGCTCTAGAGGTGACTGGAGGATAAGAGACGATGTCTTATTCTCCAGTCACCTTCAGAGCGGCAGTCACTATTCTATTACATGAGGTCACAGAATACTGACCGCAGCTCTGGAGGTGACTGGAGGATAAGACACAGTGTAACAGCAGTAAAGTTGTTGCAGCTCTAGAGGTGACTGGAGGATAAGACACGATGTCTTATTCTCCAGTCACCTTCAGAGCGGCAGTCACATTACATGAGGTCACAGAATACTGACCGCAGCTCTGGAGGATAAGACATAATGTAGCAGCAGAATAGTGAGCGCAGTTCTGGAGGTGACTGTCTCCCCATTTGTGCTGTCTCCACCCCGCTATGCCTGGTCTCTCTCCCCATGTGTGCTCATCCCCGGTGCTTGGTCTCTCTCCCCATGTGTGCTCATCCCCGGTGCCTGGTCTCTCTCCCCATGTGTGCTCATCCCCTGTGCCCGGTCTCTCTCCCCATGTGTGCTCATCCCCTGTGCCCGGTCTCTCTCCCCATGTGTGCTCATCCCCTGTGCCCGGTCTCCCTCCCCATGTGTGCTCATCCCCTGTGCCCGGTCTCTCTCCCCATGTGTGCTCATCCCCTGTGCCCGGTCTCCCTCCCCATATGTGCTCATCCCCTGTGCCCGGTCTCTCTCCCCATGTGTGCTCATCCCCTGTGCCCGGTCTCTCTCCCCATGTGTGCTCATCCCCTGTGCCTGGTCTCTCTCCCCATGTGTGCTCATCCCCTGTGCCTGGTCTCTCTCCCCATGTGTGCTCATCCCCTGTGCCCGGTCTCTCTCCCCATGTGTGCTCATCCCTTGTGCCTGGTCTCTCTCCCCATGTGTGCTCATCCCCTGTGCCCGGTCTCTCTCCCCATGTGTGCTCATCCCCTGTGCCTGGTCTCTCTCCCCATGTGTGCTCTCTCCCCCTGCATGTCTGTTCCCATGTCTCTCTCTCCCTGCATGTCTCTTCCCTCATGCCTGTCTCCCCCCCATGTGTGTATTCTTTCTTATGTCTGCTGTCCCCCTGCGGGTGTCTCTCTCTCTGCCCCAGCATGTCACTCTCTCTCTCCCCCTGCGTGTCTCGCTCTCTCTGTCCCCCTTAGTGTCCCTTCTAATGTCTGCTCTCCCCCAGCGTGTCTTCTCTTTCCCTGCATGATCAGAGCACGGTGTGATGATCACACTCCTGTCGCCTGATCACTGCAGGCCGGCGGGAAGCGGTGATAGCATAGCTCATCACCGCTTCCCGCCGATACTTACCTCACCCTGGACCTCTGATGCCCACGCTCCTCTCTCCCTGCTGCATCCCGTCCTCTGTCTCCTATACCGATCGGGCTCACGCTGAGGCGATCGGTATAGGAGGAAAGTATGGAGCTCACAGCAGACACTGTGACCTCCACAAAGATGGTGCCGGTCTCCTCCCTCTGCTGCGTTCTGGACAGCCCAGGGGCGTGCCCAGTACACAGCAGGACGGCAGCTCAATGCTAAGTATAGGGTCGGCATCCGACCATTGGTGTCTATGCCCAGGGCTGCCGTAACTGCAGAAGTGGAAGTGTCGTTTCACAGACTGCAAAGCAAGATGGCAGCCCCCAGTAGCTGCAAAAACAGCTAATAATTAAAAAAGTATTAAAGTTACAAAAATTAATTTAGTATTAAACATACGGTAATTGTTTATATAAACAATTATTTTTAATACAAAAAAAAAAAATGCGGCACCCTCCCTTTAAGCTGATGGGAAGGAGGGCTCAGTCAGGAGACATGACCCCATAATAAAATGAATAAACCGACGGCACTTCCTAACAAATAAGTGTGGAAAGGTACAAACCGAACATGTAATCTACTATGTGTTTGTTAGGAAGTGCCGTCAGTTTTCTCATTTTTCATATTTTATAGAGCTGTAATATATCAGACGTGCATGGATCCTGTATTGTACTTCCATATATCTCCTATTTTATACTCAGACAGTTGTTTTATGTAATTTCCATTAAAAATTGTGGCATGCTCGTGAAGACTCCATATGCACAGAGGTTCTCACCCCTGGAAACACCTATGCAGAAACTTCAGGCAACTTCTTTGTCATGGCCGGTACATAGACAGAATGGCGTCACTATTGAAATGAGCAGCCAGCCCCCTTCATTCACAGCTCTGGTAATCTGCCAACAGGAACCTCTCACCAGTCGAAAGTGGAGATGCTGAAACCCGTCCTGATATCATGGGATTGAGGTACCCTAATTCAACAATATTAGTGAATTGTGTGTATTTATATTGAAATATGTCTAAAGAGAAGTATTTTTTTCACATGTATAATTCCTTGAATTTGTAGTATTTAGTTAAAAAGAGCAACCAAGTTATATGGTGCTTACATATACAGTGTCTTGAAAAAGTATTCATACCCTGTGAACTTTTCCATATTTTTTCATGTTACACCAACAAACGTAAATGTATTTTATTGGAATTTTATGTGATATATCAACACTAAGTAGCAAGTATTTGTGAAGTATAAAGGAAATCTAGGACCACCTTTGGCTGCAGTTACTGCTGCAAGTGTTTTGGGGGATGTCTCTACCAGCGTTACACATCTAGAGGCTGAAATATTTGCCCATTCTTCTTTGCACACAAACTCTCGCTCAGTGAGATTAGATGGAGATGTCTGTGATCAGCAATTATCAAGTCTTATCACAGATTCTCAATGGGATTTAGGTCTGGACTGTGACTGGGCCATTCACCATATGAATATGCTTTGATGTAAACCATCCATTGAAGCTCTGGCAGTATCCATAGGGTTGTAGTCCTGCTGGAAGGTGAACCTATGCCCCAGTATCAAGTCTTTTGCAGCCTCTAACAGGTTTTCCTTCACAATTGTCTTGTTTTTAACTCCATCCATCTTCCCAACAACTCTGACCAGCTTCCCTGTCCCTGCTGATGAAAAGCCTCCCCACAGCATGATGCTGCCACCACCATGTGTGACGTGGGGATGGTGTTTTGCAAGGTGCAGTGTTAGTTTTCTACCACACATAGTGTTTTGCATGTAGCCCATAAAGTTCTACTTTAGTCTCATCAGACCAGAGCACCTTCCTCCACATGATCACTGTGTCTCCTACATGGCTTTTTTCAAATTGCAAATGGGACTTTTTATGGCTTGCTTTAAAAAAATGTCTTTCTTCTTACCATTCTTCCTTAACGGACAGATTTGAGGAGTATATGACTAATAGTTGTGGGCAGATTCTCCTACCTAAACTGTTATCTCTACAGCCAGCTCCTCCAGAGTGACCATGGGTCTCTTAGCTGCTCTAATTACTACTCTCCTTGCTTGGGATGTCAATTTACACCTTCCATTTTTGGATGATGGATTGCACAGCGCTCCATGAGATGTTTAATGTTTTGTCTATTTTTTATAACCTAACCCTTTTTTACTCTTCTCCACAACTTTACCCCTGACCTGTCTGGTGTATTCCTTGGTTTTCATGAGGATTTTTGATCCCTAATGTTCTAAAAGAAACCTCTGAGGTCTTCACAGAACAGATGTAGTTATACTGAGAATAGGTTACACACAGGTAGACTCAATTTAGTAATTAGGTGACTTCTGTAGGCAATTGGTCACTTAGTATTTTATTTACAGGTATGAGACTACAGGGGTTGACTACTTTCTTTCTTTAATGTTCTTTTTATTATTTAATTAAGGAAAGAAACATGAAAGCATATGCAATTCACAATGATCAAAATCATAGTAGTAATCTATGAAATGCAGAACATTGCTCAGGGGCAGGGCAAAGGGAACAATAAACAGGCATTAAATAAGTACAACTAAAAAGATCTAATTCAAAGTTAGGACCAGAACTAATTACAGTCTACAATCATTATAATCTCACAGGTATTGTAAAACGTTAACAGGACATCAACGTTGTACTAGATGAACTAAGATAAGTAAAGTCAATTCACGAAATTGGTCCCATTAGATACAACTTAACAAACATAAAGGGAAAGATAGATAAAGAAGATAAGAAAGTAATAGATACAATAGAGTAAGCAGGAAGAATTGCGGGAAGGGGAGTGCAGGGGTATTGATGCTCCTTGGGAGGGAGTTAACAAACTTATCAAATCATACATAGTATGATAAAGTCGCCAAGACAGGGTCCCCATAAAGTATCATCAATATATACTATCGTCAGACAAGGGCCAACGTCCTGTAAAACTCTGGGGTTGATCTATAACGCAACCACGGCTCCCAGGTCTTTTTAACTGTGGGATAGGAACTATATGAGAGGGTTTCAATCTCTGCTGTCCTGTAAATCAAATCTATTTCTTGCAGGATGTGGGCTCTCGTCGGGATTGAGTTAGAATTCCAGTAAGATGGAATCAACATTCTGGCTGCAGCCAGAATATTGCTAGCAAGGCGAGATGCTAAATTATCATTTGGCCATAACCGGAGATTGGGAAGAGAGGATTGTGGTGTCAGGTCAATCTTTCTATCCAGGACTTCCGAGATAACCTCGGATATCATTTCCCAGTAAGGACGAATCTTGGTACAGGTCCACCAAAGATGGAAAATAAGTACTCCTTTCTGACGAACATCTCCAACACGTACCATTTGAGGAGGGATACGAACTCTGGAGTTGGACTGGAGTACGATACCAACGGGAGACTACTTTAAATGAGTTCTCCTGCAATTTCACACAAGGTGAAGGACCATGTGATCTGCAGTAAATCTGATTGATCTGCTCGTCCGTAAATAATATGTTTAAGTCTCTTTCCCATAGGCCTAGATATGCTCTTTTAATATGGGCATTTTCACCATTTAAATATTTGTATAGTTTTGACAATACCCTGAAGGGCGGATGGATTTGCGCACAGAGCTGTTCAAATGGAGTTAGTGGTCTCAATAAGTTAGAGGTCCGTATATGACAATGAACATCCATCTTCAATCTACAATAATGTACTAATGATATCCAAGTAAAAGGGTGTAATTTTTTTAATTCTTCAAACGTTAACAAGGCCCCTTCTAAAAATACTTCATTAGGGATGAGCGAGTGTACTCGCTACTATTCGGTACTCGCCGAATAGTAGCAGTATTCGGCTACTCGCTACTCTCCGATTATCTTATGTGTACTCGGGAGTAACGAGTAGTCCTAATACTTTCGCAGTGTATCTATAGATACACTGCGAAAGTAGCCTAAAAGTGATTAAAAGTTGTTAAAAATAATAAAATTACATACTCAACTGTCCGACGCCTGCACCGGGACCGGCAAAGAAGACATCTGTTTATCGGACAAGGACCTGTGACTACCAGCCAATCAGATGGACGGTAGCGATTTGGCCAATCAGATGGCGACACGTCACAACCACGTGATCGCTAGCGGCCACCTGATTGGCCAGATTGCAATGTCCTGACAGTACACCTAGGACCTTGCAATCTGGCCAATCAGGTGGCCGCTAGCGATCACGTGGTTGTGACGTGTCGCCATCTGATTGGCCAGATCGCTACCGGCCATCTGATTGGCTGGTAGTCACAGGTCCTCGCCCAGTGAGCGGATGTCTTCTTTGCCGGTCTCGGTGCAGGCGTCTGACAGGTGAATATGTAATTTTATTATTTTTAACAACTTTTAATCACTTTTAGGCTACTTTCGCAGTGTATCTATAGATACACTGTGAAAGTATTCGTACTCGCTATACTCACGCCGAGTACCGAGTGCCGGTACCTACTCGTTGCGAGTATAGTGAGTACGACTATTACGGTACTCGCTCATCCCTATACTTCATCTATCTGAATGTGACCTAATGTTGGAAAATCCGCCTCAACTGACGAGTCCGATTGTGGTGATGAGCGATAAGGGCAATGATATCTCGGACAGTCAAAATAGGTGATAAAGGTGGGGTCATTTTATTATGTTCCCTCCTCCATATGTTGAGAGTAGCTTGCATTAGCTCATATGGCAGTGGCGGAATATTATGTTGGATATTTAGCAAGAAAGCCCATGATATAAGAGGGAGGGGTGCTAGGTGATTTTCAATCGACAGCCATAATTTGCATAGAGGGTCCCTAATCCAGTCCAGCACCCTGGTAAGAATTGCAGCTTTATAATATTAAAATATATCTGGGGCCCCCATGCCACCACAGCATCAGGTGTTGAATACAAATACACATAAAAATACAGGGGTTGAATACAGGGGTTTAATACAAATGCACGTTATAATTTTCAGATTTAGATTTTTTTTAAATACTTAGAAAAAATAATTATTCTTATCATTAATTCGGTTTCTAGTTACCTTCCACGACAACATAGGAGGTTGCTTCTCCACGCCCTAATAGGGACAGGAAGCACAAGAGAGTTTAAAAGGAACCTCCCACTAGCCAGTGTCTTACAAAGAACCCATAGCATACAAGTAATAGTAACACATTCCAGGAAAAAATGAGGAATGTAGGGAGGGAATTAAGTGCTGTTGTGGAAGGTTCCTAGAAACCGAATTAATGGTAAGAATAATTCTTTTTTCTCTAGTCGCCTTCCACGACAGCATATGAGGAATAACAACAAATTATTACCTGGGGGGGACTACAGCCTGCAGGACTTTCCTGCCAAATGCCAAATCACTGTTGGAGGCCAGATCCAAGCAATAGTGCTTCGTGAAAGTATGTAGCGAAGACCAGGTAGCTGCCTTGCAGATCTGCTTGGCAGAAGCCCCTGCCAGTTCAGCGCAGGAGACAGAGATAGACCTGGTGGAATGAGCCGTAAAACCAGACAGTGGCGCCAGATGCTGGTTGAGGTAGGCTTCAGTAATGGCTCGCTTGATCCAGTTGGCTATAGTGCTTTCAACCACTTTTTTGCCCTTATTTCGTCCAAAGGGT
Organism: Allobates femoralis; assembly: GCA_033576535.1. Taxonomy (NCBI): domain Eukaryota; kingdom Metazoa; phylum Chordata; class Amphibia; order Anura; family Aromobatidae; genus Allobates; species Allobates femoralis. The sequence goes on from JARQOC010000009.1 coordinate 144,872,916, forward strand.
TGGATGAATAGGTTGTCGTCAGGTTGAGATAGTGTAACACCATCCTGCAGACGTCCAAAGAATGGAATTCTTCCTCCTTGGGAGTCTGAGGATGCTGACAGAAGGAAGTAAGAAATATGAATTGAGAGCGATGGAAATCCGAGACAACCTTGGGAAGGAACGAAGGCCCAGCTGGAAGACAATGCTGTCATCTCAGATTGTCAAGTACAGTTCCCGGATAAGGCTTGAAGCTTCCTGACTCTCTTAACTGAAGTAATTGCAACAAGGAATTCAGCCTTGTGAGAGAGAGATCGTACACTACAGGATGTCAGGGGTTCATAAGGAGACCGTGAAAGACCAGTTAGGACCACATTGAGGTCCAGGAGGGTGTGAGGACCCTCTGTCGCAGACAAAGCCTACCAGCGGACACCATAAACTGGCGGATACAGCAATGACTTGCCAGATCCACATCAAAGATGAAAATGAGAGCCGAAACCTTCACTTTCAGCATGCTAGGCTTAAGACCCAAGTTTAATCCTCTCTGGAGGATGTCCAGTATTTGGGAGATGTTAGGCTGGAGTGGGTCAGGTGGATGAGAGCCACACAAGGAGGAGAATCACTTCCAGATTTTATTATAGATAGAATTAGTGATCGGCTTACTGCTTTTTTGCAAAGTAGCAACAACCTTCTCAAAAAGGTCCTGGGCCCTTAGCACCTGGGCCTCCGAAGCCAGGCAGCTAACTTGAGCCTTTGGGGATCCGGATGGAATATTGGACCCTGGGAAAGTAAGCTGGGGTCCGGACTCAGGAGGACCGGGATGTCGACTTTGAGAGCCTTGATCAGGTTGTAACAACTTCTCTTTGGCCACAGAGGAACTATTGGATAGTAGGAACGCCATCCTCCCTAACCTTTCCCAGGGTTCTTGCTAAAGAGGGATAGGTGGGAAGGTGTAGACCAGACAAAAAGGTCCAATCATGGGAGAAGGCATCCACCACCCCCCGCATCGTCCTGCGGGTTCAGGGAGAAGAGTGTTGCAACCTTCCGATTTCCGTTTGACGCAAATAGGTCAATCTCCGGAGTACCTCACCTTGTCACTAGTGAGCAGAACACTGCTTGGTCCAGGCTCCACTCTCCTGGGTGGACATCTCGGTGACTTAGGAATTCCATCTGAACATTCAAGGACCCTTTGAAGTGGATTGTGGAGAGAGACAGTAGGTGTTGCTCGGCCCAGAGGAAGATCTGGGAGGACACTGACTTCAGGGTGCCGGACCTCGTACTGCCTTGATGGTGGAGATGCACCACCGTGGTGACATTGTCTGAATAGACTAGAACGTGAGATCCCCTGATGAGATCCTGAGCTGCCCAGAGGGCTTCCTCGACCACCCTCAGTTCCCGGTAGTTGGAGGACTGGGAGCTGATGGAGCAACTCCAAAGACCATTAAGTGGGGTGTAGGCAACCATAGCCCCCCACCCCTTCTGGCTAGCATCTGTCGTCAGGGTAACAAGAGGCATCTAAGCCCAGGCAACAGCCTTTAGCAAGTTACTGGGATTCAACCACAAGAGAGATGAAGTTAACCTCCTGACAGGCAAAACCTTCTGTTTAGGGATGCAGGAACACTGTTCCAATGCGACAGGATACGATCCTGAAGACCACGAGAGTGAGCCTGGGCCCACATGACTGATAGAATGCAGGATGTCATCGATCCCAGGGCTGACATAGCCGCCCGAAGGTTGGGAGACGCCTGCCGACACAGAGTCGATATCTTGGACAGAAGTGTCAACCTGTGGTCCTCTGGGAGAAATGATGCCTGCTTGTCAGAGTCTAACAGCGCCCTAGGAATCGTCATGTGGAAGAGGGTTGCAGCTGAGATTTTTTGAGATTGGGGATCCAGCTCAAAGATTGAAGAATGCTCAGAGACTTCTCTACTTGGCTCCTGAGGGTCTGAGTGGTGGTTGCGATGAGAAGGAAGTCGTCCAAATATGGCATCAGACAGATGCCTTGTACCCTTAGGAAGACAACTACCTCTGACATAATTTTTGAGAAAACCCTTGGGGCTGAGGGAGGACATTCAATTGAAAGTGAAGGACTTCCCCTTTGTACAGAATTGCAAATTTTAGGTACTTCCTGTGACGGGGATGAATGCGCACATGGAAGTAGGAGTCTTTCAAGTCGATCGTAGCCATCTGTTAGTGCAGTCCTATTAATGGAACCGCCTACGATTTTACTGACTCCATCTTGAAATGACGGTATCGGACATGTTGGTTGAGACATTTCAAATTGATTATAACACGGAAGTCTCCTAATGGCTTTTTGACCAAGAAGAGACGGGAGTAGTGACCTTCCCCCTCTTCTCGACTTGGAACCGGGGAAATGACATTTGAGTGTAGAAACCCTTGCAAGATCGGGGTACAGGAGTCCTGGGCTCCTTGCGAGGGCCCGGCGGAGGAGGAGACTCAAACTTTATTAGAAGACCCTCTGAAATGACATTTAGCACACAATGACAACTGGTAATATTCCGCCATTGGGGAAGAAAGTTTGAGAGTCGCCCCCCCACCAGAACCGAGTCACTGTTTGTCTTGCTGCTGATGCTGCTGCTGGGAAGGGACGAGGATGTTTTTAACTCTACCCTTTTGATAGCCCCACCGACCTGACTTACTTTTCCCTTGGGCTGGGAGGTCTGAGGTACAGAGGGACAAAAAGGCGTGTCCTGGGGAGTTTTTGTTCCAGAAGGGCCTTCAGTTGCTGTATCCAAAATGTCCTCCAGCTCAGGGCCAAAAACCAAGTCCCCTTTAAAGGGGAGAGAGCAGAGTCTCATTTTGGAAGTGGAGTCCCTGCTGCACATCTTCAGCCACAATGCCGACCTGGCGGAGTTGGATAACACTGATGTTGTGTCCACCAGACGGACTGATTCTGTGGACGCATCCACAAGAAAACTGGTTGCTTTCCTGAGCAAGGGAAGGGAATCTAGCAGTTCCTCCCTAGGGGTACCCTGAGAAATGTGTGACTCCAACTGGTCAAGCCATTTGAGCAGGGACCTGGAGACACAAGTGGAGGCGATATTTGCCTGAATGGTAGAAGATGATGCCTCCCAGGATCTTTTCATAAAACTTTCAATTTTGTGGTCCATCTGGTTCCTAAGTTGGGAAGTATCTTCAAAGAGGAGTGCAGTCTTCTTCGCAACACCCGCTACCTCCACATCCACCTTTGAGATGTCCCAGTGCACCTCATTTTCCTGTATTGGGAACCCATGTCTAAAATCGCTCTTGAATCTTTTCTCAGGAAACTTCCATTCCTGAGAAACAAGATTCAAGATGTTGTCATGGACCAGCAAGCTGCCTTGTTTTATCGATTTTAGTCCAGCAAACATCTCATCTTGGACCGAAGGAAGGACTTGTTCCTCTTCCAATCCCATAGTGCTCCAAACTGCCCCAATGAGCTCTCCCATATCATCCAAGGTCAATAGGAACTTCTGCATTTCAGCCCGCCTGGAGGATGAGGCTTCATCGGGTCTATCAGAATCTGAATCGAGATCTTCCTCAGAGTCTGCTTGGAGCTTCCTCTTCTTAGGGGAGGGAGGCCAGTCATAGGAGCCGCAGGTAAGAGAGAGGCTAGTGAGGCTTGTATCTCCTGCTTCACCATGGATCTCAACTCATCCACTAGGAAAGGATGTTCAGCCCTAACAATCCTGTCCATGCAACTCTGGCAGAGCTTTTTATCCCAAACCATAGGGAGCTTTTTTACACAAACTGGAAATTTGTTGGACTTTACAGTGGCCATCTTAGGGGCAGCCTTGTCTCCCTAGAAAAAGCACAGTACAAGGGAACCATCAGTAACAGCCTGCATATCAGACATAGGGCCCCCCCATCCCACAGACTTACTGCGGCTGGGGTAACACTGGGCTCTGCAGATGCAGGGGAAGACATGTCAGCACAGCCACTATACCTTACTATGGTTCAGATGTCTTCAGGGCAGCCTTTATGCCAAATGACCTTCCCCCCAGTATCAGCAAATGTTCCCGGCCCCCCCCACCAGGTCCTGGGTGGGCCGCTGCACTAGCAGCGTTGGGGTGCACTGCACGGTGTCCCCGCTGGATCCTGCAACCCGTACCTGGAAGCACCACTCCTGCCGGGGGAGCGCGTGAACCGGAAGTCCTGCCCAGCGGCGTTACTTCTGGGCCGAGCGGGATGGCGCACGCACCGGAGGTGGCTGGAGGGCTCATGGAGGTCTCTGGCTGTGGGGCCCACAGCTTGCATCACCCCAGAGGGATTCCAGAAGGCCGGGGGAGAGGTTTCGCCACTGGAGTGATCAGGAGCAGCAGGAGGAGGAGCAGAGCATAACCAACACTGCCCGGCTGGAGTAAAATAAAAAATGTACACTGAAGTTCGACGGCCACCACTGCATAGGGGAAAAACATTAAAACCTCTCCATGGCCCATGGGGACAGGCTAGTGGGAGGTGGGAGGGTCCTTTTAACCTCTTTTGTGCTTCCTGTCCCTATTAGGGCATGGAGAGGCAACCTCCTATGCTGCGGTGGAAGGTGACAAGAGAAAACAAATATTTCCTTTGAAATACATTTTTTAGTTTGTGGGTGTAACATGAAAAAATATCGATCGTTCATGGGGTATGAACACTTTTTTTTTTTTTTTTTGAAATTTATGTTTATTATTATTAAGATTTTGTTTCATCCAATAAAATAAGGTCGGAACAAACAGTGAAAAATCATCGATTGTCACAATGAGTATAACATATGGATTCCAACCTTGTCAATAACAGAAATCAACTATAACAATCCCCTCCCTCTTCCCCCCACCACCCCCCGTCGTCATATTCAAGCACTTGATCATGGTATAACAATTATCAGCAATTTATTAGTCGTCTAATCTAAGCTTTCCTAATGTGCCCCCCAGATCCTCCAAACAGTACCATTGAGTATTTCGAAATGGCAGCATAAAGTCTTCTATCTCTGTCTTAGATAAAATAATTGATATTCTATGAAGTAATGCCAGGTAGCGAAAACATTTTTTGTCTTATTCTCTTTATCTGTCAGAGCCTCTAATCTCTCCAACCTCATGACATGTTCCAATTCCCTTCGTAAAGCATCGAGTGTAGGCGGGCCTGAATCCAGCCAGTGTCTCAGGATGAGGCGTTTGAATGCAAGCATGGCTATATGCAGGAACGCTCTCCATTTGACAGGAATGCCGTGTGCAGTGAAATCATGAAACACCCATGCTTTTCCATCCAAAGGCATTCTTAGACGCAGAACGTTCCCAACCCACCCATGAACCAAGGACCACTTCCCCTTTATCACTTCACATTCCCACAGTCCGTGAAAGAGGTCGGGTCTAGGTGTTGCACATTTCGGACAAGACTGTTTTCTGTCCAGATTATGTATCGATGGAGGGATATTAAAGCCCAATATAGCTCTATGGATCAAACGGTAGTGTGTATCTCGCCACCTCTCGTCTATCACGTGACGTCGTACCTCCTTCCATCCTGCGAGAATCATCTCCTCCACACCCTCTTCACCTAGTCTTGTCTCCCACCCTTTAAAAAGATTTCTTGGGCCAGAGGGAATCAGATTGTTTCGGAGGCTAAGGTATATGAAAGAGATATTGGCCACAGGAGCCTCTTGAGACAATAGAGTATCTAATGCCGTCACGCGGCATTCCAATGTTATGTCCCGTAGCCTCGAAAACAAGTGTCCCTTGATTTGAGCATATTGCAAAACAAAAGAGGGACCCAAACGCCATCTCGTATCCATTTCTTTTGCCGTCATCCATCTGCTATCAGGTGTCCAAATTAGGTCTCCCATATTCTTGATCCCTCTGTCTCTCCATAATGAGAACAACGCATTGTCATGACCTTGGGGGAAATCTGGATTGCCCCATAGCGGAGCATATTTCGTGACTCTCCAAGCTAGTCCCATCTTGCATCTGACAGCCTTCCACGCCGCCCTCGTATCTCGAAATAGAATAGAATGCTTGATGTGTGGGTCGAGCACATTACTCGGGGCATGGAGAATCGCGCCTAGATCCCATGGTGCACACCACTGCGACTCGAGTTCGTGGTCTGAATGCCTGCTCGTGCCTCTTAGCCAGTCTATTGCATGTCTGAAGACGCATGCCAGGTTGTATCTCCGCACATTGGGGAAGGCCAGTCCCCCCTCCTCTTTGGGAAACATTAGAGTGCGTAGTTTAATCCTGCTTCTTCTCCCTCTCCAGAGGAAACCAGAGAATGCCCTGTTCAGCCTGTTGACATCAACATGGCGAAGCAGGAGAGGTATTGTCTGTAGAGGGTAAAGCAGGCGTTGAAAACTCACCATTTTAACAAGATGTACTCTACCCAGTAGAGACAGCGGGAGAGATTTCCAACGTTCTAATTCTCGTTCAATTTTCAGTATAATAGGTTGAAAGTTAAGGCAATAGATGTGTCTGGCATCGCTCCCCAAAGTAATGCCTAAGTATTTAATCTCTTTTGTAGCCACTATGATCCCCTTGTATGTACTTCGCCCCCGCTCGTCCCGTAAGACCCTTCTGCCCTCTTCATTGAGAGGCATGATCTCACATTTTGTTAAATTTAGACGGAACTCCGAAATTTTATTAAATTCTTCAAACCTCTCCAGAACCCCCCAAAGTCCCCCGCAGGATCATCCATATAGAGAATGATATCGTCTGCGAACAAGTTCGCCTGTAGGGTCGACTTTCCCACCTGTATTCCTGTAAAACTACCAGGGCCATTGAGGTATCTCGAGAGAGGTTCAATCGCCAAATTGAACAAGAGCGGGGACAAAGGGCACCCTTGTCTTGTCCCTCTTTCCAATTTAATAAAGTCAGACAGAAATCCCGGTGTGTGTATACGCGCTCGTGGATTAGCATATAGTACTCCTAGAAACCTCCTAAAATTGCCTGTCAGCCCCATTCTGTCTAGAACCTGCTCCAGCCATGGCCAAGCCGAACACTTTTTAATGTTACTTTACATAAGTCCAAGTATATGCTTTACATACTCCATGTCTACTACTCTGGAAACCCCTTCTCAATCACTATGTTTAAACCTTGGTAAAATAATAACCCCTATATTCACTTCCGGTGGCAGTGCCAGTCCAGCGGTGCACTAGCTTTCCTGATCTCGGTAGACATTCAGTAGCCACTTTACTGTTTCCTCCTTCGAACGTAATTGACATCCAGAGGACATCAAAGTGGCGGCTTCTCTCTCACTTCCTCCGGATGTCTAATTTCTCTGAAGGAGGGGACAGTAAAGTGGCCACTGATTGGTGCTCACATCACATGTCATAACTGTGTCATGTGAGCCATAATAAGAGCCAGTGCTGCATTGCTGGATAAACACTGGCACCGGAGATGAGTATAGATGATATTATTTTACTTGGGGTATCCAAACTGATTGAGAAGAGGTCTTAAGGATGGGTCTTTATGTTTAAAGCTATGAAAACTGAATAATCAGCTCCTAGTGATATTATTCTTCAATTATTTAGCTTTATAATTAGAAATTACAAATGTCCTGTGTTAATATGCAAAACCAGTATGTACATACGACTGAGGAGTATAGCCAGACTATGAGAAAAACTGTTAATTTTCTTAACATGATGAGCCCCCCAAATCCCATCATATACATATGTATTCTTATAAAGATATTTTTTATTCCACTTCTAGTGAGATACAATTGGCAAACTCTTTTTTTCACAAAACAATGAATTGCTTATATTTTTTGAGCATGAACAAAATAAAAGCCCTCAAAATCAGAATTGCCAAAATCGGCGTCTTCTGGCTTCCCGAAAGAAGCCAGCTCTATGATCTCATACCCACTTTCACTAATGACTTTCTTCAGAAAAGTCTCATTAACAGGCAGAGAAAAAACTTTATTAGGTCCAACTTCATAGTAATTGGCTCCAATGTCTCCTGCCATTAGCAAGTGTCCCTTTGGTTTAAGAAGATTAGAAAGGTTCTTCAGGGCCGTCCCATAGGAATCGTAGCTCCTGCAAGCAGCTTCCAGGCAAACAGCTGTGACAAGGCAATCGGCTTTGGGCGCTTCATGAGGGGCCAATGGATTGCTCTTACTGACATCACAATTCAAAACCTGTTTTATCCTTCCTTTCAGTTTCTCCACCTTTTCTTTCTGGCTCATACTACAAAAGAAAAGGAAAAATCCATTTTTATAAGAAATCTTTGAAACAAAGTGATGAAGTTTCAGATTTTTTTTCTTTTATATTGGACCTTGGATTACACAATATGATATTTCCAGTTTATGAACAAACCCCATAATTAACACTTAGCACAATAAACTGTAAGTGTGCTTTCACATTGTGTTCTGCTGCACATTCAGTGGTCCTATCGAGGCTTAGGCCACCTGCACACATTGAGTATTTGATGAGTTTTTTACCTCAGGATTTGTAGCCAAAACCAGGAGTGGGTGATTAAATACAGAAGTGGTGATGTGTTTCTATTAGACTTTTCCTCTGATTGCTCCACTCCTGGTTTTGGCTACAAATCCTGAGGTAAAAAACTCATCAAATACTCAATGTGTGCACGTGGCCTTACATCGGAAAATGGGTTTTGTATGTATAAGCCGACGGGGCCATTGACTTTGATGGTGCAGACGGAGTCAATGTGTGCTCTGTCTTGCATCATTTTCAGGAGTATACATTTTTCGCCAGGCCGACACCCGAAAGCAGTCTACTGCTGTTCGGGTGTCCACTTGAAGAAAACTTATACTCCTGAAAATGATGCAAGACAGAGCACACATTGACTCCGTCTGCACCATCAAAGTCAATGGCCCCGTCAATGTATACATCCAAAACCCGTTTTTGGATGTAAACCCTGACAAGACCACTGTATACATGCTAAAGCGCAATGTGAAAGTACTCCAAGGTTAAGTTCAGACTGCATTTTTCATCTGTTTTTTTTGTGCTACATTTTTTATTTATTTTCAGCAGCAGAATTGGATCTGTTTTTTGCAAAAAAAAATGCATCAACCATTTTTGACCCTTTTTTTGTGGTGTTTTTTTCCATTAATTACGGTTTCAAGGCAGAAAATGGACCAGAAAAACGAATCATCGTTTGACATGCTCATTCCTTTTCTGGATGCATTTTCTGCCCCAAAAATGGAGCAGTAAAAAACGCAGTATGAAAACTCATTGACTTTGATGGGCATCACAGAAAGTGGTCCATTTTCCATGCAAAAATGGATCACAAAACACGGATCAAATACGCACAGTCTGAACTTAGCCTAACACTGCAGTTCTATAGGTTGCTGCTGTTTTTTAGCCTACAAAAATGCTCACATATCAGCAGGTGATTGGTAAATCAGTATAGGTCCGCCATCACCATTCCTCTCATTTATTTTCAATATAGGTGACTATGAAGGCCAGACAAATTCAACTCCTCCTGGCCTCGGATTTGTGACCAGATATAGATCATTTTGATCTGAAGACTCAGAACATATTTTTTTAACATTTGTTTTAATTCTGAGATATTCTCTTTTTTTATTATTTTTTACTACATAATATATTTATCGGTTAATTAATATTTGTCTTTTAAAGTGGAATGTGCAAATTAATTCTACTATTGCTTTTTGTATGTTTGTTTGATTTTTTCCATAGCTTATAGAACATCTGAAATTGTGTTTGATGTTTATTGAATAAGTTACAAAGTTTAACGGTGTATATACAGTTAGGGCCAGAAATATTTGGACAGTGACACAATTTTCGCGAGTTGGGCTCTGCATGCCACCACATTGGATTTGAAATGAAACCTCTACAACAGAATTCAAGTGCAGATTGTAACGTTTCATTTGAAGGGTTGAACAAAAATATCTGATAGAAAATGTAGGAATTGTACACATTTCTTTACAAACACTCCACATTTTAGGAGGTCAAAAGTAGTTGGACAAATAAACATAACCCAAACAAAATATTTTTATTTTCAATATTTTGTTGCGAATCCTTTGGAGGCAATCACTGCCTTAAGTCTGGAACCCATAGACATCACCAAACGCTGGGTTTCCTCCTTCTTAATGCTTTGCCAGGCCTTTACAGCCGCAGCCTTCAGGTCTTGCTTGTTTGTGGGTCTTTCCGTCTTAAGTCTGGATTTGAGCAAGTGAAATGCATGCTCAATTGGGTTAAGATCTGGTGATTGACTTGGCCATTGCAGAATGTTCCACTTTTTTGCACTCATGAACTCCTGGGTAGCTTTGGCTGTATGCTTGGGGTCATTGTCCATCTGTACTATGAAGCGCCGTCCAATCAACTTTGCAGCATTTGGCTGAATCTGGGCTGAAAGTATATCCCGGTACACTTCAGAATTCATCCGGCTACTCTTGTCTGCTGTTATGTCATCAATAAACACAAGTGACCCATGCCATCACGTTGCCTCCACCATGTTTTACAGAGGATGTGGTGTGCCTTGGATCATGTGCCGTTCCCTTTCTTCTCCAAACTTTTTTCTTCCCGTCATTCTGGTACAGGTTGATCTTTGTCTCATCTGTCCCTAGAATACTTTTCCAGAACTGAGCTGGCTTCTTGAGGTGTTTTTCAGCAAATTTAACTCTGGCCTGTCTATTTTTGGAATTGATGAATGGTTTACATCTAGATGTGAACCCTTTGTATTTACTGTCATGGAGTCTTCTCTTTACTGTTGACTTAGAGACAGATACACCTACTTCACTGAGAGTGTTCTGGACTTCAGTTGATGTTGTGAACGGGTTCTTCTTCACCAAATAAAGTATGCGGCGATCATCCACCACTGTTATCATCCGTGGACGCCCAGGCCTTTTAGAGTTCCCAAGTTCACCAGTCAATTCCTTTTTTCTCAGAATGTACCCAACTGTTGATTTTGCTACTCCAAGCATGTCTGCTATCTCTCTGATGGGTTTTTTCTTTTTTTTCAGCCTCAGGATGTTCTGCTTCACCTCAATTGAGAGTTCCTTTGACCGCATGTTGTCTGGTCACAGCAACAGCTTCCAAATGCAAAACCACACACCTGGAATCCACCCCTGACCTTTTAACTACTTCATTGATTACAGGTTAACGAGGGAGACGCCTTCAGAGTTAATTGCAGCCCTTAGAGTCCATTGTCCAATTACTTTTGGTCCCTTGAAAAAGAGGAGGCTATGCATTACAGAGCTATGATTCCTAAACCCTTTCTCCAATTTGGATGTGGAAACTCTCATATTGCAGCTGAGAGTGTGCACTTTCAGCCCATATTATATATATAATTGTATTTCTGAACATGTTTTTGTAAACAGCTAAAATAACAAAACTTGTGTCACTGTCCAAATATTTCTGGCCCTAACTGTATATTGTTTTATCTGATAATTTAAGAAAATAAATAAAAAAAAATATATATGCACATATACATTCCTTGATGCTTCTCGGTGGTTGAGGTTTCCAGCCTTGGTTTAGAATACAGTGAATATAAGTGCACTTTTTACACTTTTTCTACTAAAGGCCCGTTACACGGCACGACATCGTTAACGATATTGTTTAAATGTCACGGGTTTAGAGTCGTTCAAGCGACATCGTTAGGACGTCGTTGCGTGTAACACCGAGATTCAACTATAATAAAGTCGTTGGATCACTGATCGCAGGCTTGAGAACATGTTCTCAAGTCACACGATCAATGATCAGTCAACCTGCTGCATCGTTGTGTGTGACACCGCAATAACGATGTCGTTTACGACTTCGCCCATTCACAGCAATGAGCAGGGATCGTTTGCTGGGTTTTGCGAACGATACCTGCTCACAACATCGTTGGTGAGTCGTCCACGATATCTAGACGTGTGACATCTCACCAACGGTGTGAAAATGATGTCGGAAACGACCGCGTCCCACGAGATTGTTGCCGACATCATTCCAACATCGTGCCGTGTAACGGGGCCTTTACACTCACATGATAAAACAATGTAGCTAGATAGCAACAGGAGAGAAGGAAGATAGGGGCAATTCAACAGCCTTAAAAAGTCCAGTCTTTATTCAAACATGGTTAAAAGAAACTCAGGGAGAGTTAGGGTACCTTTACACGCCGCTACGGCAGGATGGATGCATCCCGCTACTTCACGTGCACGAGCACGCTCAAACGGTTACAAACGGTCAACGCATCACCTTTACACGCCGCCATAAGGTGCGCTACGCTACGTGACATCTATAGCTAGATACATCGCCGGGTGTCTCAAGTAGCCATCTGTAGCTCATTTACACACCGCTATAACCAGCTACTATGGGCGTACCTGGTGCAGCAGGGACAGCACATAGGCGTGCCACAATTGTGGATTACGAGCCGTCCGTACGCTGATAGGACAAAGCAATAACATCCTGATTGGGCAGGGAACGCAGGAGGCTGAGTAATACAGCACGCTCGAGCGATTGTGTAGTGTGACTCGTCAGCTCCTTAAATATGCCTCCCTATGCAGCGACTACCAATCGTCATGCAGCAGCTTCCACCAATGATCGCACATGGGGCGCGGTAACACGGAGCCAGGGTCACGCCTTAGCTACATTGCAGCTACATCGCAGGGTGTCCGGAGTTCCCTTCCGTAACGTCTTTACACGCCGATGCATCTTGCTACCATCGGCTTTGTAGCTCTCTGTTTTCGAGCAGAGGTCGTAAACAGATGTATCTGTTGCCGGCTGTATCGTCACGTCTTCAGACGCCGCTACGACGGGCTATATTGGCGCTACAAGCTACATTTGTAGCCTGTAGCGGGATGCATCCATCCTGCCGTAGCGGCGTGTAAAGGTACCCTTTGTGTGTCAAGGACAACAGACTGTTTAGCGCTTCAACCAGTCCCGCCACAGTCTGTCAGTCCTGGACACACTATCTCTCCCTAAGTTTCTTTTAACCATGTTTGCATAAAGACTGGACTTTTTAAAGCTGTTGAATTGCCGCTATCTTCCTTCTATCCCATTAGAGATTCCTGCTCATGGTAGCTTGGCACACAATAAACCCTGGTGTGATTATACTGGAGCTTCGAGTGCGGATCTGAGGGTTCCGCGCATCAACGTGAGTGGTGCTGCAGATTTTCCTTTTCTGCCTATTATTCATGTATCTTGATATTCCTACTCACAGTTGAGATATGGATACAATTGTATCTGGTCCAGGCAAGGGGTTGTTTGGTCTGAAATGACAAGTCTGCAGTCACTCTGTGTCACTCTGTGACTGCACACTTGTGAATCCTCACATCACACGCTCTGTGCGCTGTGAGGATTTTCCAGTGTCAGAGCCAGGAACGGTGGTCACATTGCCTCAATTATGTGATATGCCAAATCCCGACTAGATGGGCTCAATGCAAGTGTTTTGAGCGAGGCAGTGCCCATCTAGTCTGAATCTGGCTGGGAGTATACATATCCCATACTCATGGCCACATGACCGCCATTTTCGGCTCTGACACCGATGAATCCTCACAGTGCACACCATGTGAGGAGTCACAAGTCTGCAGTCACATAGAAGGACACATAGAGTGACTGCAGATTTGTCAGTTTAAACAAGACAACCCTTTTAAGCAGTCTGGACTTCAAACTGATTCATCGCAAAAAGAGATTTGTCCTGATCGTACCAATATATTTAGCACACAGAGATTTGCCTAAATAAAATAGTATGTTGGGAGCAGATACCTAAAGGAGACCTTGGTAAGAGATTGAAAAGCATTGCACTAACGTTTTACAATGTTATAGTGTTTTATCAAGTAAAGTGATTGGTGTCTCAGCCCCATCTCAGTCCTGAAGTTAGTATCCTTATTAGACTTTATAAATGGCAGCACTGTAAAGGTACCGTTACACGACGCAATATCGCCTGCAATATCGCCTCAAAGTCACGTGGTGTGGTCAATTGCAATTGATATCGTGAGTGCGCCGTGTATTGGAACAGGGCGAAGCGAGTGCAATTTATCGCTGGATCTACATCGCCTGATTTATGTGCAGACAATTAAATCAGATGATGTTGCATAAGTGATGTGGTAGGATCGCTCAGTGTGACACCGCAATTGCAATGATGAAAGCAACTTCCCCTATTCATTACATTGATAAATATCGCTCGCTGGATTGCTCATACTCAGCCAACGAAAGTTGCTTTCACCATCCTACTTGCGTTGCCTACGATATCTCCCCGTGACATCTACAAGGCGATCTTGTGACAAAAACGTGCGCACTCCCGTGAAATTGCAGGCGATATCGAATCGATATTGCGTTGTGTAATGGTACCTTAACAGAGAAGATTTTATCTTAATCCAGAAGACGGAATGTGGATGTTTTCTGTTTCTGGACCGCAGAGCCACTACAGCTCTAGTCTCCATGACATTCCATTTCTGTGCTATTGAGTCAGGCCAAATGTCATAGCAAAACTAAGTATTTCATGGTTTTCTCTATTTGAGTTACTTCACTTCTTAGCGTACCGTCACACCTGGCGACGCACCAGCGATCCCGATAGTGATATGACCTGTAGGGATCGCTGGTGTGTCACTGTCGAGATCGCTGGTGAGATGTCAGTCAGATCTCACCAGTGACACAACAACGATCCGGAATGATACGGAGGTCATTGAGACCCTGTTTCTCAGACCTGTAGTATTGAGGTCATTGGTCGTTGTCCCTGACAAACACACTGATACATGCTGGCCAGTGGGACCCCAATGATCAAAAAATGGTCCAGGCGACTCTGACACGACCAGCGATCTCACAGCAGGGGCCTGGTCACTGCTAAGTGTCACACATAGCGAGATTGCTGGCGAGGTCGCTGTTGCATCACCAAACTTGTGACTAAGCAGTGATCTCGCTTAGTGTGACAGGGCTTAACATACTGGTTCTTATCAATAACATTACCTATGAGTGAAGTCATAATGATGCAAATAAAATAGCTTAACACTGGTTTTGTATAATAGTTTTCCTCTAGTAAACGCAAAATATCCCCATCTGACATTTCGGCAAACTACAAGGTTATCTACAGGAATGATTGACTTGCACAATCACTGAAGAGGTCGGCTCTGATGCAACACAAAGGTGATTGTTCTTATCAAGTCACGCTCCCTCACAGCATCTGTATATCTTGTCAGAAAGCCAAAGACTTCACAGGCCTTGTCCATAAAGTTCATGACTTCTGATAATTGTAGTAGAGGTTTAAGCTGAAAACTCATATTTTGTCACCAATACACAAAATGTTATACTAATAATTGAAGGCATCTATGATTGTTTATGCGGAGCTATCTCCTAGTCTATCACCTAGACTGTCATTTTAAGGTGTGAATAACTCTTCATTAACACATCTCCAGCTATTTTTGGACTTTTTTTCGGCACTAGAGTGACACTTTAAATATATGCCCTCTGCACCTATTCCTATACTCACTCTCTAGCATCTTCACTTTTTTTCAGTGTCGGCCCCGGTCCACGGCGCCATCTTGTGACCATAACTTCTGACTGGTCGGTAGTCAGAAGTTACATCACAAGTGCTCAGTGTATGTCTATGAGATCCAGAATGAGGCCAGAACAAGGTTTACTGATAAGTGACTGCTGTCAGGTCAAAAAATACAGGAGTTCGATTGGAGCAATAATTGAAAACAGATGAAGACGGTGGAGGGGGAGTATGAGGCAGGGGGCAATAGACTTATATTTAAAGCTCCTCTTCAGCACTGAAATAAATAAAAAAAACACTGGAGTGCTCCTTTAAAGAGTTTGATAGAAGGAGCGGTGTTAGAATGCGGCGCTAGGTAACACAAGATCAATCCTTCATAGATTTACCTTAGGTTTATTACACAAAGCTGCAGGGTGCGACCACAACGCGTTTCGACACGCAAATCAGCGTCTTTCTCAAGTGATCCACTTGAGAAAGACGCCGATTTGCGTGTCGAAACGCGTTGTGGTCGCACCCTGCAGCTTTGTGTAATAAACCTAAGGTAAATCTATGAAGGCTTGATCTTGTGTGACCTAGAGCCGCATTCTAACACCGCTCCTTCTATCATTCATACCTATTCTCCCTTCGGGGAGCATGGTGTAGCGAGCAGCTTGGGCAAGTCCATAGGACCTGGCAGTACATCATCCAAACTCCACCTGTGTTCATCACATGATCAGCCGGCTGTGAGGAGAGAAGGAAGTGATTTCCACTAACTCAAGGAGCGTAAAATATCTTCTCTTCACACAGAGGACTGATGATCATCAACTTTATGGACCCTATCTCCCTATACGCTTACTCTGGTTGTGCGGATTCGTGCACAACCTGGAAAGGTTAGTGTTCATTTAATAGAACCACAGTGTGGTGAAATTTAGTGGTGTGGCGCAACAGTGCTGTTTTTTTCTGTTTCCTTTAAAGAGTTTGTCCAGTTAAACTTTTTTTTTCCCACAAAAAGGCTCAACATGTCTTCACTCAATCCTCCAGAAAACATGATAGCTCACGGCTCCGACAGTTCCCGAGTCCTTGGCTCAGCCAATCACTGGACACAGGGATTTACTTTTAAAAGACGTAAAACTCAACATAATCAATCCCACACAGCGCCCTTTCCAATGGGTACCTGCTCCCATCAGGTCCCATCTTCCTAGTCTCAACATACAGGACATAACTGGAAAATTCATTGATTGGTTATCATAAGCATTTCCATCCATTTTTGTGTGTTAAGATCTGACCTTTAATAAGTTGTCTGAACCCTTTAAAAACTTTTTTTTAACTCCTTGACTGCACCCTTATAAAGGACCTATAACCAGGCCAAATAGGCCTTTTTCTGCTCTTATTTTTATCCCCACTGCTCCCTTCAGTATTCCAGCTTTTAAACCCTCTATACGGTTCCAGAGATATATTAGCCTCTTTATTTATGGTCCTACTGTTATGGTCTTTATCAAGAGGGCATAACTTATAGGAGAATTTGGGAGGACAATGTAAAGACAGGCCCCATAGAACTATGTGATTCACACCCCCTTGGTAAAGGCCATAATATCAAAACTAAATAAGAAGCCCGATATCTCAGGATCTAGAAAAAAAAAATAGAATACCTAAGGGAGCAGCGGGGATTAAAAAAAGAGCAAAGTCCTGTTTAAATTCCTCAAAAAATTCCTTTTACCCGAATACAACTTCTCAGTAGTTTGTAACATTTTTTACAATATCCTCCAGCTCTTTCTCATGTCTCTCACTATACCATCTGCATAGGGATTGCCTTAACGTAAACCATGGCTATCTGCTACCAACCATCTTCCTTTTTCCATCTTTTGTCTTCAGCTCTGTCTTTAGCTTGATGTAAACACATTTGCCCCATTCTTTAAGGTCAGTTTTCTGGCTTAAAACATAAGTCATAAAATGTTTGTACAGCTTGGAGGTTGCACAAAAGTGTTGAAACATCTTATATTTTCAAGCCAATGCCAGTCAATGTTACTAAAGTGAGTCGGGCATTGGGGGAAGACTAAGGCCATGGAGACTCCACACTGAGGACAACACATGCTAATACCTTAGATTGCGAAAAGACCAAGTTAGAACACAGGGAAGGTGCACTGTATGTGTGTTTTGGGGCTCAATATAAATGTTTCACTATATTTTGTCAATACTATGCTCCCTAGGTTTTACCTGCATAACATATTAACTTTTATTATTTCTGTAAGTTAAGAATAAACTATCATTGCAACTCATTTATTCATGGAGAGTGCTTGGGCATGGACAACTTTACACAAAGGCTGAGAATAAAAGATTTAGACAACATGCTTTTACTGTGTATTATAACATGTTCTGACTACTTAGCCACCATTCACATTGTGTATAGTCTTTACATTCATGACTCTATCGAGAGCTGTGTCTGAATCCTTTGGTGCAGCCATTGACTAGAATGAGGCAGAGTCCATAGTTGCAGGTGATGCTTATATATTATAGCGGTGTCCATCCTTCCAGGCATAGTTTGCTATATTATTGCATCCTTCTACAACCCCTGGCAAAAATTATGGAATCACCGGGCTCGGAGGATGTTCATTCAGTTATTTAATGTTGTAGAAAAAAAGCAGATCACAGACATGGCACCAGAGGTGTAACTAGGTTTTTTGGCACCCGGGACAAGGATTTATTTTGGCGCCCCCCCCCCCCTCCCCATCACACTCGCCACCGCCAATTTTTATTTGATGAGGCATAGTGTATATATACCTCAGCTATATATATGTATACATCAGGCAGGCACACACACTATGAGGTGTATATATGTATACATCACCAGGCAGGCACACACTATGAGGTATAATACCTCATAGTGTGTGCCTGCATCTGATGTATACATATATATATATATATTGGCTGCTGGAAGAAGGGAGAATTGTCCCGAAACGTTGCCAAATACACCTGAAGGCCGAATAAAGGCAAGAGGTAACAAAAGCTAAGGAGTGCTGCAGTCGTTTGTTCAATATTGGAGGCAGTGAGAGGATTAAGCTGGACTGAATTGCACCCTGAAGGAGCTGTGCTGCTTTCTTGATAACACTATATATATATATATATATATATATATATAAAAAAAGAGAAAATGGAACAGCACAATAATATACTCATCCGCGGTGCAAGTCCTGTGTATTAGTGTCCAAACCAATTCAAATAAATCAAGGAAAACAGGCAGCACTCCAGTTCAGGTGAATAAAGGGTCTGTTTTTTATTCAGAGCCCATGTGGCACGACGTTTCGGTGCACTAGGCACCTTTCTCAAGTACTTGAGAAAGGTGCCCAGTGCACCGAAACGTCGTGCCACATGGGCTCTGAATAAAAAACAGACCCTTTATTCACCTGAACTGGAGTGCTGCCTGTTTTCCTTGATTTATATATATATATTATATATATATATATATATATACACACACCTCATAACTCTCTCCCGACTCCCAGCCCAGGACAGGAACAAATCCTCCCCCCCCCGCCCGCCCACCTGTGTGTGTGTAGGTTACTTTATTGGACGGACCGGACGACTCAGTCAGGACTCAGGAGGAGGCAGGAAGGCTACGCCGCGTGACCGGGGGGGGGTGGTTGTTAACTGCTGCCGGGGGGCGGACCAGCAGCAGTGGTTGTGCACGCGCAGCGCCGCCCGTGCACAATATGCAGGGCGGCGCGGAGGAGATTAGCGCTGCAGTGCCACCGCCGTACTCCTGACCCGATGATGGCGCCGGCGCCCCCCGCTGAGTTGCGCCCGGGGCAAAAGGTCCGGCTGCACCCCCCTAGATACGCCCCTGCATGGCACAAAACTAAAGTCATTTAAAATGGCAACTTTATGGCTTGAAGAAACACTAAAAGAAATCAAGATAAAAAATGTGGTAGTCAGTAAGGGTCATTTTTTTCAGACCAAGCAGAGGGAAAAAATTATGGAATCACTCAATTCTGAGACAAAAATTATGGAATCATGAAAAACAAACACACAAAACAACACTCCAATACATCACTAGTATTTTTTGCACCACCTCTGGCTTTAATAACAGCTTGCAGTCTCTGAAGCATGGACTTAATGAGTGACAAACAGTACTCATCATCAATCTGGCTCCAATTTTCTTTGATTGCTATTGCCAGATCAGATTTGCAGGTTGGAGCGTTGTCATGGACCATTTTCTTCAACTTCCACCAAAGATTTTCAATTGGATTGAGATCCGGACTATTTGCAGGCCATGACATTGAACATATGTGTCTTCTTTCAAGGAATGTTTTCACAGTTTTTGCTCTATGGTATGATGCATTATCATCTTGAAAAATGATTTCATCATCCTCAAACATCCTTTCAATTGATGGGATAAGAAAACTGTCCAAAATATCAATGTAAATTTGGGCATTTATTGAAGATGTAATGACAGACATCTCCCCAGTGCCTTTACCTGACATGCAGCCCCATATCATCAAGGACTGTAGAAATTTGCATGTTCTCTTCAGACAGTCATCTTTATAAATCTCAATGGAACAACACCAAACAAAAGTTCCAGCATCAACTTGCCCAATGCAGATTCGCGATTCATCACTGCATATGACTTTCATCCAGTCATCCACAGTCCACAATTACTTTTCCTTAGCCCATTGTAACCTGTTTTTTTTCTGTTTAGGTGTTAATGATGGCTTATGTTTAGCTTTTCTGTATGTAAATCCCATTTCCTTTTGGCGTTTTCTCACAGTTTGGTCACAGACATTGACTCCAGTTTCCTCCCATTCGTTCATTATTTGTTTTGTTGTGCATTTCCTGTTTTGGAGACATATTGCTTTAAGTTTCCGGTCTTGACGCTTTGATGTCTTCCTTGGTCTATCAGTGTGTTTCCCTTTAACAACCTTCCCATGTTGTTTGTATTTGGTCCAGATTTTAGACACAGCTGACTGTGAAAAACCAACATCTTTTGCAACATTACGTGTCGATTTACCATCTTTTCAGAGTTTGATAATCCTCTCCTTTGTTTCAATTGACATCTCTCGTGTTGGAGCCATGATTCATGTCAGTACATTTGGTGCAACAACTCTCCAAGGTGTGATCACTCCTTTTTAGATGCAGACTAACGAGCAGATCTTATTTGATGCAGGTGTTAGTTTTGGGAATGAAAATTTACAGGGTGATTGCAAAATATTTTCCTCAGAATTGAGTGATTCCATATTTTTTTCCCTCTGCTTGGTCTGAAAAAAATTACCCTTACTGACTACCACATTTTGTATCTTGATTTCTTTTGGTGTTTCTTAAAGCCATAAAGTTGTCATTTGAAATTACTTTAGTGATCTGCTCTTTTCTAAAACATTAAACAGCTGAATGAACATCTTCTGAGCCAGGTGATTCCATAATTTTTGCCAGGGTTTGTAAAATGACATATACCAACAAAAGTAAGGCTGAACAGAGTAAAAAATGACAGACTTTGGTATCCATTTGCCTCTTTGTAGTCAATAGCTCTGTCAGAGATTTCATTTCTTAAAAGAATCATGAATGTAGAAGCAAAACACAATGAAAATAATAAGGGGGTGTTCACTACCCTCTTCTCAATCACCAACAATCACATCCAATGACGACGCTATTCTAGCAGTGTCGCCAATTGCTCCTCTGGGGCTCTGCACCATCTTCTCTCTCCCCTCTTTCAGACAAACTAAACATCAAGAAGAAGTGAAGGCCGTGGCGGGCCTCTTATTACCTATTGATGTAATATACGTCCAAAGCCGGGGACTGTGAAGCCGATGCTGATTGGGCGCAGGACTCGTATAACGTAAAAACCTTACATGACCCTTGGGAGAGCGAGTGCTGACACTGCTGGAACAGCATCTGCATCAGAGATGAGCATAAACATTGTTATTTTAATGGGTGCAAACATGGTGATTGAGCAGGGGTTATCCGATTAGTGGGCACCACCTTTAAGATATGGGTTATTTGCATACTTTCTATAAGGAGGTCTTCCCATACCAAAGGTATAACTGGATGTAAAGAGTGTGCAGAACTGGAATAGTATGGCTGCTCACATCTTACTCACTTGTGTGTACAGAGCTGTGCTGTTCCAGCTCGGTACAATCTTTAAATCTGATTTGTTGAAGTACCTGGTGTCAGAAACCCAATGATCTGACATTGATGACATCTCTTGATGATTGGTCATATGTCTAGAAAGTCTGTAAACTTCTTTTAAAGATGATCTATCATTTTCCCTAATCAGAGTCATTCAGACATAGGTTAACCACTACTTCCCTGAACATAACTGTCAAACTCCATCAGACCCAAAAGCTCTGCACAGACCGGCTGGTGGCCACTTACTCCTCTCTCATCTACTTCACAATCTCAAAATGGCTGGACCATGATAGTAAACAAGCCTCCATACTTTGTGTCACCCCCACTTGATTGTAGATTGTAAGCTCTTGCGAGCAGGGTCATCATTATTTTTCGCTTTTTAATTATTGTGTTTTCCAAATCTATTTCTTATGACTGTTTGTTGTATATGAATCTGATTTGTTAAGTGCTGCGGAATATGTTGGCGTTATATCAATAAAGATTATTATTTTAAAGGTTAAGCATACTTTCAAATAACTTCTTCAGAATCAGCTGTCCTGTGTGTACATGAGGAATAACGCTATCTTTGAAGGATATGTTTTGTATTCTGTATTTTCGCCAGTTTCCCCCATGATATCTGAGAACATACAACAGTGGAGATAACAGATATTGGCCCCTTAACGATCTGATACTGATAACCCATCCCAGGGGTTGGTCATCAATAAAAAAAAGCAGTGAAGCAGCCCTCTAATTAAGGGCATATAGAAGTCTAAGGGCGGCTTCACACTGCGGTCAGGTCCAGTCTGGGGCTAGAAGGGATGAACCTGACAGCCCCGAACTGGATCAGCACACAGAACTGGAGGGATAATTTGCCCCGGACTGGACCTGACCGCAGTGTGAAGCCGCCCTAAGAGTATATTTTATATTTTTGTTGCAGAAATTAAAACCTTTTTATGTAACTGAGATTGTTCCTGTGTACGGATTTAGGTATTCTGGATCAACACAGTTGAATAAAGGATTAAATTGGATGAATTATTTTTTATACCTACAAATTTAGTAAAAGACCTCCGACAGTGCTGTTAGCAATGAAAATGGTCTATACAGTATGCTCCAACCATAAGGATAGGTGGCATGGACACAATTTGTGACTTATCGGAGTATGGTAACTTCATACCAACCCTTTTCCTTCTATTTCACAGACATGTTTCACTACGGATGACCAATCAAACGCGTCAGGCTCATTGTTCAGCCACTTCTGCAGCTCCTGCAGTTCTCTCTTAGTATGCCACGTAACAGTAATGTCATCAAAGTTTTCACACACTGAGAGAAGGTGGTAGATGGAGGGAGCTGTGCCAATGTCGATAAGAGTGGATCCTCTCACAGCGCCTGGAAAACAGAAGGAATCGTTATATGCCCTGGGATATGTAGTATGATGAGATAAATGTCTCCTTCATGGTGGGAAACCAGTATGGCTACACATCGCATAGAAAGGCACAAGGGGTAATGATTCTCCTGTGATGACGCTGCAAAACAAGTGACATCTACTCATGTCTTCTCAGTGGTGGACCTTCAGCCTGGCGGGCCCTGGTGCAGCTTTAAGTGAGGACCAGGGGGGGAGGGGTGCTAGCAGCGTCAGGTGAGGAGCGGGGGGACGGTGGGGGGTGCTAGTAGCGGGGTGCTAGCAGCATCAGGTGAGGAGCGGGGGGGTGCTGGCAGCTTTAGGGAAGGAGCGCATTGTAGATCTGGGAGCCGGGGCTGGAGAGGAGAGGAGGGGCGGGAACAGCCAAGGGCAACCTGACAACCAAGTCAGTTAGCCTCCTCTCCTCTGACATAGGGTCACGGGGGGCCCCCTACAGGTGCTTGAGGGGCCCCCTACCCAGTCGGGGCCCTGGTGCAGCTGAACCAGCTGCACCATGGTAGGTCCGCCCCTGTGTCTTCTCCATCTGAATGAAGCCAGGGGAGAGAAGGATGCAACAAAACATTTGTACTAGTCTCACAATGGGCTCAAAACATGAATATGTTTGGTTTGAAAGAATTGAGTCTTGACTAAAGAGAACGGACCACTGTCCTGACATTTTCTGCAGACATCCAATGTTTGGTTGCAGGGCGATGTAGCAATGATACGCTGACCGTGTACAGACATTGTTGGATTGGAGCTGATATAGGTTCTGAGTATATGTTCATTTTATTTTACAAAGGGGTATATAGTATTTAAGAAGAGACTGTCCATGTATCAGTAGTAGACAACCTCTTAGAATGAAATCCAACACCAGGTCTTTAATATGGAATCTGACAGTAGCATGGTGTAGAGGCAGTCACTAATTCTAGTGATGTGTCACTTACTGGGCTGCGTGTTGTTGCTTTAATAAAATCACGTTTTACCAGCACAGGAATATCACTACAGGACTAGGTGTCTTGAGCTTCCTAATCCAACCCTGCCCCCAGCACTGATTAGCAGACTTTTGCCAATATTCAGTGTACACAGAAAGCTGACAATCAGTAGTATGGGCATATTATACAGGGCTCAGTATTCAGAGAACTGCTAGATCTGTCTGCAAGAGAGAACTGCTGCACCCAGGAAACTAAGTGGCACATCTCTGGAATCAGGGTCTCAGCCCCTACATTATGCCACTCTCAGATTACAAAGCAAAAACCTATGACAGATTCCCATTAATGTTATTCCTGTAATAAGCAATTAGGACTTTGTGGTGAAGCTGCATACATGAGGCTTTGGCTGGTTTTCTATTGTCTTTAGTTACATGGTCACGGTTACAATTAAATTCATTGTTAAGAAATGTTAAATAAAAAGGTATTATTTTAATGTTTTTCAAATGTTTTTCTGCTCATTCAACAGAATGGAATAAGAAAATTCATAACCCTGGTGCATACCAAGCCTTAAAGGGTTATTCCCATCTCAGCCATGCATGTCTGATACACATCACATTCCATAGTGGTTTGATGGCCAGAAAAACAGGATCCAGACATGCATTCATAATAATGAGAGAAAGAGAGCAGCTACGTTTTCCCATCACTTCCATCCAGCTATATGGGAGTTACAGAGACATTTACTACTATGGATACTTTGGACTCCTTCACATGTCTGTCTCTGATACGTGTGGCATGCATTTTTTTCACATATACCCATTATAACCCATGGTGATCTTCACATGTACAGTACATGTTTTCACAAGGACCATGTGTCCATCTGAACTACAGAGACATCCATTTTTTCTAGCAGAACGAATGATGTGGGACAAGTCTATGGCTCTGTGAAAAATACATACAGCACATGGATGTCATCGGTGTATAATCTGTGTGCCATTTGTGTGTTATATTTGTGCCATATGTGTCTAAAATTACTAAGTATAGGAGAAGATTTGGAATTTCATTCTTTGTCCATACAAAAAACACTGATGGCATATTGACCACACACTGATTGCACAGAATTTAAATGATTAATTAAAAAAACAATGTGGCGTGACCCCTATTTTTGATATCCAGCTGGGGTAAAGCAGACAGCCCTTGGCTGGTAATTAAAAACAAACGTGACCTCTAGCTGTATTTTTAAATTATTTATTTATAAATATATACTTTAAAAAAACAATGTGGGGTGACCTTTGTTTTAGATTACCAGCCAAGGAAAAGCTGCCAGCTGCGGACTGCAGCCTACAGCTGTCTGCTTTATCCCAGCTGGATATCAAAAACGGGGGTTTCAGGTAGTTTTTTTTAAAGGGAACTTGTCACCCACTTTGGGCATTTTAAACTTGCCCACAAGCTTACACATTATGTAAATGGGGTTCTTATAACCCCTCTATGTGCCCAGACGTGCCCCTCTCATACCTGAGATATGAACTTATATTCTGTCCAGGGCTGCCTCCTATTAAGTCCGGAAGGCATGCTATATGGTCCAGATGTATAAAGTCCACGACACTTCCCTGGCTGCAAAACTCGCCCTGGAATGTGTAAGTTGGTGGGCATAGTTTAAAATGCCCAAAGAGAGTGACAGGTTCACGTTAAATGTATTATTTAGAGGCTAAATACAAGGCTGAACAAACACCCTGTGGTGCCATATGAAAGGCACTAAAGAGTGCAAGCTTACAATATGTAGGGGGTATGCAAATGGAGTCCGTGGAGCCTCGATTAGAGTCTCAAACACGGACTTGCCAGATATCCCTCCAGGGAATGACCTAGCCATTTAGGGGTGGGACATTTGATATCTATCTATCTATCTATCTATCTATCTATCTATCTATCTATCTATATTATATATTGTGCAGCACAGCTCCCTTGTGCTCAGCATCACAGCTCTCTCCTCCTGTGTATAAGTATACAAAATAAAGACTGCAGCACTCTTCTTGTGAACCAACCCTTTATTCGCCATCAGGTGGATGACACGTTCGGATCCTGTCCTTATCTATCTATCTATCTATCCCTTTATATGCTTGCTTTCTTCTTGTTGGCAAAAAAATGTAGAGTAATGTAAATGATTGTTCAAAACATACTGCACACGGATGTCACATAGATGTCACACGGACACTAGGTGAGAGAAGAAAATTGCACTCGCATGATATACGCAATGATACTCACATCTCACTTAAACAACGGATGTATTTTTTAACGCCAGTGTGAGCGCACCTTTCATGTTATACACATGTGAAGGGGCATATGGAGTGTTTTTCAGTTTAAGATTTGCACAAAAACATGTTCTGCCACATATATGCAATCTTTCTGAAACACGCAATCGCAGCCGGGATGTCACCTACTAGACCTCATTGATGAATGATAACATTGGCATAATGCGAGTACAGGCGGTATACACAGGTTCTGCATGTCTACATAATTGCTTACATTTCCATACCTGATTTTAAAGTCTTGTTAAAATTTCCAAGAACAAACCTCAGGAAATCATCACCGAGGCTCCCAGATCCAAATGAATATGTCTCCAGATAAGTCGTGGATCAAACTGCTCTTCATATTCTCTTGTATTGTGAAGTCTGACATAGTAATGGGTATCTTGAGTACAGGCACAGCAATGTGACTGCAAACTGAGCAGATCCTGTAGAATGTTATGTCCAAAGTACTGCTGGGAAGGCGTTATCTGTTTCTGGCATGAAACCTTGTGAATGCAGGGTGCTGGCAGACGTCTGTGTAAAATTTACTTCAATATAAACTGCATACTATTACAGAGGGGGCTGTTATGCAATTGGAAAGGTTATTACTTAAGCGGCTGGTAGTTTCAGCATATAAAATAGATAGTAGTGTTCTAAGAGAATCTGTCACCAGTTTGGATACTCCATCTGAGAGTGCATGATTAGGAAAAGAGAGCTGATTTAAGCAATGTATCACTTACTGGGCTGCCTGCTGTAATTTTGATAAAAACACAGATTCTCTCTAGAGGACTAGTAAACCTGCTGCCATGTAGTCCTCTATATTTATGAGCGCTGTGTATCCCCACCCCATCACTGATTGGCAGCTTTCTGCCTAGGCACAGTGTATATAGAAAGTTGCTAATCAGCGTGTGGGTGGGGTTATACTGAGCTTAGCATTCAGAGAAATGGTAGGTAGATCTGCAGCAGATAAAATGGAAAATCATCAAAACTACAACAAGCAGCCCATTGACAAATTGCTGGAATCAGGGCCTATCATGCTGCTCTCCAACAAGATAGAAAAAAACCTGGTGACAGATTCCTATTAAAGGGGTTTTGGTTTTATGAAAAATTGGACTGTAAATGATTTTAATAATGTAAAATAACAAAGACAGCACTCACCATCCCCTTTCCAGTGCCAGCTTTATGCTGTTGCCTCTTCTTGACTATACTGATGATGTCACATTGACAGGGCGCTTCACCACTGTAGCCAATCACTGAGCTTAGCAGCTCTGATTGGTGTAGATGTCATGAGCTACTGAAATGAATGATTGGCTGCAGCTGGTGATGTGCATTGTGGCACCCCACTGGTCAGTGCGCCACAGTAGGGTACTGCACCCACAACTGAGTGTGCGGTATTCCTGTCATTGGGGAGTGTAAAGATAACCTGAGGCTCCCACCTTGGCATCCTTACACCTAGACTAGGGGACCAATTGGCAACCTGCTACCAGGGTAATCGGTCCCGGGGGAGGAGAATTAGGAAAAAGGAGAAAAGTGGGAGATCACACAGTTAGATGTAGTACGTACTGAGGAGCAAAGCAAGGAGGGAGCCCAAGAGAGAGAGAGTCTCCCAGGGAGGGCGCCTGAGAGAGAAAAGGGCGGGCCAGGATAAGAAAGAGGAAACCCGTGCCGGATCTTCTTTAGTCCGGGGAATTCTAGTCCACTAACGGAAGTGCCGGCTCTGAGGAATGGTACAGGCGAGATCACCCCTGAGCGTCGACACCGGCCAGTCGCGGGTTAGTTCAGCAGCCCCAACATCCCCGTCCAGAAAGTGCAGCCCACCAGGATCGCCAATCGGTCGGCCCTTAGAGAGCAGAAAGGTACCTCAAAGCACCAAGGGTCTGGTAGACAAGCGGCCTGTGCAGGGCGCGCAAATAAAGCAGCAGGAGTAGGATAGACAAAAAAAGGTATACTACGGGAGCCTCAAAGAGACTTTACCTTCCTCAGTGACTATCCGGCCAGCTACCCATTCAAAGACAGTGCAAACTGTAACCTGAAGTGCCATCTGAACCAATTACAAGTACGAGTATAGAGTCCATGTCTCCTTTCTACAACATCCACTGCGCAGCTGCGCTGCCCACAACCAGCACCACAACAACAAGTGGAGTGCTATCCTGACCCAGGGAGCCAGGCCACCCAAGCTGCAATATCATCGTTCCCGGCGGACTAACAGCGGCGCTGGTGAACATCACCAGAACCTGCAGGTGGCATCATGACAAACTTTTCTTTTCTTTTTCTTTTATTCCCTTTCAATTATTTCCCCAATTTTCAGTTGACCACCAGGGATATGGGTTCGGGCGGGGCCACCAGTGAAATCCCCCTCAACTCCAACCCGGTTCCGAGTTCCCATTGGACCCTGGAGAATCACATTGTCTTCATGATGTCACTAATGCAGCCAAAACATTGAGACCGGAGCAGCAGTAGAGAGCCGACACTGGAGCGGGGAGGAGAGTACAATCTGTATTTGTTGACTTACATTAGAGATATGAAGCCAAAGAATATGAGTCTGCACACATTGGAAGCAGCAGTGTGAACTGCGACCAATCCCCACCAAAAACATAAAAAACCAATGCAAAAACCGTATAAGTGTCACACAAAAGGCGCTCTGCTGTAAAAATAAATAGCAAGTGCCGTAACAAAAACAGGGCCTTTTGGTTTATACGTTTTTGCAAAAAACGTACAGTAAAAGCTGCCTCACCAACTTCACGGTAGGCCCTGGTAGAGACAGTCCTAATTCTGTCCCTAGATGCTACGTTAAAAACCTGCCAGTGTGTACATACCTCTGGGCAGGGCGCGGAAGAGCACAGGACAATCTCACCTTGTAAGGCTGTGTGGATGGCAGCTCTGTGTGCACACTTCATAGGGGAGGGCAGGTGCCTCCAATTTCGCTGTTATACGTTTTGCATTGTTTTTTTACATTAGACATAGTGTTGTTTGGGATCCATTTTTCTAAAAGTGGGATTCTCCTTTAAATGAAAAGCAACTTTCATCCGGGGGCAGACATAATGGATTTGCTAAAACATTCCAGATACATTTCTGTTTCAGATTATCCAACATCTGGGGAGGAGGAATCTTGGGCAAAGTAGCTTGTGAACAAATAGAATGTGAACAGCCACAATCCAGCACTTACTAATATTAATTAAATAAAGTTTGTACATTCACATAAAAGCGATGCCACTAGCCATCCAGAGAGGCTAGTCAATATACTTGGGATCCCCACCACAACCCTCCACCCTGGAACTGATAAGTGACTGCAAATTTCTCATTATGGTCATCCTACCTGGTGTGCTGTTTTTCTCCCGCTGCCTCCAGTGCTCAGATCTGTATGCCGTTGCACCTCTCTTTCAAGATGACCATTGCAGTTCATTAGGAATGCTGAGGGAAGTACTCTAAACCAGACTTGTCCTACTTTTCCTATCCCACAGAATAGGAAAGCAGGATCGAAGGCTTAGAACAAAAAAGGTTCTCATAGGGTTAGTACATCAAAACATAGAGGAGGAAAGTTCGGGAATGGAAGCTCACCTTGTTTGGTTGTGCTAAAGTGGGCTCAAATCTGATAAGAGCGTAGAAAAAGACGTTGCTGGATATATCTGATGGTGTCCAGGGTCCTACTCGGCTTGGTGGGCTAAACGATTTCAAAGTTCCACAGAGACAATACTGAAGGTGTAGATGACTGGTCAATGATGAAGTGATAGATGAAAATGATTTATTGACAGGGACTCCTGTTTTGAGACTAATAGGCCTCTTCATGAAGTAAAAGAGACATCATAACATCCTAATGTGTACGATGATTATTGAATTCAAAACATCCAATAAAAAATAAAAGCATGAACGATCATGTATGTAGTGAATCAAAAATAAGTAATCTCTAGAACTTTAATAAGTATTCAATGCATCGGCAAGTAAAATAATATGCCGGATAATCATAACAACCATGGATAGGGGTACATTACTACGGAGACACATTGTCTGCCAATGGGAAGGTGTGTCTTCACAATGTTTGGATGGTCACAAGGTTGTTGCCTGCTAAACCTGCGCAAATGCAGTTAAAGCGTCCAGACATGACCAGCGAGCACACCTTCAAGTCCGGAGGTATTATGGGATCCTCAAGACAGCTGATTGCACCTGAGCAGGAAGGGCTATCTCAATTGTTCACTCAGTTATCCCTAAACTCTCAGTCACAAATTCACTAATGAACCTATATATATCCGTGGCATTCCAATTAGTGTCTTTCTTACAGCTACCACGGGTCATCACCCTGATAGCCACATAGATTATTAAGACAGAACCCCAAAGTTACCACCACTATCCCTCATTTATTTTAAGGTTCTGAAGCAAAACAACAAAAGAAAAAATAAAGAGGGTGCACCTCTAGACCCAAAACAGACTAGGATACTTAAGTAAATGACAAAATAATATAATTACTGAGTCAAAATGAGGTGTCCCCTCCAAAGATCTTTTGGTCTCCCCACTACCAAGTTCATTGAATTTGACATCTTTGATGTACTCAATACGTTGTTAGAAAGCTCACACTGAAAAGGCATTTTGCCATTGAGAAACGTAATCATCGCACAAGTCACACAAATATCACAGGTGAAACCACACGGAGACTTTCTTCTATGGTGTCCAGTGAGTTTGGCTCTATCAATATAGGAACTAATACAGATGGGAATCTCATAAGGACAGAAGGAACAGCTTAATGAACTCTCAGAGACAAGAGGGGCAGTGTTGTTATTCAAGGAGACCTTTACCAAGGAGATACTACACATCCAACCTGCACCCAGACACCGCAGGAGTCCAGGAGGAAACAGCAGGAGACCAGAGACTGTGACTACAAGCAAGTTAGTAGTATAAGCGTTCATTTTGCATCATAATCACAGTATTAGGAGTTAGGATATTTACTTATTTATATATTTACTTACTATACAGCTACTAGGCAAGGAGCACCTGCAATAGCGAATACTCCAATCCGGAACATCTTAACTAGCACCACCAAACAACATAAAAGGTAATCCCCTTCCCTCCCTGGTGGAATGTTCTATAAACACAAACCAAAACTTACAAAATCCAACTTTACCTGTATTTTAGAAATAAAGCGACACCTAGTGGCAAAAAGCGAGAACTCCAACCCCAGAAGATTAACCCAACATCAAGCACTTGATCCGGTTCCAGGATACAGAGCATGCTCAGAACAAGAGCACTGCTCTGTACCTGTGGTACATGTGTGTAATTTCACTTTAGCAGTGTATTTACATACACTGCTAAAGTGAAATTAAGTCAAGGGATGGTTAAAAATAAAAAAAATTATAAATTCTCACCTATCTGCCGAGTGTCCCGTGATGAATTAATCTCCGATGGCTTGAGGACCTGGCAATCAGCTTACTGGATTGCCCGCCCCTTCCTGATCAGCTGATAGGTCACATGACCGCATCAGCGCGGTTTAAATCTTTAAACCGTGCTGATGTGTTCATGTGACCCATCAGCTGATCAGGTTGCCCTGCCCCTCCCTGGTCAGCTGATGCACAGGTCCTTTAGCCTTCAGAGATGAATTCTCTTGGCGGATAGGTGAGAATTTATTATTTTTTTATTTTCAACCATCCCTTTATTTAATTTCACTTGAGCAGTGTATGTAAATACACTGTTAAAGTGAAAAGCGCCAACAGCACTTGTCTGGCTCGGCACTCCCCTGCTCTTCTGTGTCTGGATCCCGCATCTGCAGTAACAAATTCGGGTCTGACCGTTCCTGTTTGTGGGATCCTGCAAAAAACAGGATCCCCATGAACAGGAACAAAACGTAGTGTGAAGCCAGCCTTATAAGTTTCCTTACACTGACATGTCAGGTGTGTCACTTTCCACAGGATAAGTTGTTACTCCTCATGCACTGATACATGACACAAGCTCTCAGATGTTTAGTTTCTTCCCCTTTGTCAAAGTATTCTTGGACTGTTCCCTGGAGGCTTTCCAACAGCCGCTCACCCTACTTTCCCAGGTTCCTACATCAAAATGTCCATCCGATTTAAGTAATTAAATATGGACTATTTCTTAATAAAGTCATACATAGTGAGTCGGTCAACAGGGTAGGGGGTACTCGGATACCGGGACAGGTGGTTACTTCAGTGGGATCACGGCTGGTCGGTTTCCGGTTCCGTGCCCTGGACCCTCAATGGAGGGGTGGTGGTGATAATGAGGGAATGGTATCGTGACGCCACCTGTGGTACCTGGTAATGTGGTTACCAGCGCTGCGGCCGGCCGCTGAGGTGATGGGAATGCAGCTTTGGTAGTACAGCTCCCCAAGGTGGAGCTTTGCCTCAGGACAGCGGGGTGGATGGGGGGAGTAGTAGTCCTCACCTTGATGAAACTGTAGAAGCCCTCCGGGCAACAGATAGAAAAAGACCAGACACCAGATCAGCTTAAACAGTTTTTAATTGCACAAAGTGGAAACGGTAGACGGTACAGTTTGGTTGAACGGGGTTTGAAGCCGCAGATGTTGGAAGACTTTCCTGAGTCTGGCAGTGGTGCCTTTAATATGGCGTTCCTGGTCCTGTCCCTCTGTCTGTGCTTTCCCCTCTGAGCCAAGTCTCTAGTCCTTGGGGTCTGTTACCTAAAGTCTCTTACTTGGTGTCGTGGACCCAGCTGCGGGACCGATGTTGGACTTCTTTAGGGGTGCTGTGGTTCCCTTGTGTCGTGCCCTCAGCCTGTTGGTCTGCAGTTAGGGATAGACCTTTGACTAACTGCCTCGGCTCCAGTATGCTGGTGGTGACCTGGGTCTCCAGCTGGCTCCAACCAGTCCTAGATATGACCCCCTTTCACGTCTGGATCACCCCTCTCCTAAGAGGTGCCCTCCTGTTACAACCGCAGGGTCCCCTGCGTCCGTCTTCCTCGCTGCCTCACACCGTCTGCCTGACACTACTGTCACTCCCTGCCTCCCACTCTCTAGGCTCCACCCCCTGGAACTACACCTTCTGTTTGGGTGCAGTACCTCCCTGTGGTACCTTGCCATAGGGGCGCCACAATAGCATTCAATAATTTATACTGTCTGACCCAAAAATACATTGATGTGATACATCATAATTTTATAAATACAAGTTGCTACTATATCTTCCATCATTAGCAGCACAACCGAGCATCCTGTGCTCCTAGTGACTTCATCCAATAACAGAGTCAGGCACTCAGTTTGGCAGCCCAAGGTCCGCAGAGTTGAGACCTCAGTTCCTCCAAGATGATCCATCTTATGTTGATGAAATTCAGGTGTCATCTAGTAAGGGTGGTATACTGTCAGCGTGGCTAAAAGGCCAACAGCAGTCCTAAACGACTAACGTGTCACCAAACCGTCAGCTGATGCGGTTATGTCGTACACTACTATGACATCACTGACAGCTGCTCCACAGGCAGAAGACCAATCAATGACAGCCATCAAATTAGTGCCTCCATAGCCCAGTGCTCCTGCCCATTGTGAAGCAAGACCTTGATGTTATTTTAACAACAGTGTTCTGGTCCAGTCCAGCAGAACTCTAGTTGGGGCCCCTGAGGTGACAAGTTTTGGCATCACAGTTCCTGAGCCTTTGTTCATAATGCAATCCTTAAAGCACTGCTCCAGCATTTTAGTTTTAAGCGCATGAGCGGTGCTTTAGATCAAAGTCCCCTGCCCCCTGCATTACTCACTCTCCCGGAGTTTCATGCTTTTTCGGTGCAGTTCATGTCCCGTGGTGCCATCTTGTGACTGTAACGTCTGACTGGACGGAAATCAGAAGATGCGTCACAAGCTCCCATTGCATCTGAGAGCCAGAACGAGGCCGCAATGAGGCTCATGGAGATGTACTGTGACTTCCAGCACGTTTCATGAGACACTGGAGCTGGCGGTATGTCACAAATCACTGAAGACCGACCAGAGCAAAGGTGATAGACGATGAATAGGAAGGTTAATAGAAGACCGGGGAAAGGGACTTCGACTTAAAGCACCACTACAGCGGTGAAAGAAAAAACACTGGAGTGATGCTTTAAGGCTTGGTACAGCAGAGTAGTTTAAAAGACTAAAACCAGTAAAAGACAGCTAAAATTCAGTACAATGTCTGTAAAGGTAATAACGTTGCACCGTTAATGGCTGTGGGCTGTGCATACACATTAGACGAAAGTTGTTCAAAGACATCAGATAATCAGCCGTTACGGTTAAAATTGATGTGTACAGGGACCTCCCAACTCACCTGACCGCCATGATGGAGGAGCGCCTGTAAAGGTCTTAAACAGTCGTTCTATGCTAACAGAGTCCAAATAAGACATCTGTTCTCATTAAAGAGGTTGCCCACTACAGCCTTTTCTCAATCACTAGATTTCCAAGTAAACAACACTTATACTCACCTCTGCCATCTGTGTTTTTGCAGCAGTGTCATCAGTGGCTCTCCCATATTGTCATGTGATCCCTTCAGCCAGTAAATGTCCACTTGACGGTGTCCTCTTTTGGATGTAACTGACATCTGGAGCGGGTGAGAGCCGCCAATGCTCACTGTCTTCCTCAGGATGTCCGTCTTATCCAAAGGAAAGAAGAGCAAAGTGGCCAAGAGAATTGCGTGACAATATGGGAGAGCCACGGATGACACAGCTGTAACGGCGCAGGCACTGGAGACCAGCACAGCTGTTATTAAAACATGGTGAGTGAGAAAGGGCAGTCTGAGCAGTGGAAAATCATAGCCAGGGGCCAATAACAGTACTGAACAGGCTAAGGTTCCCTGAGAAGGTGCTGGTGCTTAGATCAGGCTGATAACATCTGCATTATCAGATTCTATCATTGTTACTGTAAGTAATAATACAAAATCAGATCCTATAAAGTCAATGAGATCTGTCTGGCATGATCTGTCTGGCCATGGAGGCCTTCTCGTGTCAGATCCTGCTATAAATGTCTTTCTGGTGAGGACAGAATGACACTGATGTGCCCCCAGCCTTACAGACATGATGTCATCTTGTACTGATATCGGGTGCTATCCTCAGCATAAGGGTCAGCACTGGGGCCATAGTTGACATTGATACCCCAGTATTTACTAGGAAGGTCACCTGGTTTTTCCTCACTGCACCAGTGTATGGAGTAGGAGCCGGAATGAAGCCGTATTCAGTTACTGGTGCCCAATCACAGCCGAGTACATGTTATCACAAGGCAGGGCAGCTCATGGCAGCCGCTCTATACTTATACACAAAATACAGCCGTGAGGGAGAGCAATTTATTGGCAATAATAAAATTCAAAATAAGCAACTTTGTTGAATATGTAAAACTTTCCTGTAATCCAACTCTTTCCCCCCAATTAACTGGAATGAAGCAAGCGGAGTTTTACAATTGAAGTGTAAAGTAACAATGGCGAGCCTCAGTGCTGGACACACAACATGCGGCTCTACGTCTTCTCATCATTCACCTTCCTTAAAGATGTGCTGCCTGTAGAAGTGAAGTTCCTTGATGCTTTCTCGGATATCATCCAAAGCTCTGAAAAAGGCAAGAATGAAGCATTAAAATCCAGAGGAGCGCGGACTGCGGGAAAGGATCCATCCGGGACTAAGTCATCAAGAAACACTTATTAAAAGGGACCGGTCACCATGTAGATGCCTCCAATCTGCAGGACCCATGTTATATAGCATCAGGGCACAGGACTGATACACTCAGTAGAGTATGTGTTTGATTCATGTAACCCTTTGATCTTATTGGGTCCAGTGGGCGGTCCCATCAGTGATTGACAGCTGTCTTTCTACAGGTCTGCATACAGATAGGACCGAAAAATTAAATATATTCAAAATCAAAAACTGTTGGATTTCAGACACACAACGGTTTTTAGCCCTGATGGTCATGGTCAGGCCATGACTAAGGACAGATCCATATCTGAAACCCAGTGGTTTTTGCCTTGATGCACTATTGTGAATGTACCTGGGAACCTTCTAAACTGCAGTAATTAGTTGCTAATGTAATGATTAACGGCTTATTAAAGCAAACCTGATTGTGTTTTTAAAGGGAATCTGTCACCAGGTTTTTGCCATTTCATCTGACAGCAGCATAATGTAGAGACAGAGACTCCTAATCCAACAATGTGTCTCTTACTGGGCTGCTCATTGTAGTTTTCATAAAATCACTGTTCAATCAGTTGGAGATTAACATTGTAGAACTAATCAAATAGTCCAGTACATTCATTTACTGCTAAATCTGAAGCAGAGAAAACTGTAATTGCATCAAAGCAACAGCAAGCAGCTCAATATGTGACACATCGCAGGAATCAGGGTCTCTATCTCTACATTATGCTGCTGTCAGATGGGATGGCAAACACCTAGTGACAGTGTCCCTTTAACAGTGTTGCTGTAGGAATAGTGCAATTTAAAGAGGTATGAATTTTTCTACCAGTCTCCAGCTCCTGGATTTTCCCATTTCTCCTCATTCCTGAGGTTTCGCAGTGTCCGTGCGGTGGAGCTTCTTCAGGTGAGCTGAATGCAGAGTTTTCCTCTAATAAATTGATGTTTTATATCCAAACAGCTGAATACTTTTGTTTGCTTTGTCTGCATTTCAAGCCCCTTCTGTGCCGAGGATCTTCCCAGGCGTTCTACCGCAGCTGGTGAACTGTGTGTTAATGTGAGGGTGTATTTACTCTGTGCAAATATTGGGAATGAGGTTTCATAGGAACATTCATGCAGTCTAGACAATGTGTCCATCACCTAATAAACGAGCAAAACGCTTTTTCATTTGGTAAATTGATTATTAAACTTGCCTATGAATAATTATTTTCAGCAGCACATTGTCCTGTGTAAACAGACTGTGCTGCCGAGTACAATGACCGTTTCTGTGCACTAAATGATCAAAAACGGAAAAACTGGGAGTTCTTTACACATCGGCAGACAAGTGAGCCTGACTTACAAGGTTATTAAATGTCCACCAGCCTATATGGGGCATACGGCCGGGGATTAGCCAGTATAAACCCAGGCAGGCACAGTACTGTCAGAGCAAGCTCACTGAGGGATTATTAGTTAGCTCATTCAGCAGCCACAAATAAGCAGGGAACAGTCTGAAAAGTACAAACAGAGAACCAAGCAAAAACTAAGTATTATGCAAATACAATCACATTTTTATTAGATATAAATCCAGTGACTAGACACAAAAGAGTTAAAAGGCTGGCACCAGGATGATGTCATTGGAAAAATACAGTTTCTATAAGGGTATCAGAAATACATCACATATAGCAAACCAGATGTATCCAAAATACAAGTAAATTACATCCATATATTCATTTAGAACATACATGGATCACTAAACCATCTTTTTGGGTAACACACAGGCATGCACTGGTGAGAGCAAAGCCGTCACCGCCTGAACTGAGCATGTGCTGGGACGTGTCCACCGGGGAGACCGCGCATGCGCAGGAGGCAAATACAGCACAGACAGCGGGAGACACATCTCACCGATCCCCGGAACACAAGTAAAGACCATAGAAGTCCCAAATTAATGCTCAGCAGCAGATCAATGTCCTAGGGCTGTCAGTAAGGCTTGCATCTCCAAGAGAAAAATGGTCCAGGCACATATACAGTGGTGAGTGTGGAGGCAGGATACATGGTTAGCGTTTGAAGAATATTAAAATCTAGC
Organism: Allobates femoralis; assembly: GCA_033576535.1. NCBI lineage: Eukaryota > Metazoa > Chordata > Amphibia > Anura > Aromobatidae > Allobates > Allobates femoralis. The sequence goes on from JARQOC010000009.1 coordinate 144,910,559, forward strand.
AAGAACGTTAAGAATAAAACCTGTATATACAAACAAGTGGGCCAAAGACTTCTGGTTTCCGGACGCCGGAGATATTTAATGATGCGGGATAATGGCAGAATGGCGCGGCTCCATTGCACTCAAACCCTCCTCCCCCTGAGGAAGCATTAGGGTAAACATCAAACCATGTGAAACGTACGTGGGGGAAGAGTGAAGCCAGCCTCTGCTATATGCTGCACACTATATTGCTGGTATTTAAAGTTACATACTGTCTTGGCTTCACTTATTTGGGTGTCACCCTGGTATATGTACTTTATGTCTGTGTGTTAGCCAAAAAGACGGTTTAGTGATCCGTGTATGTCCCAAACGAATATATTGATGTCATTTGTATTTTGGATACATCTGGTTTGTTATATGTGATGTATTTCTGATACCCTTGTACAAAATTTCGGAGACTTGGCTGGACGAGAGCCATGACTGGGCTGTTAATTTACAGGGCTATTGTCTGTTCAGAAATGACCGTACAAATAGGCGAGGAGGAGGTGTATGTTTATACGTAAAATCATCCTTAAAACCCATCCTGCATGATAATATAGGTGAATCTAATGGAAATGTAGAGTCCCTGTGGGTGGAGATAAGGGGAGGGGGAAAAAATAATAAATTACTGATAGGGGTTTGTTATAAGTCCCCAACAATAATGGAAGTGGAGGAGAATATCCTCATAAAGCAAATAGATGAAGCAGCGACTCAGGAGAAGTCATTATTATGGGGGACTTCAACTACCCTGAAATACATTGGGGATCAGAAACCTGCAGTTCCAGCAAAGGTAATAAGTTTTTGAAAACTATGAGAGACAATTACCTTTCACAACTGGTTCAGGACCCAACAAGAAGGGGGGCACTGCTGGACCTAATATTAACCAACAGGCCGGACCGCATATCAAATATACGGGTTGGAGGTCACTTGGGTAATAGTGATCATAACTTAATAAGCTTTCAAGAATCCTTTACTAAGACGTGTAGTAGAGGGGCTACAAGGACACTAAACTTCAGGAAGGCAAATTTCCAACGGTTGAGAGATGATCTTAGTGCAATAAATTAGGACGATGTCCTGAGACATAAAAGTACACAACACAAATGGGAGATGTTTATTAGCATCCTGAATAGGACCTGTGCACAATATATACCCTATGGGAATAAGCATGGTAGAAATAGGAGGAAACCACTATGGCTAAATAAAGCGGTAAGAGGTGCAATATGTGACAAAAAGAAAGCATTTAGGGAATTAAAGCAAGTAGGTAGTGATGAAGCATTATTAAATCAATACAGAAAATTAAATAACATTTGTAAAAAGCAAATCAAGGCAGCAAAGATTGAGACAGAGAGACTCATTGCCAGAGAAAGTAAAAAGAATCCCAAAATATTTTTTAACTACATAAATAGTAAGAAACTAAAAAATGATGGTGTTGGCCCCTTTAAAAATAGTCTGGGTGAAATGGTGAATGAGGATGAGGAAAAAGCCAATATGCTAAATGACTTTTTTTCAACAGTATTTACACAAGAAAATCCCATGACAGACAATATGATCAGTGATAACAAAAAGTCTCAATTAAATGTCACCTGCTTAACCCAAGAGGAAGTACGGCATCGTCTAAAAATCACTAAAATTGACAAATCCCCGGGCCCGGATGGGATACACCCCAGAGTGCTGCAGGAATTAAGTACTGTCATAGATAGACCATTATTTTTAATATTTAAAGATTCCATAATAACAGGGTTTGTACCACAGGACTGGCGTATAGCAAATGTGGTGCCAATATTCAAAAAGGGGACAAAAACTGATCTTGGAAATTATAGGCCAGTAAGCTTAACCTCTACTGTGGGTAAAATCCTAGAGGGTTTTCTAAGAGATGCTATACTGGAGTATCTGAACAAAAATAACCTCATGACCCATTATCAACATGGTTTTACGAGGGACCGTTCCTGTCAAACTAATCTAATAAGCTTCTATGAAGAAGTAAGTTCTGGACTGGACCAAGGAAATGCAGTGGATGTGGTGTATATGGATTTTTCAAAAGCTTTTGATACGGTGCCACACAAAAGGTTGATACATAAAATGAGGGCAATGGGGATAGGGGAAAATATGTGTAAGTGGGTTGAGAACTGGCTTAGTGATAGGAAACAAAGGGTGGTTATTAATGGAACACACTCAGAATGGGTCGCAGTTAACAGTGGGGTACCACAGGGGTCAGTGTTGGGCCCGCTTCTATTTAATATATTTATTAATGACCTTGTAGGGGGCATACAGAGTGGAATCTCAATATTTGCAGATGACACTAAACTCTGCAGGGTAATCAATACAGAGGAGGACAATTCTATATTACAGGAGGATTTATGTAAACTAGAAGCTTGGGCGGCTAAATGGCAAATGCGCTTTAATGGGGATAAATGTAAAGTCATGCACTTGGGCAGAGGAAACAAAAGGTATAATTATGTCCTTAATTGTAAAACACTGGGCAAAACTGTCACTGAAAAAGACCTGGGTGTATGGATAGATGATAAACTCACATTTAGTGGCCAGTGTCAGGCAGCTGCTGCAAAGGCAAATAAAATAATGGGATGCATTAAAAGAGGCATAGATGCTCATGAGGAGAACATAATTTTACCTCTATACAAGTCACTAGTGCGACCACACTTAGAATACTGTGTACAATTCTGGTCTCCGGTGTATAAGAAAGACATAGCTGAACTAGAGCGGGTCCAGAGAAGAGCGACAAAAGTTATTAGAGGACTAAGGGGTCTGCAATACCAAGACAGGTTATTAAACTTGGGGTTATTTAGCTTGGAAAAACGAAGGCTTAGGGGTGATCTTATAATAATGTATAAATATATGAGGGGGCAGTACAGAGACCTTTCTAATGATCTCTTTACTCTTAGGCCTGAGACGGGGACAAGGGGGCATCCTCTACGTCTGGAGGGAAGAAGGTTTAATCATAATCACAGACGCGGATTCTTTAATGTAAGAGCAGTGAGACTATGGAACACTCTTGCCACATGATGGTGTAATGAGTGACTCACTACTAACATTTAAGAAGGGCCTGGATGCCTTTCTTGAAAACTATAATATTACCAGTTATACATACTAGATTCTTTGATAGGGCGTTGATCCAGGGAATTAGTCTGATTGCTGTATCTGGAGTCAGGAAGGAATTTTTTCCCCCAATGTGGAGCTAGTGTTGCCACATGGGTTTTTTTGCCTTCCTCTGGATCAACATGTTAGGATATGGGTTGAACTAGATGGACTTAAAGTCTTCCTTCAACCTTAAAAACTATGTTACTATGTTACTATGTAACTGTACTTTTCCAATGACATATTCTACAGCATCCTAGTGCCAGCCATTTAACTCTTGTGCCTAGTCACTGGATTTATATATCTAATACAAATGTGATTTTATTTGCATAATACTTCATTTTTGCTTGGTTCTATTAGATTTTGAAGTCTCTCTGTGCAATCTGATTTTCTGGTTCTCCAGACGGGTGTCTAACATTACAGACTATGTCTTCTCGGGTTCTTTGTCTAATTTAATAGTACAAACATGTTTAATGAAACTAATTTGTAAAACTGATTTTTAGCATTTCATATTAAAAAAAAGACCCTGGAGATGTTCATATATTTTTAACCCCTTAATGCCTACTGTTGCGTATTTGCATCATACCAGTTCATTTGTATGCATGTGTGTGCAGTTTGGAGATTTTAATTCAGGCAAAAAGGGGTTAAGTTAGACAGTTCCCGTCTAATAATCGCAGTAACTTTGGGGAATCCACTGTATACAGCGCTCTAAGCCTTCTGTGATGTAGGGAATGGCCCCATAGGACGTGAACCAAATGATTTTTTCAAACTCACCAAATCCTAATTCCTCAAAACATTGAAACTCCTATAATTTTCCACTTTTCTCTACTGCAATCTATTTTCCATTTTTGACAAAAAATATTCCTATGAACTCCAGGCCAATACACAGTCATACTACCCAAGGAGTGAGAGCTGCACTTACCTTTACACCTGGGGCTCTGCTGACACCTAGTGGAAATCTAGTGAACTTACACATTTTGGAGACTGAAGGCAAAAAGGGATCACCGATAACCCGGTGATGAGATGATCCTACAATCAAGGCCATATACCCCTATAGAGGCCACCGCACCCAGGGCTTCACAGAAGGGGGCTCACCGTCACCCCATCAATACCAAATACTGCTATTGTGACATAAAGATGAATAAAAAATCATCTATTATCAATACTTGAAGGGGGAATGGGTAGATTTGTTTTGTTTTTATTCTGCCCACTGTGGGGTATTATTCATATAAACTGGCTTTTACCACTGGAACAATATCATGAGTATCTTACCTATGAGACGCTCTCTTCATTGGGGCCCGTTCATACTCTGCAGGATACCAGCGTCTGCAATGACAGGAGGATCTGTGTAAGTTTATTACTCTTTTACAGTTTAATAATTGCTGGAAGAATAGAAACACTTGGAAACCTACAGAGATCAGATCAGATCTCCACCTATACTTTCCTTCCCCTGACAAAGCTGATAACATATTGTTGTAGTTGTTATAAATCAGACAGTGTGATAAGATGTGAGAGGAGCAGCCCGGGCTCCCTATACATTACTATGGGAAATGCTGGCCCAGAAGCTGGACATTGGCTATAGGAGGCTCAGTCACTTGGCTGTAGTATAATCAGGATGGTGTGCCTCCAGCTGTATGTATGGATCTGTGCCCTGCTGCAATACAGCAATGTCAGCACGTTATAACCAGGACTGTGCCCCCCGACACTGCAGTACTGCCGTCACAGGGGCCTCCAGATATCTTATTGGTGACAGATCTAAGGCTGCTTTCACACTGTGTTTTTGCTCAATCCGACGCTGTCCGTTGTAAAACGGACAGCCACAGATCCGATTTGGCCCCCATGTTAGTCTATGGGACCAGATCGGATCGGATTTGGCCTAATTGCCATCAGATTTTTGTCGGATCAGATTCTATCCTTTTTTTTGCTGTGCCCAAAATCGCAGACTGCTGCACAGCAGATCAAATCGGACCGAATTGGATCTGACCTGATCCGCGCCAAATAACATGGGGCCTATGGAGCGCGGGTCCGAGAAAACAGCTGATCGTGTCTCGGAACCGATTTTAGTGTACTGAGCATGCTCAGTACACTAAAATCGCTCTGTGCCATCTAATATCACTTCTGCAATGTATATTCAGAAGTGAAATTTAGTGAAAAGAAAGGGTTAAAAATGAACAAACTTTATTCTCACTTGTCCCGCGATCCAGCGATGCCTCCTGCACTCGATGCTTATAGGACCTAGCGTGATGTCAGTCACATGATCGGTTACTGCGGTAATCGGTCATGTGACTGTAACTCATGCCAGTTCCTGTAAGAAGATAGCTGGAAGCGCCGGGGGACTCGTGGATGGGTGAGAATAAAGATTTTTAATTTTTTTTAAGGTCTAGAAGCGAGGGGCGGAGAAAGAGAGGGGCGGAGAAAGAGAGGGGCGGAGAAAGAGAGGGGCGGAGAAAGAGAGGGGGGGAGAAAGAGAGGGGGGGGAGAAAGAGAGGGGGGGAGAAAGAGAGGGGCGGAGAAAGAGAGGGGGGAGAAAGAGAGGGGCGGAGAAAGAGAGGGGCGGAGAAAGAGAGGGGGGGAGAAAGAGAGGGGGGGAGAAAGAGAGGGGCGGAGAAAGAGAGGGGCGGAGAAAGAGAGGGGCGGAGAAAGAGAGGGGCGGAGAAAGAGAGGGGCGGAGAAAGAGAGGGGCGGAGAAAGAGAGGGGGGGAGAAAGAGAGGGGGGGGGAAAGAGAGGGGGGGATAAAGAGAGGGGGGAGAAAGAGAGGGGGGAGAAAGAGAGGGGGGAGAAAGAGGTGACAGGAGGCAGAGAGGAGGGGGACATGGTGACAGGAGGGAGAGCTAGGTGACAGGAGGAGCGGGGAGAAGATCCAAACTGATCCTGCAAAATATCGGAATCGGATGCCTATTTGGCATATGATTGCAGGCATAGTTTGGATCCGTTGCTGTCCTATAAAAAGTGAAATCCCCTCGGACAGCAAAATAACGCTGTGTGAAAGTAGCCTTAAAGGGATTATCCATATCAACTACAATGCTGACCTCTGCCTCGTATTGTCTAACAATACCAGAACCTGCACTGCTCCCCACCAGAAATGATGGCTGTCTCTGATTGGCTGCAGTGGTCATGTGACTTGAGCAACAGCTATTGAAATGCTGCTCAAGTCACCTGACCGCTGCTGTCAATCACAAGCCACAGCGGTCCTGGGACGTCACCACTTCCAATGCCAGCACAGATCATAGACAGGTGGGTCGATGGGCTGACAGCAGGTGAGTATGGCAGATCACAATTAGATAACCCAAGCCACAGGCTGACATTTTATTGAGCTTTTAGTTTGGCCATACACAAAGTAGGATCAGCTACAAAACAGCCAAACAGCTCCAACATGAAAGATGAGAGTCTCTGCAGAGAGATGTCTGCCATCATAAGAAGATGGTCGCCAAGAGAGTCAATATCTACAATATGGCTGACTTATCTTCTGTGCTTCATCAATTACATCCTCAAACTGAAGAAACTGACCAGGAGGGCCTATGGTGGACTCTCCTGAGGAGATTTTGTTAGGACTGAAGCCTAATGTTCTTCACATTGTGGTTGAACATTTCAGGCTGATAATGAGCTTCATGACCAGAACGGACCCATCCGTGGGAGGTCACATGATCACTGACTACATGTAACTTCAACACTTGGAATCTCCTCCAGATCTTTTGATCTCCTTGAGCCCGATTCTGAGAGCCATACTTCATGGACCACAACGCCCAGACTGAATCCAGGACCCCTAATCCAAAGTCAACAGCCCCAGATATGCCAATGAGGGAACCTGGAACCAGCCCGAGGGTTGTGCTCCATTTACGAACCAAGAAATCTGTCCGTCTACACCCAGCCTAAAGGAACCCCAGGGCACACACTCTTGGGCCGAGGTTTGGACAGATCCACTGAGCTCCAGTGATAGATCTCAGATGAGTGTCTGTTTCTGAATTCTCGCAGTATCAGGATCTTGGCCCTCTTCACCCTCATTGCCATGACCCTCCAAGACGTATGAAGAGACTGGATCACAATATACAGCCAAGAAAGCGGAGATCCTGCGGCCTCCTGGAGCGCCCGCGTACACCCCATATGAAGAGTAAAGGGGATGTCACACGCGTCGGTATCGCTGTCAATGTCGCTCATGCGTCACGGATTTTCAGTCGCTCAAGGGATGTAAAAGTGACGCAGGAGCGACATTGAAGCGTGTGACCAAGCGATGCAACCAGTGACATGTCGCTGATCGCAGGTTTCACTGCCAGACGTAAAACCTGTCGCTCATCGCTCAGTAGACCTTGGGCATCGCTGTGTGACACTAAACTCAGCGACGTATTTTCTATTTTGACAACGTACAAGCGACTAAATAAAATCGCTCGCAAGATGGCGACATCACCGCATCGCTGGGTCATATTGACGCGTGTGACATCTTACCTGCAATAATTTCACATCGCTCAGGCGATTAATAATATGTGACGCATGAGCGATATCGCGGGCGACATTGACACGTGTGACAGGCCCTTAAGAGTCCGACATGAAAAGGTGATCCTTTATACCACAAAGGATCCACCAGCTTTCCTTCCCTCAGCGCTGTACTAACCATCCACAGGCTTTACTGACGGATGAGGGAGCGCCTGCAGAAGACAGCCGCAGTTAGCACTCACCTGCACAACTCCTTAACAGTGCTGACGTCAATGATCCTGTAATGCAGATGTCTCATAAACTGAGGCATATATTTCACCAGAAATTCTTTATCCACATGCACAGAATTCCCTAAGAAAAAGAGAAATGACACCAGTTTTCAATGGTTTTTGTCATGTTAAGCACATTACAAGATGAATATTCCTGAATGTTGCCCAGACTGCAGCCAATATACTTCATACACAGGGCTATTGGTATACGTCCTGCAGTGCAAAAGCTCCGGGGTCCCATCCTGCAGGGGCCGTTACCACCTCATCAGCAGGACCAATGTGACAAACACCCAAAAAGCAACATGCATCACTAAAGGGAATTGTAGAACATGGAGCGTCCTGCATTACTTTATTGGGTGTCTAGTTTGTCATTTGTGCACAGGGGTTTCAGGTATTGCCCTGGGGAACTCTGTTGTGTTGTATGGTATAAACATATCAGTGGCCTGTCCTTAGGGTAGGTCATCAATTTGGAATAGGTGGGGTCCTACCCCCTGGCACTGCACTGCTCTAATGAAGTAGGGAGCAGAAACACCACAGCGCCATACAATGTGTAGTGATGATTCAGTAGTACTGCAGCTCCACGCTTTAAATGTAAACCCCATTTCCCATCATATACTCACTTCCAGCGGCTTCACCTCTTACATACGCTACTCCAGTCCTGTGGCGCCATCTTGTGGCTGTAACTTCTTTCTGGCTAGATGTCAGAAGTTACATTACAAGAGCTCTAAACAAGTCTATGAGAGCCAGAAAAGGCGCTCATAGAGATATATTGAGGTGTAAACTGTGGCGCTCTATAAGCCTCTGGCAGGCCACACATCACAAGAGACACTGACCGGAGTGATGCTGGAAAATGTGAAGCAACCAAAAGGTGAGTATAAGACCAGGGGCAGGAGACTTACATTTAAAGCACCAATCCAGCAGTGCAATTATACAAAATGCTGGAGTGGGGCTTTAAAAACTGCTGTGTACCCAGGCATGGCCACAGAGTATAGTGGTTGGACCTGGAGCATACACAACTTCCTGCACCCACTGCACCAGGTAATAAAGTGATTATCAGGGTGACAGCCCCCAACTGATCAGGTATTAATGACCTATTCAGAGGACAGGCAGTCAATATTTTAGTCCTAGAAACCCCCTTTAATTTGGCATCAGCAATGTCAAAAATCAATAACTTATAACCTAACTGCAAAAGAGCAAGATCAGCTGTGCTGAGTGGATGGTGGTGAATGTTGGTGACGATGTGACACAGACTGATGTTACAATGATGTATTGTATACAGGAGATACAAGATCAAGGCTTCCTTCATCTATATTTCTATTTCCTGGCTCCTATCTAACGATAGAGCAGCATGATGTGGGGTCGGAGGGCTCCATATTCTCAGCCGGTGGCTCATATCTGCCCCAGCGATGCTCCCTGCGCTCTGATGTTCATTTTCCGATTGTGGGAAATGCAGACGGACAACCTGTATGAGTAGAAGGCATGGACCCAGCACACAAGTCATACCCACCAGCCAGCGGGCAGATGCCAGGCGGGGTGTGCTTCCGAATGAAAGACAGGAACTCGTACTCTGCGTGTGCTAGCGATATCTTGCTGTCCCTCACAGCTTGTGTAAGGCCAGACTGCAAACAGAAAACATAAATGGGATTAGAGGCAGAATCAAATCCTAATAACATTGTGACAAGTCTCCTGCAAACCAGCTGTAATGAGAGCAGCTGAACACTATAGACCCGAGACCTGCAGAACGTCCGCTGAGCTGACACTTATGATATAGCCGCTCTACACTGTCAGGGTGCGTGCACACGGTCCGGAGGAGCTGCGTGTTGGATGCAGCTCCTCCGGACCTGAGTGAAGCCGCAGGTGACCACAGGGAGACCGCAGCCGCCCTGTACTCACAATGTGCGGCGGGTGCGGGGCGGTTTCTCCATGCAGTCTCTCTGTGGCAGCCGCTTCCGACTCCGCAGCATGAAATGAACATGCAAAGGAGGAGGAGCGGACTGCCGGCAACCCGCACCGCAGCTCCAAAGACACTGCGGGCGGGTTATGCATAGTGAGGATGGGATTTCTTGAAATCCCATCCACTATGTTAGTACTGTATGACGCAGCGTTTTGGACGCAGCGCAAAACGCTGCGTCTCCTGATCGTGAGGATGCACCCTCACAGGAGGAAGACAAAGAGCAAAATGGCACTGGACATGATCTGCACATGACTGATCATTAATAGATGGCAAACATTTGTTCACACCCCCTGTAGAGGATCTGAAGCTCCTCAGTACTACAGCTAGCAGCATGGCACATACAGATCCATAGTGGGGGCTATGCTCCCTCTAGCTGTATAAAAATAGGAGATATCTGCTGCAACACTGACACTAAATGTGTACAATTCATGAGTGCAATGAGCGGCCGAGCTGCACAGCTAATATAAGAAACATGATAAAATGTATTACAGCAAACACTGCCCTAGAATATATTGCAAATTGGAAGACTTAGCTTCAGCAGTGGCCACTGTGGAGTGCCCGGTTTATATGCCCTTATTTTTAATTGAAAAAGGAAAAGTGTGTGCTGGACTCCAACAAGATTTTTTTTATTAGTATGTATTTTTCTGCTTGCACCTGCACTTAGAGGTTAGATGCCAGTCATCCATACTATTAATTATGTATTCATTTTGACTGAGCTCCCTCCCCCCTCCCCCACCCAGAGGCCAGCTTGGGTCTCCATCTTGTTGCAGTCCAGCACACACTTTTCCTTTTTCAATTAAAAATAAGGGTATATAAGCCCAATCACATTGCACAACTCTGTTAGTCATAGTGGTAGGACCCGGTGAGATGGAAGCACCTTGTCGATGGTCGCCGGGCACTCCACAGTGGCCACTGCTGAAGCTAAGTCTTCCAATTTGCATTATATCCCAGGGCAGTGATTGTCATAATACATTTTATCATTTTACTTGTATTAGCGGTGCAGCTCGGCTGCTCATTACACTCATGAATTGTACACATTTAGTGTTAGTATTGCAGCAGATATCTCCTATTTTTATTAGTATGTATTTTTTCTGCTTGCACCTGCATTTAGAGGTTAGATGCCAGTCATCCATACTATTAACCCTCTAGCTGTATGACAGCACAGCTCAGTAGATACCTGCGCAGACTTTCTAAGGCAGAGTGCCCGTGAATGAGCCTGAGCACACAGGACACTGTACACTATGAAGCTGGGTGATCTGCCCTGATATCGGCCTATAGAAGGCTGTAGTCTGGAGAGATGAGTAAACACATTACACAATGTCTGTGGGTGCAGCTGGCGTGTAGTGCGGCACATACCTGTCCGTGATGCTCCGTGCACCATTTGGACATGCCATCCAGTAACTCATCCGGCTGTTTAATAATCAAATTAGGGCCCTGCAAACAGAAAGGTCACATCACTGTCACCACCACTAAAGATCACAAAGATATTTTCTGATTTTTCTTAATTTCTAATTATACAGATATTCACACATCGAGAGAGAGGAGACATAGCCCAGAGGCACTCAGCAGACTGCACGTCCTGCCAGGTCGTCCCACATAGGCCACGTAAGTCTGGGATATTCACAACTACAAATCAGGCTTTTAAAAGGAGTTATTTCTCCAAGGCCTGGACCTGGAAAAATAACCAACTAGTTGATATTCACCTAGCGGCACCACCTAGATCAGGCACAGGCCGCTCTGGGGTCTCCACTGAGACAGGAAGAGGAGCCGTCACTGGGCCACAAGTAGCAGGACCACCGCGGCCTGTGATTGGTTTCAGCAGTCAGCTGACTTCAGACAAGTCAACCGCGTTAAGTGCGAATACATTATCCCTTTCCGAATATCACCATATATAATGTATACTTCATCACCAGCCAAAAAAGGAAAACTGAGAAGGGTCCAATTATAATCGGGAATTGGCGCTCACTTACCTCGGCAAGTATATTGAGGTTGGAATCTGTTATTAAACAAGCCATCTCTATGATCTGGTCCTTCTTAATGTCCAGTCCGGTCATCTGCAACTCAGAGAAACCATCAGACATAGGATCAACACGTTATATTACAGACATTTCACAGAAACCACCCGGCCAGCAGAGCCAGTGAGACAGCAACAACTGCTGGTGCAATTATTAGCAGATGGAAGAAACACAAGATGATTGTCAATCTTCATCGGTCTGGATCTCCATGGGGTTCTCGCCTCAAGTAGTAATGGTAATTCTATGAAGGGTCAGGAATCAGCCCAGAACTACACAGGAGGACCTGGTCAATGACCTGAAGAGAGCTGGGACCACAGTATCAAAGATTACTGTTAGGCGGCCGTCACACGGTTCAATGTCTTGCACGATATCGTTTAAGTGATCTGCTTTTTGATCGCTTAAGCGATATCGTTTGTGCATCGCTGCGTGCAATCAAGCGATTTTACAATGTAAAATCGCTTGATCGTGACATCGCAGATTTGTGAGCCGGAGCTCATATCAAGAGATAATCGCTTGTTCAATCTGCTTCATCGTGGTGTATGACACAACGATGAACGATCTCCCAGCAGCAGAGCCTATGCTGGGAGATGGTATCTATGGTAAACGTCGGGTTACTAAGCGCCGCGCGGTGCCTAGAAACCCGATGTGTACCATAGTTACCAGCGATCTCGCTGCTCCACATCGCTGGTGAGTCTGTCTGTGTGACATCTCACCAGCGATGTGAACGATATTGTAAGCGATCGCGCGTGCACGTGATCGCTAACAATATCGCTCACGATATTGTAGTGTGTGACGGCCGCCTTACTAACACACTATACGCCGTCAAGAATTAAAATCCTGCAGGCACACAAGGTCCCCCTGCTCACACCAGCACATGTCCGGACCCAAATGAAGATGGGCAATAACCACCTGGATGATCCAAAGGAGGCATAGAAGGTCATGTGATCAGATGAGACCAAAATAGAACTGTGTGGTATCCGCTACAATTGGCGAGTTTGGAGGAAGAAGGAGGAGTAAATCCCCAAGGACAACGTCCCATCCGTGAAGAATGAGAGTGGAAACCATACTTCTGAAATGCTTTTCTGCAAAGGAGTCAGGACGACTGCATCATATGGAAGAGAGGATGGATGAGGTCAAGTATCGCAAGATTTTGGCCAACAACCCCTCACTCAGTAAGAGCATTGAAGATGGGTCGTCACAGGGTCTTGAAGCATGGCAATGGCTCAAAACACAATCTGGACATCTAAGGAGTGGCTCTGTAAGAAGCATTTCAATGTCCTAGAGTGGCCAAGCCAATCTCCAGACCTGAACCCAACAAAACAGCTTTGAAGGGAGCTGAAACACAATGTTGCCGGACGACAGCCCTGAAAACTGAAACATCTGAAGATCTGTATGGAGGGGTGGGCCAAAACTCCCTGCTGCAGTGTGTGCAAACTTTGTACAGAACTAGAGTTAGGCTGGCTTCACATTGGCGTTCCCCCTCCGCAGCTGCGGAGGGGAACGCCAATGTGAAGGCAGCCTAAACGACTGACCTCTGTAATTGCAAACAAAGGTCTGTACCAAATATTAAGTTCTGTTTTTGTATTGTATCAAATACTTATTTCTTGCAATAAAATAAAAATTAATTATGTAAAAAACATAAAATGTGATTTTCTATATTTTTTTCTTAGATTCTGTCTCTCACAGTTGACTGTACCTACAATGAAAATTATAGACCTCTTCATTCTTTGTAGGTGGGAAAACTTACAAAGTCACATTGTATCAAATACTTATTTTTCCCATGGTATACTAGGATGGGGGACATATACAGCACAGACCAAAAGTTTGGACACACCTTCTCACCTTCAGATTCAAAGAGTTTTCCTTATTTTCAAGACTATGAAAATTGTATATTCACACTGAAGGCATCAAAACTATGAATTATCACATGTGGAATTATATACTTAACAAAAAAGTGTGAATCAACTGAAAATATGTCTTATATTCTAGGTTCTTCAAAGTAGCCACCTTTGCTGTGATTACTGCTTTGCACACTCTTGGCATTCTCTTGATGAGCTTCAAGAGGTAGTCACCGGAAATGGTCTTCCAACAGTCTTGAAGGAGTTCCCAGAGATGCTTAGCGCTTCTTGGCCCTCTTGCCTCCACTCTGCGGTCCAGTTCACCCCAAACCATTGTAGCACCCCATCACTCTCCTTCTTGGCCAAATAGGTGTTACACAGCCTGGAGGTGTGTTTGGGGTCATTGTCCTGTTGAAAAATAAATGATGGTCCAACTAAATGGAATAATATGTCACTGCAAGATGCTGTGGTAGCCATGCTGGTTCAGTATGCCATCAATTTTGAATAAATACCCAATAGTGCCACCAGCAAAGCGCCCCCACACCATCACACCTCCTCCTCCATGCTTCACGGTGGGAACCAGGCATGTAGAGTCCATCCGTTCACCTTTCCTGTGTCGCACAAAGACACGGTGGTTGGAACCAAAGATCTCAAATTTGGACTCATCAGACCAAAGCACAGATTTCCACTGGTCTAATGTCCATTCATTGTGCTCTTTAGCCCAAACAAGTCTCTCCTGCTTGTTGCCTGTCCTTAGCAGTGGTTTCCTAGCAGCTATTTTACCATGAAGGTCTGCTGCACAAAGTCTCCTCTTAACAGTTGTTGTAGAGATGTGTCTGCTGCTAGAACTCTGTGTGGCATTGACCTGGTCTCTAATCTGAGCTGCTGTTAACCTGCGATTTATGAGGCTGGTGACTCGGATGAACTTATCCTCTGCAGCAGAGGTGACTCTTGGTCTTCCTTTCCTCATGTGAGCCAGTTTCTTTGTAGCGCTTGATGGTTTTTGCAACTGCACTTGAGGACACTTTCAAAGTTTTCCCAATTTTTCAGACTGACTGACCTTCATTTCTTAAAGTAATGATGGCCACTCATTTTTCTTTACTTAGCTGCTTTTTTCTTGCCATAATACAAATTCTAACAGTCTATTCAGTAGGACTATCAGCTGTGTCTCCATCAGACTTGTGACCAACACAACTGATGTCCCCAACCCCATTTATAAGGCAATAAATCCCACTTATTAAACCTGACAGGGCACACCGGTGAAGTGAAAACTATTTCCGGTGGCTACTTTGAAGAACCTAGAATATAAGACATATTTTCAGTTGTTTCACACTTTTTGTTAAGTATATAATTCCACATGCGTTAATTCATAGTTTTGATGCCTTCAGTGTGAATCTACAATTTTCATAGTCATGAATATAAAGTAAACTATTTGAATGAGAAGGTGTGTCCAAACTTTTGGTCTGTACTTTATACCAGGAATGGGAATCATATATACCAGGATAGGCCCAAATGGGGACATATATACCAGGATGGGGGACATATATATCAGGATGGGCCCAATTGGAATCATTTATAGCAGGCTGAGGAATCATATATACCAAGATAGGTCTAAATGGGGACATATATACCAGGATGTTGGACATATATACCAGGATGGGCCCAAATGGGGACATATACCAGGATGGGCCCAACTGGAATCATATATACCAGGATGGAGGACATATATACCAGGATGGGGGGACATATATACCAGAATGGGGGGCGGGGGGGAAGTCATATATACCAAAATGAGGAATCATATACACCCAGATGGGTCCAAATGGGGACATATATTCAAGGATGCGGAATCACATATACCAGAATGGGGAATTATTTATACCAGCATGGGCCCAAATGAGGACATATATACGAGGATTGGGGACATATATATCAGAATGGCCCCAAATGGAAACAACATACCAGGATGTTGGGACATATATACCAGGATGGGCCTGAATGGGGACATATATACCAGGAAGGGGAATATTTCTACATAATAAAGGGGCGGTAACACGTCTTTAAAGGGATCCTGTCACCTCCAAAATGCCACCTGAGCTTCAATGTCCCTGCAGCATCCTATCACTAATCTCACACTCATTTTCTCTCTGAAAAGCATCTTGTGAAAGTGCAGAAAAACGTTTTAGAACTTACTCATTAGTGATGTTAATTAGCAGGGGCTATATTCGTTAGCCCTTAGGGCGTGTTCTGAATGTGCCTCTTCGTCATATGATCACGGCCTAATGGGCGTGATCTTCTATTCATGTTGTATTCAGCGCCTCCCTGCTCTGGACGGCGCTGTCTGGGCTGTAACGATGCGAGTCGCGTCATTTTCGGCATTGGGTGACGTCAGTACACCCACGCCGCTCTTTTGGCTTCAAGCACATTGCGCATGCAGTGCTTGAAGCAGTCCACAGTGGCGTGGGCCAGGTACACATTTGTCACCAGGGCCGATCAGACTCTAGATACAGCAATGCCTTTAGAAATCCCAGTCTTGGTCAGTAAAGCCAAGGGGGTAATCCTGGTCATTAATGTTCACGCTAAAAAAGGGACTGCATTGACTTTTAGTCACAATGACATTTTACATAACGATACCTTCCTATTGCAGTCATACAAGAATTAGGAACATGTGAAGCCATGTCAGGATTACTCTCCACTCCCTTACAAAAAGCAGTGGTTGTTATTTAGGATTGTCCTGCACTCAGGAGTCTCTGTGGAGTCCTAGGCTGTTTTTTTATGAAACAAGTAGTTTACAGCACAATGTTGTACAACTTTCTCATATTCTGTGAATTTCTCACCTTTTATGATTTCTGCTTGTAGCCAGTGGATGGAAACCTTCCTATCCACATCTGAACACATAATACCGTATGTGCACATGCTACTTTTTTGCCACAAGAAATGCAGCATTTTAGTGTCCCAGCAAGGTGGACATTAATGCCCCCACTCACCACAATGTAGCCGAGCCAGGGCAGCTTTGTAGGACATCGTGTTGTAGAGTTATCATCTGAGCTGGGTATGTTTGGGGTTAATAAATGGCTGAAAAATGGCTGCGTTTTATTTCAAATAAAGGATTCTTTTCTGTGTGCATTTATCTGTGCTGAGAATTAAAAATACGGGAGACCCCTACACTATTTTTTTCAATTATTTTTACACACATATGACAGCAGATTCATTGCCTTACACGTGTTTGGCAACCAATCACGGACACCGGGACAGATTGTGGGGATGTAGTCTGACTGCAACAGCCAATCACAGACACTGTCATGGTGAGGGGGCTTCTGTGATTGGCGCATAATGCGCAGACCTGCAAGCAAGTGTGCCCGCAGCGGGAGACTGATGAGTAGGGGCGTAACTACAACAGGTGCAGGGGTTGCGATCGCACCTGGGCACTGCAGCCTAGGGGGGCCCCAAAAGTCCCTTTGGCCCATAGAAAAAGACTCATACTATTAAAGATTTGCAATAATTGGGGGCCCCGTTGGAGCTTTCGCATCGGGGCCCTGGGCCTGAAGTTATGCCACTGCTGATGAGCATAGCATTTATTTCAGTGACCTGCCCTTTACTCCAGTATGTGACACGTGTTCGCCTCACAGATCACATCTGTGTGCACTCTATGTGCATGTGTCATGTATGCACCTCACAGATCACATCTGTGTGTGCTCTGTGTGCATGTGTCACGTGTGCGCCTCACAGATCACATCCATGTGCACTCCATGTGCATGTGTCACGTGTGCGCCTCACAGATCACATCTGTGTGTGCTCCGTGTACATGTGTCACGTGTGCGCCTCACAGATCACATCTGTGTGCATGTGTCATGTGTGCGCTCCTTGTGCTAACTGCTGCCGGCGAACAATGATCATGTCGCTGTGTGGAGCGCATACGTGTGACAATTCCCATAGAATGTAATATGTGTCCGTGTCTCCGGATCCCTGCAGTGTCAGATGCCTGTATTCCGGGCTCTGTCCAGCAGGGGGCCCCATTAGGCCTCATGCTATGGGGGAGCGGTGACTTCTCTGCACTGGGGGTATCTATGTAGGACTCTAATGCAGCAGAGCCACTGATTGTCTACAGTCACCACTGCAGGCTGTCAGCAGAGGGGCGGGCCATGTGTGACCTGCAGGCCCGGGGGACATATATTACTGGGGCTCCCCTTCTCACCTCCAGATCCACCCACACCATGCGCTGCTCCATGACCCCGGACACGCCGGCACACAGCCTGACTGCCGGGACAGCTGTAAACCGACACGTTAATGTGCTGAGGACAGAGCGAGCAAACAGCATCACCGGACACAACGGCAGCAGATGACAGCCCCGCTGCTATGGCAACACGGCGCCCGGGACCATGCTGACACCGCCAGCCACCAGGCACTGAGAAAGCGGAAGCGGCCGGCCGGCACAGCAAGCCACGCCCCGCACTGCAAATCCAGCCACGCCCCCAGACACAGGCACGCTCCGTACAGCAAACAGAGACACGCCTACAGAGCTAGCCACGCCCCCACAGCAAGCCGAATCACGCACCGAGAGCGATCTACGCTGCGCATAGCAAAGCAAGACACGCCCCGCCGAGCTGATTGGCTCCTACTTCTAGGGTACGTGATGATGTCACCAGGATGCATCCTACTTGATGTGATGGACAGACAGTGCGCGATGAGCGCCGAGCACTGACCGGGGACGAAGGATGAGAGGAGGGAAGCGCATGAGCAATGCACAACCGGCTGCACACACTGCTCTCAACATAACACAACAAGGAATGGGTCATGTGGGATTGAGGGGTCTGGTGGAGCTCCAGCCATACTCAGCATTGAGGCTCTGCGCCCCTGTCTTCAATGGAGCAGAGGTGCAGAGCAAAAGCAGGCATGTGCCATAGAGGTGCAGAGCTGGCCTGTGCCATAAGATGTGCAGAGCTGGCCTGTGCCATAAGATGTGCAGAGCTGGCATGTGCCACAGATGTGCAGAGCTGGCGTGTGCCACAGATGTGCAGAGCTGGCATGTGCCATAGATGTGCAGAGCTGGCGTGTGCCATAAGATGTGCAGAGCTGGCGTGTGCCACAGATGTGCAGAGCTGGCATGTGCCATAGATGTGCAGAGCTGGCGTGTGCCATAAGATGTGCAGAGCTGGCGTGTGCCACAGATGTGCAGAGCTGGCGTGTGCCATAAGATGTGCAGAGCTGGCCTGTGCCATAAGATGTGCAGAGCTGGCATGTGCCATAGATGTGCAGAGCTGGCGTGTGCCACAGATGTGCAGAGCTGGCATGTGCCATAGATGTGCAGAGCTGGCGTGTGCCATAAGATGTGCAGAGCTGGCGTGTGCCACAGATGTGCAGAGCTGGCATGTGCCATAGATGTGCAGAGCTGGCGTGTGCCATAAGATGTGCAGAGCTGGCGTGTGCCACAGATGTGCAGAGCTGGCGTGTGCCATAAGATGTGCAGAGCTGGCCTGTGCCATAAGATGTGCAGAGCTGGCATGTGCCATAGATGTGCAGAGCTGGCGTGTGCCATAAGATGTGCAGAGCTGGCGTGTGCCATAAGATGTGCAGAGCTGGCCTGTGCCATAGATGTGCAGAGCTGGCCTGTGCCATAGATGTGCAGAGCTGGCGTGTGCCATAAGATGTGCAGAGCTGGCCTGTGCCATAGATGTGCAGAGCTGGCCTGTGCCACAGATGTGCAGAGCTGGCCTGTGCCACAGATGTGCAGAGCTGGCCTGTGCCACAGATGTGCAGAGCTGGCCTGTGCCACAGATGTTCAGAGCTGGCCTGTGCCACAGATGTGCAGAGCTGGCATTGGCCACAGATGTTCAGAGCTGGCATGTGCCACAGATGTGCAGAGCTGGCATTGGCCACAGATGTTCAGAGCACCTACTGAGATCTGCTGCACACCAGCACTTCATGCCTTTAAAGTGATCCTAAACCCAGAAACTGACCCCCCGTATCTTTATTCCTTTCCCTGAACCCCCTCTTATCATTCCTAGCCATCCCTTTTGCAGAAAAAATCGCTTTTGTAAAGTAGAGAAAAACTTATATTACTTTGTCCTGTGTGGGTTCTCTCTTTCTGTGCAAGCCGCGATGGGCGGGGCCTGTCTGCTACTGCCTTGTAATTATGCACGCCCCTCTCTGCTTCTATGAGCCTGGCCGCGTCATGAAAGGGGGCGGGGCTCCGGCATGACGCAATTTAGCCCCGCCCCTTTCATGACGCAGCCAGGCTCTTAGAACCAGAGAGGGGCTGCATAATTACAAGGCAGCAGCAGACAGGCCCTGCCCATCGCGGCTTGCACAGAAAGAGAGAACTCACACAGGACAAAGTAATATAAGTTTTTCTCTACTTTACAAAAGCGATTTTTTTCTGCAAAAGGGATGGCTAGAAATGATAAGAGGGGGTGCAGGGACAGGTATAAAGATACGGGGGGGTCGGTTTGTGGGTTTAGGATCACTTTAAAGGAAAAACCAAAATGGCTGACATGTACTATTTCATTATGTGAACAGGGACCAAGATCATATTGGAAAGCTACTGAAAGCTATCTAGGATAAATGTGAAAAATTGGTTGATGTGATGATCATGACACCGTAAGCCCAGTAACTGCCGACACAGCAGCACCCTCCACCACCCAGTAGCTGCTGTGAGAATTTACACATAGTCCTGGACATTTCCTTTATAAGCAGGTTTTAATTGCACACAGGGCATTATCCCATACACATATCCAGACTGCGGACATGAGGTTTTAGTTAGAACCCAGTAGTGTGAAAAAACCTTGTCGGCGGTTACTGGGCTTACGATGTCATGATCATCACATCAACCAATTTTTCACATTTATCCTAGATAGCTTTCAGTAGCTTTCCAATATGTTCTTGGTCCCTGTTCACATAATGAAATAGTACATGTCAGCCATTTTGGTTTTTCCTTTAAAGGCATGAAGTGCTGGTGTGCAGCAGATCTCAGTAAGTATTCTTATATATTTTCATGCTAGCACCCAACACTAGAGGTGTGCGCCCATAATCTTAGTATAGATGTGCAGAGCGGCCGTTATGTGGTAATCGCGGCAGTTGCGTTTTTTTTCACCGCAACTGCCGCGATCAGCGTAAAACGTTGATGTGAAAGGGGCCCGGCCTAAGGCTGGTTTCACACTGCAGTTCTTTCCCTGATCAGGTTTGATCAGGTTTGTGTGTCAAAACCAGGAATGTCTCCAAAACTCAGAACAGGTGTCAATCTTTTAATTATAGTTTTTCTCTGCAAGTTCCTATCCTGGTTTTGACACACAAACCTGATCGAACCTGATCAGGAAAAAACCGTGGTGTGAAGGGGACCTAAAGCATCTCTGAAAACATTTGTTCAGATGTGATAATGAACCATACATCTGTCACAGATGTTTAATCCTGTTTGGATGCACTGAAAACGTCTTATTAGCTTGGATTCACAGACCCTCCGATTTTCTGTGACTTAAAATTACCTCTCAATATTGGAACTTTCATATTTTCAATGTTATGTCCTTGACCACAAAAGGCTACCACCCCACCTCCATTGATGATCAGATCATTAAGGCCACAAGGATCCCTAGAAGTCAAGCACTCTAATACAGAGAAAAAGAAGAGAACCATCGTGTTCCTCTGGTGGTGATCTACAGCCCACAGCTTGAGGTACTGAGGAAAACTGCCAGGAAACGTCACCATGTCATACACAATGATGACCGACTAAAAATAATATTCAAAGACCCTCCCTTGCTGTGCTACAGGCAGCCTCCCAGTTTAAGAAACATCATGGTCCGAAGTTTGATGCCCTCAGATACACCAAGAGGAACTTATCCATGCAATGTGAAGAGCTGCAAGACCTGTGCTCACATAGAGACCAGAGACAGGATACAGATCCACAACACACAGCAGGATTATAAGATTCCTGGGACTTTCACATGCTCCTCTTCCAATGTTGTGTAATTATGTGCACTATATGTCCTGTGGGGGCTTTTTATGTAGGGGAGACAGGACAACGGCTAAGGCCGGCTTCAGACTGCGTGTCTGATCCGATCCGTAGCTGTCCACTTGAGGCAGACAGCCGCGGACCGGATCAGCACACAGGACTGGGGGGCTATTATGCCCTCTGATCCTGTGTGCAGCCGCACGCAGTTCCTGCTGCTGATAGGTGAGGACCGCGGGCGCCGCGGTCCTGACCTGTCAGCTGGTTCAGCTGCGTGCGGCTGCACACAGGATCAGAGGGCATAATAGCCCCCAGTCCTGTGTGCTGATCCGGTCCGCGGCTGTCTGCCTCAAGCGGACAGCTACGGATCGGATCAGACACGCAGTCTGAAGCCGGCCTTAGAGCAAGGATGAGGTCTCATCGTCACACAATTACAGACAAAAAAAATCTATTTACCAGTAGCCAAACATTTTTGTGGTCAAGGACATAACATTGAAAATATGAAAGTTGCAATATTGAAAGGTAATTTTAAGTCACAGAAACATCGGAGGGTCTGTGAATCCAAGCTAATAATAAGTTTTCAGTGCATCCAAACAGGGTTAAGCATCTGTGATGGATTTATGGTTCATTATCACATCTGAAGAATTTTTTTCAGAGACGCTTGAGACACCAGATCTACATATAAATTAGTGTCATAAAAACCTGGACAGCATTAAATCTGGCTAATGAAAGATCCCCTCCAGGCTCTGTTTTGTTTATTTATCTAAATGTCCATTTATTATACCTTGTGTCTGCTCTGGTTGTGCATGTATATATTTGTGTTGCTTTGGATATTTTGTCATACCATGCCTGACAGAGAGACCTGAGACATCTCGAAAGCTTGCTGCCTTATTTTATTTTTGTTAGCCATTAAAAGGTATCACAACTACAAGATTATTATCTTGTTTCTCCCACTGAGAGCAATCAACATTTTTTCAACTGGTTAGCACGGTACCAAAACTTTTTTCTTTTAACAAAAACTAAAGAAATCACTTGTACAGATTTCCCCTCACTTCATCATGTAAATGACGATGTAATGAGATGATTCAGTCGTGTCACTGTCCAGCCCTGACTTCTACAGCCCGGACAATGGAAAAGGTAGAATAAACAGATGGGATTCTAATTTGCAGCAAGATGATTTATTAATCAATGAAAAAAAATAAACCTTCCCTAAAATACTTATTATGGGGAAGTTTAAAAATTACTTACCATTAAACATTTACAAATGACACGAGAAGAGCTGAAGGCGTCGATTTGATATAGGTAATTGCATGTTATTTAATAAAAATCAGAAAAACAGCTGGTGGCCATTGCAATGCCAAGTAGTGTGCCAATCTGAAAAGCATCGCCTAACGGGGTAGTGGAGAGCAGTCTACAGCTAACTTACCGAAGCCTTTGGTACATTGCCGATAGTGTGGGGCAAAATGGGGACACACCGATAATGGTTGGGGGAGACATGCAGAAAAATCACATGAAACTTTGATGTGGTCATCAAGAGAAGAAGTCAACTAATGCCAACTGGTAGGAATGACAAAAAAAGAATCGACAAATACAAGCTGAATACAGAATATGTCTTTGGTTGGATTTGGACCTGGGAACCCAGTGTTGCAATAGTGCTAACCACTGAGCCACCAATATGACCCACAAAGTCCCACAAGTGGCATCACCTATAAATGTCTGCTTTGTTAAAGAGGTTATCCAGGGTGACATGAAAATTCTGCCAAAACATGGCAATGCGTCCCTGTGGTGTAAATAGAAGGCACAGGAACCACTGGTCGGTAAAGCAAGCTTTAACCCCTTCACAACCAAGGATGTATATACAGTTGTGGCCAAAAGTATTGACACCCCTGCAATTCTGTCAGATAATACTCAGTTTCTTCCTGAAAATGATTGCAATCACAAATTCTTTGGTATTATTATCTTCATTTAATTTGTCTTCAATGAAAAAACACAAAAGAGAATGAAGCAAAAAGCAAAACATTGATCATTTCACACAAAACTCCAAAAATGGGCCGGACAAAAGTATTGGCACCCTCAGCCTAATACTTGGTTGCACAACCTTTAGCCAAAATAACTGCGATCAACCGCTTCCGGTAAAAATCAATGAGTTTCTTACAATGCTCTGCTGGAATTTTAGACCATTCTTCTTTGGCAAACTGCTCCAGGTCTCTGATATTTGAAGGGTGACTTCTCCAAACTGCCATTTTTAGATCTCTCCACAGGTGTTCTATGGGATTCAGGTCTGGACTCATTGCTGGCCACCTTAGAAGTCTCCAGTGCTTTCTCTCAAACCATTTTCTAGTGCTTTTTGAAGTGTGTTTTGGGTCATTGTCCTGCTGGAAGACCCATGACCTCTGAGGGAGACCCAGCTTTCTCACACTGGGCCCTACATTATGCTGCAAAATTGGGGTTGGTAGTCTTCAGACTTCATAATGCCATGCACACGGTCAAGCAGTCCAGTGCCAGAGGCAGCAAAGCAATCCAAAAACATCAGGGAATCTCCGCCATGTTTGACTGTAGGGACCGTGTTCTTTTCTTTGAATGCCTCTTTTTTTCTCCTGTAAACTCTATGTTGATGCCTTTGCCCAAAAAGCTCTACTTTTGTCTCATCTGACCAGAGAACATTCTTCCAAAACGTTTTAGGCTTTCTCAGGTAAGTTTTGGCAAACTCCAGCCTGGCTTTTTTATGTCTCGGGGTAAGAAGGTGTGTCTTCCTGGGTATCCTACCATACAGTCCCTTTTCATTCAGACGCTGACGGATAGTACGGGTTGACACTGTTGTACCCTCGGACTGCAGGGCAGCTTGAACTTGTTTGGATGTTAGTTGAGGTTCTTTATCCACCATCCGCACAATCTTGCGTTGAAATCTCTTGTCAATTTTTCTTTTCCGTCCACATCTAAGGAGGTTAGCCACAGTGCCATGGGCTTTAAACTTCTTACTGACACTGCGCACGATAGACACAGGAACATTCAGGTCTTTGGAGATGGACTTGTAGCCTTGAGATTGATCATGCTTCCTCACAATTTGGTTTCTCAAGTCCTCAGACAGTTCTTTGGTCTTCTTTCTTTTCTCCATGCTCAATGTGGTACACACAAGGACACAGGACAGAGGTTGAGTCAACTTTAATCCATGTCAACTGGCTGCAAGTGTGATTTAGTTATTGCCAACACCTGTTAGGTGCCACAGGTAAGTTACAGGTGCTGTTAATTACATAAATTAGAGAAGCATCACATGATTTTTCTAAAGGTACCGTCACACAGGGACATATCGCCGGCGATGTTGCCGGCAACCGAGGGGCGTGGCCAGGTTGCGGCGACATCGCCGGCGAATTGCCGCGTGTGACAGGGCGATAATCAGGGGATGAATCGCCTGAGTCACATCGCCAGGTTTCCCAACAATGTTGGGAAATCTGGCGATGTTGCTCAGGCGATCCTGCCTGATCGCCCTGTGTAACGCGGCCACCTGCAATGTTGCGGGCGATTCCGCCTATGTACAACATTGCGAGTGATCGCTTGCTGGGTTGCTGGGCAACCCAGCGAGCGATAGCCGCGGCAACTAGCCGGCGACATCGCCGGTAAGTTGCTCAGTGTGACATCTCACCGGCGATGTTGTCAGGGATGCGCGCTCCCGTGTTCCCAGGCAACATCGCCGGCGATATGTCCCTGTGTGACGGTACCTTAAGGGTGCCAATACTTTTGTCCACCTCCTTTTTTATGTTTGGTGTGGAACTATATCCAATTTGGCTTTAGGACAATTCTTTTTGTGTTTTTTTCATTGAAGACAAATTAAATGAAGATAATAATACCAAAGAATTTGTGATTGCAATCATTTTCAGGAAGAAACTGAGTATTATCTGACAGAATTGCAGGGGTGTCAATACTTTTGGCCACAACTGTATATGGAAGGAATTGAATGCCCTAAATGAGTTCTTACAAGCACCTGCACAGCCCTCTGCATAAATACTTCATGTACAGTGGAGCTGCCTCCTCCTGGAGGAGGGGTTGGTAGTCTGTGTGAGACTCATGGTACCTTTACACGCCGCCACAACAGGATGGATACCAACGGCAACTTCACGTGCACGAGCACGGCCGAACGGTTACCAACGGGAACCGCACCCTCTTTACACGCCGCCACAAGGTGCGCTACGCTACGCTACATCTACAGCTAGCTACATCGCCGGGTGTCGCAAGTAGCCATCTGTAGCTCAATTACACACCGCTATAACCAGCTACTATGGGCGTACCTGGTGCAGCAGGGACAGCACATAGGCGTGCCACAATTGTGGATTACGAGCCGTCCGTACGCTGATAGGACGAAGCAATAACATCCTGATTGGGCAGGCAACGCAGGAGGCTGAGTAATACAGCACGCTCGAGCAATTGTGTAGTGTGACTCGTCAGCTCCTTAAATATGCCTCCCTATGCAGCGACTACCAATCGTCATGCAGCAGCTTCCACCAATGATGGCACATGGGGCGCGGTAACACGGAGCCAGGGTCACGCCTTAGCTACATTGCAGCTACATCGCAGGGTGTCCAGAGTTCCCTTCCGTAACGTCTTTACACGCCGATACAGCTCGCTACAGTCGGCGATGTAGCCATCTGTTTATGGGCAGTGCACGGATACAGAGGTATCTGTAGCCGACTGTGTCGTCCCGTCTTCAGACGCCGCTACTACGGGCGATATTGGCGCGACAAGCTACATTTGTAGCCTGTAGCGGGTTGTATCCATCCTGTTGTGGCGGCGTGTAAAGGTACCATCACAGTGTGAATAAGTGCTGCTGCGCCCTGATGCAAATCTCCTGTGTGCGGCCGGGTGGAGTGTAATGAAATTCCTTACAGCAGGGGGTGCACCATTGGCAAACCGCCGCTGACCAGCTGCACCGTGCTGCCCATTCTGACCGGCGGGCGTGCAGTCACCTCCAGTGCTAAAATGGCGGGTGGCCATTCCCCGCATCGGAGTGCGTGCAGGGATCTGTGCATGCTCTCCCTGCTAGTGATTTCCTGGCTTGAATGCTGCAGCAGGTGGTAAGACTTTATATCAGGGGTGGGGAACTCCAGTCCTCGAGGGACGCAATCAGTGCAGGTTTTCAGGATTTCCTTAGTATTGCACAGGGATTGGAATCATCACCAGTGCAAGTGATTATGTTATCACCTGTGCAAAACTAAGGAAATCCTGAAAACCTGCACTGATTGCGGCCCTCGAGGACTGGAGTTCCCCACCCCTGCTTTATATGATACCTGCCCGCTGCGCTGCTGCATTCATGCCTCACCAGGGAGGGAGCCAAGGAACACCGAAAACACAGCAAACCGGCGGTCCCCTCCCTAACGATCCTCTCCCTTACCACAATCTCAAGCGGACCACCAACTGTTCCAGCAGCGATTGTGCCCTGGGTCATCATGGGGGAGAGGCCAAACAGCAAGAGACTGGGGTTTATAAGCCCTGAGGGTGGGAGTAGGAGCAGGAAGGGGATGATGCGATTATTGTATGGGATGGGCCACCTTATGAACATCACAGGGTCTTGTCAATGAGAATGCAGCAACTAATCAGCTACAGTGCTCTTCACTTTCCTCCATGGTCAGACGCGTACATTACACAGAGGCACATTTATAAGAATATCTCAGGACAGGAACATTTTTTTTTAAATTTCTAATTCTGGAACTTTATTTTTATTCTATGACTTTTTAATTAAAACCTTCACATCTAATTTCAGCTTATGATGTTACACTGGAGCCTTTGTCTCCTCTGGTCAACTCCACATTCAATTCAAGCAAGTTAAAGGGATTCTTCGCCCTTCTATACGTCTTGCTGGTTTGGGTCTCTGCAAAGTGTTCTGGGAAGATGGGACTTCAGGTCACCGGTGGAATTATAACTTTTATTTTTGCAGTCCCGAATTACAAGTCCATTATCGGACCTAAAAATGCTTCAATATTAGTGTTGATTTTTTTTTTTATCGAAAATATATTAAAAATACAAACATTTACAGTGGAACATATGGTTATAAAAATAAAAGCACAGGTACATGATATACCAATTGTATAAACTCTGCTAAATTTATAAAGGCCATCCCATACCTCATATTATTGAATGCATTATTTCTCGATGTATCGATATAAGGGAGGAGGCCTGTACAAATATTCCCAGTGACCAAACCTAGTCTGACATGGTAAAGCTGGGATCAACTAGCTACAGAACAGTTTAAAAAGATAAGTAGGGCCCCTTTCATTTCCAAATATCAGTATATACACAGAGAAGGCGGCTGGCTTAGCTATTCAACAGCCTGCCTGTTAGTACACTGACATGTTTAATGTGACTGTAGAGACTGGGAAAAAATGACAGAATAAATGAAAGAATATAAAGTATGTAGAACCTACTAACAGGTAGAAAAAAAGAACAGAAAATTAGATAATTAAGTGAATTAGTCTATTGAAAGCAGCAAACTGGGGTGTCTACACCCAAAAAGTAATGAGTAATATAGGTAGTGCAAAAAGTATTCCAGAGAAGGAGGTGCTGATGGCCGAGCTTGTCAGACGAGATCTGTAGAGGTCCAGCAGCTGCATGATCACTCCATTGGTCCATCCAAAGCCCAGCTGTAAAGAAGAAGATGACCGTATGGTGAGATGACTGGGATCAAAGCAGTTAGGAGTGAACTAATGGGCTGGAAATTCATGACAATCAGTTTTTGTGATTTAAACCTAGCCTGCTTTACAGGGTGAGAGGTATACTATCATCAATCAGAAATGTATGATGGATATCGTAGATTGGTAACACCTGTCCACCATAGGAAACACCAAGTGTAACACTGTACCAAGTTTAAAGTTATTTGGACTTTTTTGCCAATCACCTGGATATCTTACCTGTACTTCGTATTCCCCTCCTCCACCTGGTGTACCATCACCTTCAACATTATACTGGGGAAACACAAGGAAAGTGACAGTTACCACAATGTGGCGTCAGGACAGTCATCTATTGGATCCAGCACCATTTATTGACAAGGTCAGTGAACTTAGAATAGCGCTACATGTGGCATCACAGGAGAATATGCCATATATCCCTCAACTGAAGTGATTTTGTAAAATGCCTTGTGACTTGGTGGGGGGATGCTGGGTGGGTAACAGGGCTGCTATAAATGTGTGAGCCAGGAGCAACAGAAAGCAGTGTCTACATAGGCAGAGTGATGCTGCTCATGAGTGGGCCTGCAGTGACAGCTGGCAGAGAGCGGCCAAAAGTGCTCTACTAAGTCCTAGTGATGAGTGAGCACTACTACGCTTGCATGGGTGCGACTTGAATACCCGAGTATAATGGAAGTCAATGGGGAACTCGAGCAATTTTTGGGAAATCTTCCAGAAAAGAAGCTATGGTTCCCCATTGACTTCCATTATACTCGGGTGCTTGAGTCGCGCCCATCCGAGCATCCAACTGCTCGTTACGAGTATGGCGCACGTAAGCATGGAAGTGCTTGCTCATCACTACTAAGTACTAAAGATGCTAGTCATGAATGGGCTGAATACTTCTGAGACCGCAATAATCACTAAAAATGGAACAAAGCGGAGAAAGATGGCTGTCAACAGCCCCAGACTAGTCTAGTCTCTTCCTATGGTCTTTGTCCTTTAAAACTGTGGATCTACAGGTCTTTACACGGACCTGACTGTAATCCTGCAGCCAGGCTCTGACACCCATTGTTTGTTCAGCAAGAATAGAGTGACCGGTCCCCTTTAAATTGTTATTGTTTCATTGGTTTAACGTGAACAGCAGAAGGATGTACAGGATGTTCATAAAGTAACTATGCAGTGCAGTGTGGTGTTGTTATAAGTACTAATACACAGTATATTTGTCCGAGAGTATGGATAGATTGCATAACAATTGTTAAGTTGCAGAACTTGCAGAAACATGTGAACCTGTGTCTCCATGTCCAGGGGCAGCACTTCCAGCATCTCCTCCAGTTTCGCATCAAGGTCAGGGGGTTTAAAGCTGACCCACATACATACCCACATACCCACAAAGTCCCTAGCTCAGCTGCAACTCCTAGAACTTACTCCTTCATTTTGCCTCCCACCTCTAACCCAACTCCTCCCTCCAGCAAGCACATGTGGACTGCTCTGAATGTGAGTCTCTTCCGCCCAGCATCTCCCTGGCCTGGAGTTTGGATAGTGTTGGGTGTATTGGGGGTCTCAGAAAGGTTTTCCCTTCTTACCTGTGAGCATGATACCACACCTATAGGATAGGTGCAGTACATTAGTGGTGGCCGAACCGTAGAGGCGTCACACGCACATAGGACCTCTGGGTGTTCCTTGGATTTGTTAAGTGCATATCCATCTACTGAGTGCAGTATGGCGGTCACTCACACTCAGTAGCTAAGTCCCACCCTGAGATACCACGATACAAGTAAGTCAAAGAGATTTCTGGTCATGTGCAGCCGGCCAGTCACAAACGAAGCTCTACAAGGGGCAAAGCTATATTACAGATTCATGTTGTAGGCTTCTACAATGGATCAACCATAGAAATCTATGGGCTAATGCTGCACCTTCAAGTGGATTTTACACGAAGACATATAAAGATTTTTCTCATAGACTTCTGTGACCAAACATTTTTGGCAGACACCATAAAATGACACATCAGCTGTCTATAGCTCTGTAATCATTGCTATATTTGGCTCGTCTCCGTCCAGACTTTAATCACTTGATTATTGTCTTGAGTCTGTGAGAGCTTTTTGAGTTGTTTTCACTTTGGGTGTTAATTTCTTCAGTACCATCAAGGGTTAATTAGTTCCTTGTAGTGCTAGGGAGGCTTGCTGCTGTGTATGTCCACTGCCACCTCTCTTCTCCACTTGAGAAAGACGGTACTACACCGTCGAAACATGTTGTGGCGGATGGAGGATTTTCAATAAAAGGACTTTCCAGTCAGCAGAGTCCTCAGCTTTGTTTTGGAGCGCTCAGCACGAGACCGTGCAAATTGAATTCACAAATCCTATCTTACTGAAGTGCACGGCTGGAGCAGCTTGCAGAGACTTGAGGATCTGCAGACTTAGAACTTGAACCAGGAGAAAGGAGACCCTGACCACTTTCTAAATCTACACCATTGTTGTGCGGGGATTGCACAACAGGAATAGGTTAGTGATTACTTAATTGAATCTTCCCACTTGGTAATAATGGTAATGCACTAGTGCGCCCCCTATATTTCTTTTGTCTTTCACCTCTCTTTATGTAGTCATGGGATCTTTCAGCTGTTGTCAGTGATAGCTCATTCTTACCTTGACCAGTCTGGAGAGTGAACGTGCTTAAGCCACTACTGTATTAAATTAAGCCAACCTGGTCCCATTCCCTTGCTACTATCTGGAGCAAAACAGCAGATTCTATTGATTAAACTTTTGTGTTTTTTTCTGTTCCTTTGGGTGTGGAGTGGCTTGGGAGGTTATTCCAGATTATTCTCAGGAGATAGGGTTAAGCTGGCAGATCAGACCTTGCTACCTTTAGGTGTACCTCTGGGATAAGGGATAGCACAGGGTCTAAGTAGTTAAGGGACAGATCAGGCATCCCTTTCCCTATAATTAGCATTTAAACAATGTTTTCCCCCAGTGACATGTATGCCATGTGCCTATGAAGGACCCTAGAATACCCAATAATTCTCAAATTTACAACTTACCTTTTCAAACATAGCTTTATACTTCTTATACGCAGCGTAGTTGACTTTGACCCATTTTTGTGCTAAACTAAATGCAATCTCCTTTCCTTTCTTAGACTGGCTATTCTCCAAACCTGCCGAAGATAATACAGTGATTACAAGTCATACAGAAAGAAATATGGTCATAAAACTAATTTTAATCTATTGGACATGTTCTCTCTTGACATTACAGATGTAAAGTTATTCAGAGTCATTAGGTCAGAAGTGACCAGTTTTTTCTCATATTTTATTCCACTGATCGCCTGAGTTTTCCAGATTTTTTTAAAACTGCTATATGGTTCCAGAGCAATGGACCTTTCTATTTAGTTCTCAGTTATACAATATTAACCAATTGGGCATGGCTCACAGGATTTTATGGGGGTGACCTATAAGTTATGCCCCCTTGGAAAGACCATGAAAAGATTAGCACTAAATAATAATGCCCATATCTCTGGAACTGTATGGCAGATAAAAAAAACAAACAACACAGAACGCCAAGGGGAGCAAAGGAAAAAAAGAGAAAACTGGCCCCTTTTGACCCAGTGACAGTTCCTGTTGAAATCACGGCCCCCTCCCTTTAACCACCATACTTTACATTAGTGTTCCTCAGCCAGTATTCTAGATGTGGCTTATGGAGCTCTTGATTAGGACTCCCCAGGGAGCTTCATCAGTGACATCAGGGCTGTCAGAGCATTGCTTGGAACTAAAAACCTTATCACTATGAAGTGTAGTGTACAAGTGATCACAAAGGGTGGATAACCTATAGATCTCCTATTCACCTGATGGAAGATCCACTGTCTGAGGTTTATCCCCAGAAATCTGTGGTGTAAACAGATTATCTGGAACAGAATGTGTCTTCAGGATGTCCCTAGTGGATTTGGCTCTTTGCCTAAGGCTGGGCTAACGCACACCGTTTTCGCTGCGTTTTTTCTGTTGCGTTTTGTGCTGCAAAACAGGATCTGTTTTCCAAAATTGCACCAAAAAACAGATCATCCGTTTCTGATCCATTTTTTGCTGCGTTTTGGGCACTGCATTTTTTTTTCTCCATTTATAAAGTCTCCTATGGGAAAAACGCAGGATCAAAACACCACAGAAACCAACATTGCTCATTCTTTTAACATAGCACTTTTCAAGAGAAAAAACGGATCACTTTACAAATTCCCTGTCTGAATGGCAAAAAATTAAAACCCATTGACTTGACTGAGATTCCATTTAAGTGATCCGTTTTCCGTAGTGCACTGCAAAAAACAGATGCAAAAAAGGCAGCAAAAATGGTAGGTGTGCAAGTGACCTTATGGTGAAACCAGACCAAGTGGCTGAATATGTGTTCACAAATAGTGATGGGCGAATCCTAAATTACTCGGAATCGCTTGACTCTAGCGAGTCCGAGCCCAGGACTCGCTACTCATTGCGAGTCTAGCGAGTCCAATGTTAATGAATGGGGAAGCGAGTAATAGCGAGTAGTGTGCGATTTACAAATCACAGATGTGTCTCGGAAGCTTCAGCCTGAAGCAATCCTTGCCATTGATTTGCATTGGACTCGTTTACTGTGCAAGTAATCGCTGGGAAACTCGCACAGATAAGAGTCTGGCTGTCTCCTCTGTGCTGGCTGCCGCAGCTCCGGGGTCCTAGAGCCCGCCTGCTGCCTGATGTAGCAGAGCTGAGATTGTTCTCAGTCTGCTCATTCCCTGTGCATAGACATCTATATCTATGCACAGGGGATGTAGCAGAGAGGACATCGCGTTTTGGACTGCGTCGGACGGAAGAGGATTTTTTTAATTAAAGATGGAGTCCCTAATGGCTTTTTTTTTTTTATTTCTAATAAAAAATTTTCTCTGTGTTGTGTTTTTTTTAAAACAATTTAATAGAAATTCATGGCGGTCATGTCTAATATTGGCGTGACCGCCATAAATTTCGGGCTTAGGGCCAGCTGATAATACAAAGCTGGCCCTAACCTCTTTATTACCCAGCGTGCCACCGCCACCAGGCCCGCTGGAAGAGCGGGGTTCAGCGCCAGAGGATGGCACTTCAATGAACGCGCCATCTTCTGGGGCAGCTGCGGGCTGCAATTTGCAGCGGGGGGTGCCCAGAAAGCTTGGGCATCCCTGCGCTGCGGATTCCAGCCCCCAGCTGCTTAGCTGTACCTGGCTAGACATAGAAATTGCGCGGAGTCCCATGCATTTTTTTTAATTATTTCATGAAATTCATGAAATAATTAAAAAAAAAGGGCTCCCCTATATTCTTGTGTCCGGCCAGGTACAAATAGGCACCTGGGGGTTGGGGGCAGCCCGTCGCTGCCTGCTGGATCCGGCTGGTTCCAGAAATACGGCGAAGACCATGTAATTTTTTTTCTGAAAAATCAATAAAACAATCCTAAAAAAGGTACTGCATCTTTATTAACCCCTCGCCCATGGTCCAAGGGTTAATAAAGATGCAGTCCCTTTTATTTACATTGTTTTATGGATTTGTCAGAAAAAAATTTCACGTGGGCTTCGCCATATTTCTGGAACCAGCCGGATCCAGCAGGCAGCGACGGGCTGCCCCCAACCCCCAGGTGCCTATTTGTACCTGGCCGGACACAAGAATATAGGGGAGCCCTTTTTTTTATTATTTCATGAATTTCATGAAATAATTAAAAAAAATGCGTGGGGAGCTGCGCAATTTCTATGTTTAGCCAGGTACAGCTAAGCAGCTGGGGGCTGGAATCCGCAGCGCAGGGATGCCCAAGCATTCTGGGCACCCCCGCTGCAAATTGCAGCCCGCAGCCGCCCCAGAAGATGGCGCGTTCATTGAAGCACCATCCTCTGGCGCTGAACCCCGCTCTTCCAGCGGCCCTGGTGGCGGTGGCACGCTGGGTAATAAAGGGGTTAATACCAGCTTTGTTATACAAGCTGGTATTAAGCCCGAGATTCTTAATGTCAGGCCACGTTTGACCCGGCCACTAAGAATCTCCAATAAAGGGTTAAAAAAACACAACACAGAGAAATTTTTTTATTAGAAATAAAAAAAAAGCCATTAGGGACTCCATCTTTAATTAAAAAAATCCTCTTCCGTCCGACGTAGTCCAAAACGCGATGTCCTCTCTGCTACATCCCCTGTGCATAGATATAGATGTCTATGCACAAGGAATGAGCAGACTGAGAACAATCGCAGCTCTGCTACATCATCTCTGTGAGCAGGCAGGCTCTAGGACCCTGGAGCTGCGGCAGCCTGCACAGAGAAGACAGCTGGACTCAGCTCGCAAAGTAACAGCAGTTACTTTGCGAGTTTCCCTGGGATCACTTGCACAGTAATCAGACCAATGCAAATGAATGGCAATCCTAGTTTTGTCAGCGTCTCTGACAAAACTAGGATTGATATTGATTTGCATTGGACTCGTTTACTGTGCGAGTAATCACTGGGAAACTCGCAGAGTACCGAGTCCTGCGAGTCCCTTACTACTCGCCGAGTAACGAGTCCTAGCGAGTAGATTCGCCCATCCCTATTCACAAACCATTTCCACCCCTGTCAAACCACGTGGGTGGGAGCATTTTGTGAACCTTGTTTAACCAGACTGTCTGTTTTCACCTTCAGTTGGGGTCGCAGTGGTCAGACCACCAGTGATCAGCGAGTTTAGAGTTATCTATTTACAGGATAAGTGATTAAGTTACTAGAAACCCTCTAACGCTCTGATGTACACCTTTTAAGTAGAAGGTGGCCTCCACAGACCTCTAGCAGCACAATAATATAGGCTAGAGAGAGTCACTGTGCCATCCATGAAAATAATGTTTTAGGCTAGGGTCAGACTTGCGTCTGGCCCTAGCCTGGCACATCCATTTAAAACTAGTGCCAGGCAGGCATAGCACATAGTGTTATCGGCAGGTAACGCTTTGCGCCGCCTGCCTGTGCATTGCTATGGTTACCTTATGGTTCCCGCACCCGCCGGCTCCACTGAGAAGACCCAGATATGCGCTTTTGATCAGCGCATAGGAAAACGTTGCACACCGTGTTCCCTGTGCTCTGATCAAAAGCACATATTCGGGTCTTCACAGTGGAGCCGGCGGGTGCGGGAACCATAAGGTAACCATAGCAATGCACAGGCAGGCGGCGCAAAGCGTTACCTGCCGATAACACTATGTGCTATGCCTGCCTGCCACTAGTTTAAACAGATGTGCCAGGCAAGGGTCAGAGGCAAGTGTGACCCTAGCCTTACCTCTGAAACCTTCATTTTTCAGTACAGCCTGTGTTGTCCATTATTTTGGTGATAAAACACCTGTATGATACAAAGAGAATCTTGCCCTGTTGTGAACTTTACACCTCTGCCGCCAACTATACAACATTTATAAATTCATCAATCATCTCATACATTTCAGATAATTTGTTCTCCATCTCACGTGTTCCTCACCTTCAATGACTATGTGCTGTAGAGGAGGCCAGGCATTTGGAAAATCCCACTGCTGACCGGTTTCTTTTAAGGAGGTTGGAAGTCCATTCTGATATGATAACGCTTTACTTTTCTAGCAAAATTCATGAATACATTTTAGTTTAAATACAGAGAAAATAAATGTTGAACAATATGAAAACAATAATAGCAAGACAGGAGGAGCATGTCAGTCATTTTTCTTTAAAGGTTATGGACACCATTGATATGGAAAAAAATATTTGTTAACGTGTTACATTTAGTTAGTAACACTGCACTATTAGTCAGACTGCAATCTCTATTATTTCTTACATTTGTATATGCAGTTTGCAGTATGAGCCAAGCTTCATATTTTTCTCTTGTGGGAGTGTCCCCTGCAGTAATATAGGCTGGATGTGAGCTCTGTGTACTGCTGTCTTTATTAGCTTCTCTTCTGCTCCAGTTTTATCTTCATGTGCTTTCCTTGTTGTTTATAGCTTGTTTTCTCTGCTCTTAGTAAGGCTGGTTTCCCATTAGCGTTTGATCTGCATGTGTCTGAACACATAGCGGCAGACGCATGTTTGAACGCAGCCTTGCTAACACAGCTGAAATTCTCTGCGTGCGGACCAGTTGAAAAACGAGAGACACAGCGTTTGTCTGCGTTAGCATTCGGATGGCTAAGCTTCTACATAGGATTCAATGTATGAAAGGTGCATTTCAGGATGCTTGTAATAAGCAAGCACCCTGGAATGCACAAAAAAATGCAACATGTTGCGTTTTTCACCTCCTTTGAAAAACACAAGCGCATGCAAAGGTATACATCCGCAGGCAAACGCATGCGCCGTACGTCCCCATGTTACACATAGGAAAGCACAGCGGATGCGTACACACACTGCGTACACACTGCTGCACATCCGAACGCAACGCAGCCAAACATTAGTGTGAAACCGACCTAAGAATGTAGATGCTTTCTCCCCTCCACACTTCATATCAGAAACCTTCTCCCCCTCTTACTAACACTGAGAGAAGAGCAGAGAGGAGTCAAACAGGTGTTCTTACAGATTATTACCCATCTTGAGAAACACTCACTGTGGCTAGAGTCACATTTGCGGCAACATTTTGAAATCCTGATCCAGTTTTGAGCTGTTAAAAAGCTCAAAACCGGATCAGGAACCGCTCCCCATAGAAGCCCATTATGCTAACCGGATTGCTCTACATGCAATCTGGTTACCGGCTCCGGATCTGCAGCCTGGGCTAAAAATCATGCAGGTTGCAGTTTTCGAAGCGGTTCTGTGATCCGCAATGCGGTAACCAGATTGCTCAAAATGTGTAATCCGGAGCAATGCGGTTACTGTGTACCTTGCTTATTCCTGCGGCAGCAGGGATGAACAAAGTGTTAAATGTTATGAAAACATGAAATATTAATAGTAGCTGTGGTCAACTTGTCTCTAGGGAGTGCCCACCCTCCCTAGACATGCTGTCCACTCCTGTCAGCGTGTGAGGGGTTAATAAGCCCTTTACAGTATAGCCGGCTATTGTCGGCTTCTACAAATTTCTGAATGAGCCGCGGCTCCTCACAGTACAGGAGATACTGTACGTAATGTACGTATAGTATCAGCCGCTATCCAGGGTCCTGTAACCATTAACATTAGGTCTATGGCGGTGCGTTGCCCATAGACCTAATGTTAAAGGTTCCAGGACCAAGGACAGCGGCTGATACTATACGTACATTACGTACAGTATCTCCTGTACTATGAGGAGCCGCGGCTTCATTCAGAAATTTGTAGGAGCCGACAATAGCCGGCTATACTGTAAAGGGCTTATTAACCCCTCACACGCTGACAGGAGTGGACAGCATGTCTAGGGAGGGTGGGCACTCCTTAGAGACATGTTGACCACAGCTACTATTAATATTTCATGTTTTCATAACATTTAACACTTTGCTCATCCCTGCGGCAGCAGGGATGAACAAAGTATACGGTAACCGCATTGCTCCGGATTACACATCCTGAGCAATCCAGTTACCGCATTGTGGTTGACAGAACACATTTTTTTAAAAAACGCAATTGCCTTGCCAAATGTGACCCCTGCCTGTATCAGTTTTTACCATAAATGTTTCATTAGAGAATTATCCCCCAATGTACGTTCACACGCAGCGTAATTGCCACACTTTTTTTGACACTCTTTTCCCCAAAAGTGCTTCTGCATCTGTGTTTCTCAGCAAAGTGAATGGAAAATAGAATTATTCTTACCGTTAATTCGGTTTCTAGGAAACCTTCCACGACAGCATAGGAGGTAGCCTCGCCACGGCCTAATGAGGACAGGAACACAAGAGAGGTTAAAAGGCCCCTCCCACCTCCCATTAGCCAGTGTCTTACAACGAACCCAGAACGCATAAGAAACAAGCATAAAATCCATAAACCAGGAAATTAGGGAGGGAAATAAGTGCTGTCGTGGAAGGTTTCCTAGAAACCGAATTAACGGTAAGAATAATTCTATTTTCTCTAGTCACCTTCCACGACAGCATAGGAGGAATGCCCACGAATCCTTACCTAGGGAGGGACAACAGCTTGCAGGACCTTCCGCCCAAAGGCCAAGTCCCTGCCAGCCATCACATCCAAACGATAGTGCTTGGTGAAGGTATGTAGCGAAGACCACGTAGCCGCCTTACAGAGCTGCTCCGGAGAAGCCCCAGCACGCTCAGCCCAGGAGACCGAAGTGGCTCGGGTAGAATGGGCCGTAAAACCCGTAGGCGCCGAGAGGCCTTGACTGAGATAGGCGTCCGTGATTGCCTTCTTTATCCAATTGGCGATAGTGCCTTTAGCCACCTTCCGGCCCTTGTTGCGACCAAAATGCTGAATGAATAAATTCTGGTCAATACGCCAGGGAGCCGTGACCTCTAGGTAGTGGAGCACCAGGCGACGGACATCCAGCGAGTGGAATTCCACCTCCGTAGATCTAGGATGTTGACAGAAGGATGGCAGAACGATGGATTGAGATCGATGAAACTCCGACACCACTTTCGGCAGAAACGACGGATCCAACTGAAATACAATGCTGTCATCCCGCACCGTCAGATAGGGCTCACGTATGGACAAGGCCTGAAGTTCACCAATTCTCCTGGCTGACGTAATAGCCACCAGGAAAGCGAGCTTATGAGACAAGGACCTCATGGAGCAATCCGTCAGGGGCTCATAAGGAGAACGAGTCAGGCCCGTCAGCACAATATTCAGATCCCAGGAGGGGAAGACACTCCTCCGACAGGGACACCGTCTGGAAGCCGCCACCATGAAACGTTTGATCCAACGATGATCAGCCAGTCTCACATCAAACACAGAACTCAAGGCAGCCACCTGGACTTTAAGGGTGCTAGGTTTAAGACCCAGATCCAACCCCTGCTGTAAGAAGTCCAGAATCTGAGAAACATTTGGAGCAAAGGGATCCGGACCCCGGGCCCCACACCAGGATGAGAACTTTTTCCAAATCTTATTGTAGATGGAATTAGTGACTGGCTTACGGCAATCCTGCAAGGTTGCGATAACTTTCTCGGAAAGGCCCTGGGCCTTCAGCACTCGGGCCTCAGAAGCCAGGCAGCCAAGCTGAGACGCTGCGGAGCTGGATGGAAGAACGGACCCTGTGAGAGGAGGCTTGGGTCCTCCCCCAGATACACAGGACCGTCCACCCGGAGAGACCTGATCAGGTTGAACCAGCTTCTCTTTGGCCAGACCGGGGCAATTAGGATAGTCGGGACCCGCTCGTCCCTGATCTTCCGCAGAACCCTGGCTAGCAGAGGGAGCGGAGGGAACGCGTAGGCTAGATGAAACGCCCAAGCGTGGGAGAAGGCATCCACCCCAACGGCTCTGTCCCTGGGGTTGAGGGAGAAGAATGTTCCCACTTTGCAATTGAGCCCGGAGGCGAATAAATCCACCTCCGGAGCTCCCCAGCGCACCACCAGGCTGCAAAAAACCGCCTGGTCTAAGCTCCACTCCCCTGGATGGAAATCTCTGCGGCTTAAATAATCCGCCTGAGAGTTCAAGTCCCCCTTGAGATGGACCGCCGAGAGAGACAGTAGAGACCTCTCGGCCCAGAGGAAGATGCGGCTGGAGATCACCTTTAGGTCGCGAAACCGGGTGCTGCCCTGATGACGAAGATGGGCCACAGTGGTCACATTGTCCGAATACACCAACACATGTGACCCCCGGACCAAATCCTGTGCCGCCAGAAGAGCTTCCTCTACCGCTTTGAGTTCGCGGAAGTTGGAGGAGCGAGAGCTTATCTGAGGACCCCAGATACCTTGAAACGGGGACCCCGATACCACCGCCCCCCAGCCCCGCTGGCTGGCATCCGTCGTCACCGTAACCAGAGGAGTCCGAGACCAAGAGACTCCGTTGGCCAGATTCGCCGGGGCCAACCACCACCGGAGGGAGGATATCACCCTCCCCGACAAGCAAATTTTCTTGTTGAGGGAGGAGGGGAGGCGATTCCAATGCCCCAGAATGTGGTCCTGAAGGCACCTGGAATGTGCCTGAGCCCACATTACTGAAGGGATGCAAGCCGTCATAGACCCCAGGACTGACATGGCTTCCCGGAGCGTGGGGGACCAATGAGCTCTCAGGGAAGATATACGTGACACAAGGGACGTTTTGTGATCTTCCGGCAAAAAAGTCACCTGTTTGTCTGAGTCCAGAAGCACCCCCAGGAATCTCCTGACCGAGGCGGGGGTAAGTTGAGACTTCAACAGGTTGGGGAGCCACCCCAACGACCGAAGAATGCCCAACACCCTGTCCACGTCCGACCGGAGGATCTCCTCTGAAGGCGCGATCAGAAGAAGATCGTCCAAGTATGGAATCAGACAGATGTCCTGCAACCTGAGGAAGGCCACCACCTCCCCCATGATTTTCGTAAAAATCCGGGGAGCAGAGGAGATGCCGAAAGGCAAAACGTCGAACTGGAAGTGGTGGATCTCCCCCCGGCAAGACACCACAAACCGCAGGTATTTCCTGTGCCGAGGATGAATCGGCACATGAAAATACGCGTCCTTCAAATCGATTGTGGCCATCTGGAAGTGGGGCCCTATCAAGGGGATCACAGACCTGACCGATTCCATTTTGAATCTGCGGTAGCGGACATATTGGTTGAGCTGCTTCAGGTTTATTATAATCCGGGCCGACCCTGACGGCTTCTTCACCATGAAGAGCCGGGAGTAATGTCCACTGCCGCGTTCCGACTCCGGAACTCTGGAAATGACGTTGGAAGCCAGGAGTTCCAGCAGGTTGGAAAACAGGAGATCCTGAGATCCCCTTGAGGGCAGGGTAGTGACTCGAAGAACCGGAGGGGGAGGAGACACAAACTCGATTAAGAGACCCTCCGCTAAGATGTTGAGCACCCACTGGCAGTTGGTAATGCCTCGCCAGATGGGAAGAAAAGCGGAGAGTCTTCCCCCTACCTGCACCGAGTCACTGTTTGTCCTGTGGAGGACGCTGTTGGGGGGGGACAAAGATGTTCCTCCCTCTACCCTTCGGGTAGGACCAACGACCCCCCTTCCCCTTACCTCTGGGCTGGGAGGCCTGAGGCACCTGGGGACGAAAAAACGACTTTTTCGCTATACGTTGTTCAGGGAGAGCCTTCTTATCTGAGGCCTTGGCCAGGATGTCATCCAGCGCAGGCCCAAAAACCAAATCCCCCTTAAAGGGAATGGAACAAAGGCGCGTCTTAGATGTGGAATCCCCTGTCCACACCTTTAACCAGAGT
Organism: Allobates femoralis; assembly: GCA_033576535.1. Classification (NCBI taxonomy): domain Eukaryota; kingdom Metazoa; phylum Chordata; class Amphibia; order Anura; family Aromobatidae; genus Allobates; species Allobates femoralis. The sequence continues at coordinate 144,951,939 of JARQOC010000009.1, forward strand.
GCACGCCGCGCCGAGTTGGAAAGGACGGACGTACGGGCGGCCATGCGCACCGATTCAGCAGAGGCGTCAGCCAGAAATCCAGTCGCCTTTTTTAACAAAGGCAAGGATTCCAGAATCTCCTCCCTCGGAGTACCCTGGGAGATATGACACTCAAGCTGATCCAACCATCTGAGGATTGACCTGGAAACGCAGGTGGAAGCAACATTCGCCTGCAAGGTAGATGTTGAAGCCTCCCACGAGCGCTTCATCAGCCCCTCAATCTTTCTATCCATCTGATCTCTCAGCTGGGACGTATCCTCGAAAGGGAGCGAGGTCTTTTTAGCCACCCGAGTGACCTGGACATCCACCTTGGGGACATCCCAAGAAAATGGGGTGTCCTCCAGGGGAAACCTGTTTTTCAGGGTACCTTTAACCCTTTTTTCAGGAAATTCCCACTCCTGAACAATGAGATCCTGAATGTTGGGATGGACAGGAAATCCCACCGGTTTGACCGGACGAAGCCCAGCAAACATAGCATCCTGGACAGAGTGGAGGACCGGTTCCTCCTCCAGACCCATAGTGCTACGGACTGCACTAATGAGCCCAGCCAAATCCTCTGAAGAGAACAGGAATCTGCTAGGGTCAGAGGCCATAGGGGAAGAACCATCATCCCAATTATCCGAGTCTGAGTCTAACTGGGCGTCAGAGTCAGACAGGTCCTGCTGCCGTTTCCGTTTCTTTGGAGACGGAGGACCTGAGACCGGGGTGGGAGCAGCCGGAGTCAGGGAAGCCAAAGACGCCTGGATCTCCTGTTTCACCATGGAGCGTAATTCCTCCACTAAAGAGGGGTGTTCGGCCCGAACTACATGATCTGTACACTCCTGGCAGAGTTTCTTGTCCCAGGGGGAAGAAAACTTCTTATTACAGACAGGGCATCGCTTCCCACCGGGCTTTTTAACAGCTGGCTTCTCTCCCTATAAAAAAATAGAGAGGGCGCCATAAGACTCTGCCTGTAAACAGGCACATGGACCCCCCCTCGGCACAGACTCACTGTGGCTGGGGCAGAGCTGGTCTCAGCAGCAAGATCAGCCATCCTGACAATAGTACAGCTCACCTTTACTGACGTTTTCAGGGCAGCTTATATGATGTAAGCCTGCCCCACCGCTCCAATAGTGTGCCCCTTCCCCCCACGCAGGGTCCCAGGCCGGCTTGCAGTAGCAGCAGAGGCGCGCCCTGCACGCTGTCCCTCCGGATTCCGACCGCCGGAACCGGAAGCGCCACTCCCCCGGGGAAGCACGTGACCCGGAAGTGACGCGCGTGACGTCACATCCGGCCGGCGCGACAGCGAGCGCGCAGGGGGAAGCCGGCGGGTCAGGGAGCACCGAAAGGCCGCCGGCGGGGCGCCCAAGGCCCGCATCACCTCCAAGGAGGATCCGGAGGACCAGGGCACGGTCCTACCGCGAAAAACGCGCGGTAGGAGCAGCCGGAGGAGGAGACCGCAGCCCCGACCAACGCTGCCCGGCTAAACCCTCAGGTATGCTGCAGTCGCCGACCCCACAGCACAGGGAAACCTCTCCATGCCCCATGGGGACAGGAAAAACACTGGCTAATGGGAGGTGGGAGGGGCCTTTTAACCTCTCTTGTGTTCCTGTCCCCATTAGGGCGTGGCGAGGCTACCTCCTATGCTGTCGTGGAAGGTGACTAGAGAAATTCACTTTTGACATTCAGACGCTGCATAATTTAGTGCCGTGCTTTTGGGGCCAAAAGCGCGTCCATAAAAAGAATGAACATGTCAATTCTTTGCGCACAAAAGTGCGCACTTTCTTGCGTTGGCCCCATTATAAGGCGCTGTAATGCACATTTTTGTTCAGACAATGCTCTATTCCAGCACCTATAAGCGCAGACGCAGGAGGCAGTGATGTCACATGGGGCAGGAATAATCCTGTTCTCGCGTGACATGTATGTAGCTTTGTTTTAGCAGTGTATGTACTGTACATACACTGCTAAAGCGAAAGAAAAGAAAGCTAAAGTTAACAAAAAAAAAAAACCTCTCCGCAGACTGTCCAGGGATGCGAGACACCCACGTCCAATCGCTGCAATGACCTGAATCAGCTGACTGGCGGCAAACCAATCAGCTGATGTGTCAGCTGACAGCATCAGTTGATCGTTACCAGCCGGTATAACAATCAGCTAATGCATCAGCTGTTTTATCAGCCAGCTACAATTAGCTGATGTGTCAGCTAATTCAGGTGCTTCAAGTTCAAGGACTTGAATCAGCTAATGCATCAGCTGATTGTTTGACCGGATGGTTTTCAAATAATCAGCTGATCTGCCAGCTGATTCAGTTCCTTGAACCTGATATTGATTATCTGATCGGTTTGCAGGCCAGCAAACCGTTCAGATGATATTGGATCCGGTTCGGACATCGCGGGACCCTCGAGCCTGGACTATGTCGGGGGAGGGAAGGGTTCTTTTCTTTACTAAAGATAGAAATAAAACAACACAATTGGTGACTCTAACAAAAATATTTTTCTCTGTGTTGTGTTTTTTTATGTGATTACTAGAAATTCATAGTTGTTATGTCTAATATTGGAGTGACATCATGAATTTTGGGCTTAGGGCCAGCTGATAATACACAGCTGGCCCTACCCCCATTATTACTCAGCGAGCCACCCAGCACCAGGGCCCTGGAAGAGGCTTCTATGACTGTGCCATTTTCTGGGGCAACTGCGGACTGCCTAGTTGTACCTGGCTGGACACAAGAATAGGGTGAAGCCCACATCATTATTTTTTAATTATTTCATAGAGTTCATGAAATAAAAAAAAGGTTTCCCTACATGTTTGGTTCCCAGCCAGGTACAAATAGGCAGCTGCGGTTTGGGGCAGCCCGTACCTGCCCGCTGTATCTGGCTGGCATACAAAAATATGGCAAAGCCCACATCGATTTTTTTTGGGGAAAAATTCATTAAAAAATAAAAATAAATAATAAAAAGAGAAACATTTTAGGGACTACATCTTTATTAACCCCTCGACCCTCATCTCTGTGCTTAACACTCAGCTCTGCTTCATCAGAGACCAAGGGGACTAACAAAAATTCTATAGCCTTGAAGGAGAGCCCGAAGCGCTGCGACATCTTAAGGGGAGTAGCTCAGGTCACCCGAGGACAGCTCAACCCAGTGTCACCCTAGTTACAATGCCGAAAAGGTCTCCTCTCAGAAGACAGGACATTACATCAAGGACCATTTTTTGGGGGTTTTCTCAAAAATCTTTATCACTGTCATTTTTAAGTGCACAATGCGGAAACAAAATGCATGTGTAAAAAAACACATCAAAACACTGTGTGAACTCACTGCTTTTTTTGACCTGCTCAAAAAACTCAGCCTCAAAATTCAGAAAAACGCATGCTCAAAAATACACAGCAAAATACGCAGCATGTGAACGTAGCCTTAATAAGACAATAAATTACAAACCTTCACCAATTACTATATAAGGGTATGTCCAGACAGGTAAACCCGCACCCACCCCAAGTTTTTTTCAAGAGGAAGATCTTTCAAGAAATAGCAACATTTTTTTCCCTGAAGCATCTATTTTTGCCTTTTTATGATCACATCCTGAGAGCTTTTTCAAAATGTTTTTAAGCTTTTTTTCCCAGCATTATTGTGGTGTCTTTAATACTAGCATTATCCAGACTTTTTTAGCTTCATAACAATGAGCAAACCACTGTTAGTTTCTCAAGAAAAAACATAGCCCCAGAGGAAGCCCATGTGAAACACGCGTCGGGGCTAATGGCACACATCTGGACACTGTACTTCATGGGTAAGTCACTTTATGATGATTATGCTCCTTCTCATTCTTGGACTTCTAAACTGTCTGTCATAGTCTAGTGAGGTCTATATTTGTGTGATCCACTCTGCATGAGTGGCCTACTCTAGCTAGATGTAAATTTCACTTCTGTGCATGTATCGCCATCTAGTGGCCATATCTTGGCATTACTTTGGATCATTTATATTGAACTGTACTGTGCATTTTTGGACAAGCAATCATCTATTGTATACTTTGCTACCCTATTACTTTGCTTTATGTCTCTATTCCATGTTATCACATCATTTGTGCCCTCACCATTGACTCCTTACAATTTTTACAATCATTCTAATATTTTTTGCCTATTGTTCAATTTTTTCTAATAAAATATATTATTTTTTACAATCTTTAACTGGCTTTGTGATTGATAAATATTCTTTCATGGGGCAATTTACTTCATTATATTTTTTTTATTTATATATAATGGGTATGTCCAGACAGGTGAATCCCCACCCTCCCCAAACTTTTCAAAGGGAAGACATTTCAAGAAATGGCACCAATTGTTTCTAGAAGCAGCTATTTTTGCATTTTTTAGGTCGTATCCTGAGCAGTTCTCAAATGTTTTTGAGCACTTTTCCAGCATTGTAGTGGTTTCTTTTGTATTAGCATTTTCCAGACTTTTTTTGTAAGAATTGGTAAACTGCTGTTGGTTTCTCAGAGACTTCCGAGTGTCTTTTGAGCCTTCCCATTGATTTGTATTGTAAATTAAAAATCATGTCCAGGGCGGAAGCCGCATGAAGCATGGTCAGCTCACTTCTTCTACTAAGCCCTTGGCGTCATTGGAAACCTGAAGCCGTTAAAAAAACATCCAAGGAATGAACACATGAGCCGCAAGTCGTTTTAACATAGAATTGCGTATGAGAAGTTTTTTTAAGTGTTTCTGGATGTTTTTTTAGGCAGGATTCAAACCTAACTGAAAAAGACATTGTGTGCACATACACTTGAAGAGGATCTGTCACCCCCCTGGTGCTCTCCAAAGTGAAAGCAGAGTGTATGCTGCACTCAGGGAACTGAGGCTCTAGCCCCCCTGTAACCCTTTAAAAAAAAAGTTTGCAAAGTTTAGAGTTAAGAGGTCCGGTGGGTCTTATCTGATTAAGCAGCATACAGCATAAGCATTAACGGGGCGGTCTCTGGTGGTGACATCACGCACATGCGCCGTTACATCCGCCGGGCTCCACTCACACCAAGTGATCGCCGTGAGCCTGCGTGACTTGACACGCTTAGGGGCAGGAGCAGAAGAGGAGAGCAGACCCACAACAAAAGGAGGTAGAACACACAGGGAGGAGGCAGGGAGGACTGTGCCAGAGGCCAGGACTGCTTAATGAGGTAAGACCCACCGGACCTCTTAACTCTAAACTTTGCAAACTATTTTTTTAGGGTTACAGGGGGTAGAGACATAGTACACAGCTTCCCTGAATGCAGCATACACTCTGCATTCAGTAGTGCTTTCACTTTGGAAAGCAACAGGGGGGTGACAGGCTCTCTTTAAAAACAGATAACACACGAAGAGCAATGTGCACTGCTTGTAATTTTTCATAGAGTCATAGATTTGTATGGGTAATTTTGTTTTGTGGCTCAGATCGAAAACATATGTCGACAAAAAGAAACTAGGATATTGTCATGCCAGTGAGTCTTAAATGTTCACCTAAACTGTCCCTCAAGCTTGGGATCCCTAGGCTAATCCCTGTCCCCATGATTACCCCTGAAAGTGGGTCTACTACCTTGCTAATTACGACTCGCCTACATGTCTTCCCTCCCCCCAAGGGAGTGAAGGGGCAGGAAAGCAAGGAAAGACACATGGAACTCAGGCAGGGCAATAAATATACCATCGCTCCTGGGACTACTCCAGATAGTAGCTTCACTACTACTAAAGGATTGACACCTTTGTTTAACAGTTACAAGCTCCTCCATAGGTCAGAATACTAATTCTATATCCAGCATGGAGAGAGGTCAAGGGAGGCTACATATAGCAGAAGAGGGAGATAATAACAAGCTTCAGCTGGGATAAAAAGCCAAAATAACTTTCAGCCAGCAGGTAAAAGGGTCCTTAACCACTTTAGCATAAACAGTAAAGTACATCAGCAAGATAATAATTAAGTGAGCTCCAAAGAGGGTCTTCAATTGATTATAATCAATTATCATACATTGAGACCTCCTGACTCTACAAACCTCAGAGGTGACATTAGGACGTGGCACACTCATGAACGATATGTAACAATTCCATAGATTATAATGGGTATTTGTTCTATACTATACAATTCATGAATTTGTGAATGAGGCTATAGTCATTCACAGACCCTCTATACAAAGCAGTAACATACGGTGCTGCTCCTCCTTAGCAAATCCTCTTAATTTCACAAGGGACATTGGAATTCACAAAATATTCCCATAAGTCATCACATCTCTTCCCAAAGGCCGAGCTAAAGGAAATGCATTTTTTCCAGTAGACAATCCATTCTGTGGATCACACATCGCTGATTAGATTATCGAGTGTAAAATCTGCAGTTTATTGACGTAAGGTAGTGGGTGAGATTTTATCAAATTTTACTCAAATGTCCATAGTGGGAGGAGCTTGCAGAAACACGGTTTGAAATGTTTCGCATGTTAATTCATGTCAATTTATGTAGCATATTTCTATCTCAGATCTTTTCATTGTCTTCCAATTCTTTTTGCTTTGGCTCTGTGGCAAAATCAGTAGCTGAAAACTTGTAGCATTATATATGTGAACACATAGTCCTGGAAAAGTCTACATTATAAGATACATCAATATCAATGGAAGAAAATGAACAAACCTCCAAATACGAGACAACTTTCTCTTCAACTGCAGTGTCTGTATAACATGAAGCCCAAAGTGGAGCCAGGTTGCTTGGGTAGAAGTTCTGATTTCTACGAGTTTCATTTGTATAATAGTCCAGCCAGACTCCCAGACTCTCATCCCACAGAACAGCCTGTACAGCCTCAAGCCGCTGATTCAGAGCAGATGTATATTTCGATGCCTTATCAGCCATACCTACAGTAAAAGGTCAGAATATAAAGGAGAGAGAACAGAAATCAGCATTCATATAGAGAGAACCATGCAGTGGAGGCGTTATCCGAATAAAAAAGAATCTGGAAACAAAGTCTCATTTAAATAAATATATAAAATAGATCTAAGCTTGAAGGTGTTGACTTGATGGGAAACGTGTTGTCCAGAATCAGACTGATTCTGATTCAGGCCCCCCAGAGCCGTGGGTTACTCGGAACCGAGCTTTAATACTTCTATGGAGTCAGACCGTCTCCGTGGCCCTGGGCTTCAACTTAAACGTTCGGGAAGGGGCTATGGTTTAGGGATGGCTGTCATGACGCCACCCGTGGTGTTCGGCTAATGATGGCCGACGCTGCGGTGCAGGACCTCTGGAGATGATGGAATTGCAGCTATGATGGTATTGCTCCCCACGGGTGGAGCGGTCCACCAGGGCAACTTGAACAATCTATGGCATGTTTTCTGCGGCCTGCTTGGCTTATCAGTCGGCGGTTCCGCAGGCGAGAAAATAAACAGTCCCACACACAGCTTCTGAATTCTATACCCGGTTTACTTAATGTTCACTTTAGCAATGACGCAGGGTACTGTTCCTTGCCAAGTCTCAGTCCAGATAGTCCTCAAAGAACCGGGATAGCTCGTCCAAGACACCTCTTTATGTTCCTTTCTCTCATGGGTTGCTTTCCCTGCGCTGACTGTCCACTGCTTGTGCCTCTGCACACAGAGCCCCAATCCAGCAGCCACGCGTCCTCTCGGGCAACCACTACCAAGTACCCTGACCCTAGTTCGGCTACCTTCTCGGCGGATGTGTCAGGTGTTGGCCACAGCTCCTCCAGATCTCATGTCCTCCGGTTCTGTGGCGTGCGTGAGGGGAAAAGGAACGAAACCCCTAAGCCAAAACACCCGATAAGCCTGACAAATTGCAGTCCAGAGTGGAAGAACACGGACCCGGCCACCTGTGCCACCGGATGGCCAATCCGGGTCCCAGGCAGCCTCCTATGGGAAGGAAGAAGAGGTCCATGGTGTACCCAAGAACAACAGGGACACCAGGGGACCGGGCCAAAGCCAGGGTACTGGCCCTGTAGATACGGCAGGATGCTTTATGCCCCAACTGTGAATTATCCGGCGTGGAGAAGTGACGTCGTGCCTGCCCGGATTCTACCCTCCAGTGCAGTAAAGGAAAGGCCATCAGATAGGGTCAGGGAGACAGACTGAGATATCTCGGGAGAAGACCCGCGACTGCTGGCCCAGAGCTAGCGTGTGGAACAGATAGAGAGGTCGGGAAAGGAACAAGAAGGGAGGTGTAGTAGACGAAGGGTCCCAGCTGCAAGGGAGTGTGAAACAACAAGAATTGTCTGTACCCTGTAACCTGCTGAACGTACGAGTAAAGCCCGGTCAAGCTTGACACTAATTATCTGAGACTGTCATTTCTGCGTCCGCGACGAGGCTAGCCTGTAGAGTCGCACATTGACTGTTCTAACCGCAGGGGAGATCGCCTGGAGAGACGGCGCTTGGCGTCCGGATACTACCCTTCTACACCTGCCCTGGGGACAAAGCCCTACCCGTGGAGAGCTCACCATCCCGACTGTCGCACTTAACATCATCTTGGCATCATGACCGGCAGCAGTGACTATACTGGCCACAATCCACGGGTGGCGTCACGAACTACTTTTACTAATTTTATTTTCCGTGTTTCTTTAACTCCCTTTTATTGCCGCACCTGGGCATACGGTGCCGGGTCACGTCGATGTGACATTCCCAGCAGACTGAAGAGAGGGCCCGGTTCCGAGTACCCCCTGTCCCGGGGTGCTTCATATGCACTATATTTTCTTTTGAAAAAAAGAAAGAAAAGGAAAATCCAGTCCTTTTGAGCTGGACTCTAATTTTTTCTATTATCCTTGATGTGAGGCCAAGGTGAGGCCGGTGTCTGAGCCCCAGGTGGATGAGCATAGAGAAACTGGGTGAGCTGAAATCAAGTTTCTAATATCCTGGATGATCTGGGAAAGCTGAATATTGCTTCTAAAGCCTGTGTGTCTGATTCTGAATAATGTGATTCCCAGATAGTCAGGACATACAGTATAAGCCAAGTTCTAATTCTGTGTCTCCTGTTAAAATAGTTATATGGGTTACTTTGGGGTGAGACCAGGAGCTATAATATTAGCTGTAGTTTTAGAGACATGCTGTTGCAAATTGGATGTCCCTTATTTATTGTTAAGAAAAATCTGATTTGTCAGCTGCCCTAATAAAGTTAAGATAATTAATCAAATTACAAAGTAGAATACTAGATCAGTTAAACAGGATTCAATAATTCCCATCAATTCGAGGTGTGTTCATTTACAACGAATTTCTAAATCCACAGTCTACCTTATTTGTTGCAAAAAAGGTCAGTTTTGTTGTCACTACTTTTTCAACTATTGCTGAACTCACCCACTGCACAGCATCTAAATCGCCAACAGTTTTAAATGGGTAATCCAAAGTCAAAGCAACTTTCCTCCTAAATCCTTATGTATATAGTACCATAATCCAAACTATTTTGGAATATACATGAATTAAAAATTCCCTTTCCTTCCTTCAGTACTCTAAACCGCTTTTCAATTTTTCTTTGTTCACTTCCTTTTTGATGATGCTTTGATTGAGAATTCCAGTACATGCTGGGATACTCAAATCGGACTAGTCCCTGTGTTATGTGCACTGTGTGATGTGCACAATGGCAGCGCTCTCTCTGTTGTGGGCTCAGATCAGCAGTAACAGCTGGCAACAGAGCAGTGTCAGAATACTCAGCGTGCAGAGACCAGTGGAGTCACTTGTGGGGGCGGCACTGGTTTCCGTACGCTGGATATTCTGACACCACATTCTGTTGCCAGCTCCTTCCTATTGATCTGAGCCCATAACAGAGAGTGCACATTGTGGACAACGCATAGGGACTAGCCCAGCCCCTAAAACGAGCGTCACTGATGATGCTTTCTTTCAGGGAGGGGACATAGGCTGCGATCAAGGCCAGCATTCAATTGGGATTCTCAAACAAAGAATCATGAAAAAGGAAGTGAAAAAAAAAAAAGCAATTACTTAGAGTAGAGCGAAGGAGAGGTAATCTTTAATTCAAGTATAAACCATGTTCCAATTTATTATGCAAATTGGTTTTAAGTGTCATAGGGTTTTATTTTTTTTTTCAATGAAACCCATTGATGGTATTGTGTCTCAGGGTTCTTTGGATCATTGAAATCAATCTCAGATATCTGTGATAATTAGTTTGGCAGGTGAGCCCAATAAAATGAAAACTGGATGTTCCACAATATTAAGCAGGCCACAGTTTTCAAGTAACATGGGTTAGAAAAAGAATCTCTGCTGCCGAAAAGCAACAAATAGTGCAATGCCTTGAACAAGGGATGAAAACATTAGATATTGCACGAAAACTTAAGCGTGATCATCGTATTGTGAAGAGATTTGTGGCTGATTCTGAGCACAGATGTGTTTGTGCAGATAAAGGCAGAATGAGGAAGGTTTCTGCCAGGCAAAAGGCCTTACAAACCAACAAACAGATATTTGAAGCTGCTGGTGCCTCTGGAGTCCCTCGAACCTCAAGGTGAAGGATCCTTCAAAGGCTTGTTGTGGTGCATAAACCTACTATTTGGCCACCCCTAAACAGTGTTCAAAAGCAGAAACAGCTCCAGTGGGCCCAGACATACATGAAGACTAATTTTCAAACAGTCTTGTTTATTGATGAGGGCTGAGCAACCCTGGATGGCCCAGAGGGATGGAGTAGTGGATGGTTGGTGGATGCCACCATGTCCCAACAAGGCTGCAATGTCAGCAAGGAGGTGGAGGAGTCATGTTTTGGGCCGGAATCATGGGGAAACAGCTGGTAGGCCCCTTTAAGGTTCCTGAAGGTGTGAAAATGATCTCTGCAAAGTATATAGAGTTTCCAACTGAGAACATTCTTCCATGGTACAAAAAGCAAAAACGTGCCTTCAGGAGCAAAATCATCTTCATGCATGACAATGCACCATCTCATGCTGCAAACAATACCTCTGTGTCATTGGCTGCTATGGGCATAAAAGGAGATAAACTCATGGCGTGGCCACCATCTTCCCCTGACCTCAACCCTACAGAGAACCTTTGGAGTATAATCAAGCAAAAGATCTATGAGGGTGGGAGGCAGTTCACATCAAAACAGCAGCTCTGGGAGGCTATTCTGACATCATGCAAAGAAATACATGCAGAAACTCTCCAGAAACTCACAAGTTCAATGGATGCAAGAATTGTGAAGGTGATATCAAAGAAGGGTTCTTATGTTAACATGTAACTTGGCCTGTTAGGATGTTTTGGAGTTAAATAGCTTTTTATTTCAGTGACTGTGAAATCCTAATGCTGCAAATTCAACAAATGAGCATTTTCAGTTCTTTCGAACATATCAAATGTTTAGAAACTCTACCGTGCCTAATAATTTGGAACAGTGCATTTAGAGTTTTTTTTTCATTTTGAAGATTATACTGTTATCATTGGGAGGTTTCTTCAATAAAATTCGGGTGATGACTTTTATTACACTGACTGTCATTTGCACCAACCATTTAGGAAAATCAGAGAAAAAGAACATTTGCATAATAATTTGGAACATGGTGTATTAAAAATCAGTTTACCTTAGTTTATGGCACTAAATGGTTAGGGATTTAGGGGGGAAATTACTTAGGCCTTCAGATCACCCCTTTAATGGTAGGTTGTAATGTGGATTTTCAGGCTAATGCCATGTGTGAATTTGGGGTATCAGATTCACAGCTGGTATCTGTTCCAAATATATGATAACTGGGGTCCAACCACATGGATCTACACAAATCACAGGCATCTTATGTCCCAGTTTGTAGGAAGCAGATTATGGGATTGAAAGAATTGTCGCCATCTCCGTTTGTGACACCAATAGATGGAATAGGGCTATGTATAACCATTGTTCCATCCAAATAGGACATAGGAGATCAGGGTAGACCCAGCGGTCATATATCTATCATTTATCCATGAGATTGGTGAGAAATGTTCTTCATAGGCCAACCACCTTAACATTAGAAACATTATAATGTCAGTGCACTTGGCTTTTGGTGTCAGTGTATACTGCGAGGTGAAGCTTCATGTCTTATTTTGTAATTCCCTAGACTTCATATTTTGCCGCTTTTTCCACTAGGTGTTGTAGTTCTTTTGCTACACTGTCCAGCAATCGCCTTATGTGAACGCTGGAACACATAGGGATTCTTAAAACATTAGCCTCTGCCCCTATGTCATTTTACACATTCATAAATTCAGATAATAACTCTTTAGGTTTGGAGGTTTCTCACCCAGATCAGTGTAGAATTTAGCCATTGTTCTCTCGACCCGACACAGGATGGCATTAAGGTCGGCAGGGATCACAAGGTTGGTCTTTGTGTCCAGCAGACTGTTTGTAGAACCAAAGAACCAACGTGATGAGAAATCCCAACCGGACTCAGCCGCAGCTTTCAGCTCTGAATATAAAGCCTGTTTGTCACCTAAAGAAAAAGCAATGAGTCAGTGACAATGCAAGAATATAACGAGACTGATTTAATAGGAAGCAATCTAAGGTGAGTTCACATGTCCAGTGATCGTCCGGTAGAACAGACCAGCACAGATTCCTTGGTAATCATTTTCTGCCTACACCACTCTTTTCTCTGTTTTGAAAAAATAGATTTTTGCAGGATCTGTTTTTGCTTTTTACATGGGAGCCTACGGAAAATGGATCCGGTATGTGATCGCCATTTTTCTATCATTTGTAAAGGATCCGTTTTTTGCTTACTGGATGGATCTTACTAATGGAAGATAAAGAGCAATGAGGTAACGGATCTGTTTTCCATAGACTCCAATGTTAAAAAGATGAATCCTACAGTAATCAATTATTTTCAAAATGGACACAAAAAGTTGTAGAATAAAGGTGTAGAATCCGGTAGCCACAAAATTCCTTTTTATTTTCAAAAAAATTTAAAAATCACACATGCTCCAGAGGAGCTCCTGGACGCGTTTCGTGGGTCTAGCCCACTTAATCGTCAGTATAATGGCAATACAGACAACAGAAATATATACAATTTAAAAAGCAAAAAACACCCCCTCTCGCATGTGTGACAAATATACATCAATTATTTCTATAAAATCACATACCTGCAGGTTTTAAAAGAGTAAAAAAAAGAAAAAAAAGGAAAGGGGGGGGGGAAGAGAAAAAAGAGCTGATAACAGAAAGTAAAAGAGAGAGAAAAAAAATGGGGAAGGAGAGGGGGAGGGGAGGGAAAGAGCAGAAAAGAGCTGATAACAAAGTAAAAAGGAGGAAAGAGAAAAAAGAGCTGATAACAGAAGTAAAGAGAAAAAAAAGGGAAGGAGGGGGAGGGAGGGAAGAGAAGAAAAGAGCTGATAACAGAAAGTAAAAGAAAAAAAATTTGGGGGAAAGGGAGGGGAGGGAAAGAGAAGAAAAGAGCTGATAACAGAATAAAAAAAATGGGGAAGGAGAGGGGGAGAGGGAGGGAAAGAGCAGAAAAAGAGCTGATAACAGAAAGTAAAAGAGAAAAAAAATGGGGAAGGAGAGGGGGAGGGAAAGAGAAGAAAAGAGCTGATAACAGAAGATAAAAGAGAGAGAAAAAAAAATGGGAAGGGGAGGGGAGGGAGAAGAGAAGAGTCCTGGGAATATTAGGTGGTTGGAGCTAATCCTTCTCTTGATTTTACAAAAAGTTGTGTTTGTACCAACTTTCTTGTCAATGGATTACTGCAGGATTGGTTCTAACGGTTGATTACTGGACATGTGAACGCAGCCTAAAGAGTGTCCTACCTGCTGACAGCTTTTCAGCCAGTTCATAATCTTTAGAATAGGACTCAGGCCTAAAAGGGAAGTTTTAAAAAAGGGATTTAGTTAGATCTTAGCATGTCTCTAATGAGTCAATAATACAGATATGATACCATTATCATGTTCCATGAACCCAAGATTTTGTCTTTTCTTCCCTACATCAATGGCTATTAAAAGCAATCATTGTTTCAGTATATGTGTGTGTGAGCAAATATCTTAGGATCCTGACTGAAGGAGACCACTCTATTAAAGGGGTAAACCAGAATAGATGTTATATATAAGATCACAAGAGTGGAGGTCCTGTGTGCACAGAGCAGTGATGTGTATGAGTAACCACCGCTCCATTCACCGATGATCAGATACATCCACCACACTCCTGGAGAGTCAATGGAGTGGTGGTAATGAACAACTGCTACATTCATACAGTAGACCCTAATTTGAGGGTCTACTCATCTTTCCACTGACCCACCTATCCCTGTGAGAAGGTGACAGATGTTGCTCATTGCAGAGTTCCCTAATTCCTTGAATTGAGTAAGGGGTCTCTATATCGGACCACCACTCTCTCATGCTCAATGTTGTCCTTGTAGATGTACTTATTTTTGCTTCCACTGAAAACCATTGAATGTTGTATTTAGTGATTTTGTTGTCTATATACAGCCTCCTGGATCTGCCTACCTCGGTCCCCCTGCCGGTACATAATAGCGATTTAGTGTATAAGTCTTTCCATTCTGTTGCACTGATATATTCCGTTTTGTCATCCAAAAATCATACTCTTTGTCCAAAATGTTGATGTTATTCCTTAGGGAGAAGAGGAGTGGTATGTTATTAATATTTGGGATCACATTACAGACTATCCGGCATATACGTGACGCCAGTACCTGAGGAAGGTATCGTTCTTGTGAGCAGCCATGTAGCTCTCCATCATCAAGGTGAGGAATGGTGGTTGGCTCCTGTTCAGATAATACACCCTGCCGCCATTAGGGATGAATCCATAACTGTTTGGTCAACAAAAAAAACATTCTTAGTTGTTTTCCCCATTTTTATTATAACCTTCCAGGTTGTCATATATTTGTAAAAAAAAAAAATGTTATCTGCTGTAAATCCTGCTATCCTCCTGGATCTGACATTGCTTATTTTATGTTCTTCTCTGTTACTGAGGTATGGCCCCCTCTTCACTCTATATATGTTTTGTTAAAGCCAAGTGGGCGTGGACCTCATGACCTCCCACAAAGAACGTGTATGACCACACCCACCTGCAGGGGCGGACCTACCGTGGTGCAGGCCTGCACCAGGGCCCCGACCGGCTAGGGGGCCCCTTAAGCCTGCAGGGGGGCCCCAGCCGACCCCATGACCCTGTGCCAGTGTGCCAGAGGAGAGGGGGTTAACCGAGGGAAGCTACCTGCTTCCCCTGGCTGAGCCCGCCCCTCCTCTCTTCCGCTGCTGCTCTGGCTCCCAGGGGCTTGCTCGATGCAGGTAGGAGTCGACGGCCGATAGCACCCGCCCCCCCGTCCCGCGCGCCGCGATTACTCCCCCCCCGGTCCTCGCCGGCGGCCGCCCCGGTCCGCTGCACCAGGGCCCCCTGGTCGCAAGGTCCCCACTGCCCACCTGGGTAAACTAGGAGATTTACATTTAATGAAGAAATTGCCATATTTCAGGAATGGAAAGGTGCATTTACTTCAGGTATAAAAATGACATTTATGGCAAGTGACAGGCCCTCTAATTATCACACTAAGTGAAATAGTGTTTTGTTTATAATTCACACATTTTGGACAATTTGAAAGTGACTAGCGCCACTAAGGGGAGTTTATGAGCTTCTCCATACTATCTATTCATTGGTATTCAGGAAACTCCGCCCCTGCAGAGCCAGAATTATCATTTACCCTTAATGCAAGGATTTCAATGCTCTGCATCAAAAAATCTGAAGCATCAATTCTTCTAAAGACATACATTTCACCAGCAGAAAATGGTGATTCTATCAATATGACAATTAAAACGTTGACGTTATCTGTTAAATACAACTGTGAAGGTTGTCCTCTCTGTCCATCACCTGTCCACCATGTACAGGAAGTTTTCTATCATCCCTCTGGCTGTGTCGTACATCTCGGACAATAGAAGTCCATTGATTACCCAGTACGAATCCCTAAAGAACATTTTAAGGGAATAAAAAGTCACAAGGTTGTGAAAGATAAAACCAGAAACGGACAATATTACACAAGGAAACAGCCATCTAAACGAAGATGGTTCAGCAGAGGGAATCAATTTTAAACACAAGATGTTGGGGAATAAGGAAACCTGTTGGGTTATGTCACTATGGTTGCCGCCATCTTGAATGACGCCATCTTTGATTCAAATTCAGGCTTCCAAATGATAACGTAGATATGTGACGCATTAAACTAGTATAGAATTTTACCAAAAAACAATGGTGTGCTGCACGGTAGCCTCATCTTATGTTTTCATGTTACCACAGTGAATTGTCTCCACTTTGGGTGATGTGAAAGACAACGTTCTACCAAGTAGAATGTCCTGGGGTCACCATCTGACAATACATTTTCATTTTAGGTAGAAGTGTCCTTCATTTTGAGACACCCTGTATATTAGTTTAATTTCAGCGATTGATCACTTTGGCTGGCTTCACACTGCGGTCAGGTCCAATCCGGGGCTGTCAGGGGTATATATCAAATATGCCCTCCATCGGTGTGCAGCCGGATGCTGCAGAGCTCAGCTGTCCCCTGCGAAGTGGTGCTGAACCGCTTCACAGGGGACAGCTCCCTGGTGCTGAAGTTCAGCGTAGCTCACGCTGAACTTCAGCCGCAGGTGTCCGGTTCCCGATCCTCCCGGATCGGGCAATCCGGCTCCATAGACTCCCATGTTAATGAGCGCCGGATTTCACCGGATCCGGTAGGATCCGGAGGATCGATTTGGGGAGATGCTTCTCCCTGATTTTATGTCCGGGAAAAAAATTTGGTTCCTCCTGGATTCTCCTGGACAGATGGAAACCGATGGCAGAGAGTTGCCATCCGGCTCCATAGGGCTGCATGGGTGAAAATCGGGTCCGGGCCTGTCCAGTGGTGCCCCAGATCGGACCTGACCGCAGTGTGAAGCCAGCCTTACAGGGCTACTTGCTGTTGTTTTAATAAAATCACTTATTTTCTGCTACAGATATAACAGTTTTCTTATTGTTGAGCTCTGTATAACGCCGCCCACACCACTGCAATCAGTCCCAATGCAGCTTTCTGCCTATGCACAGTGTACACGAAGCTGTCAATCAGTGATGAGGCAGAGTTACACAGAGCTCATGAATATGGAGGATTACATGGCACAGGTTTACTAGTCTTCAAGTGATAGTCCCCTGCTGATAAAACACTGATTTTATCAAAACTACAGCAAGCAGCTCAATAAGTGACACGTTGCTAGAATCAGGGTCTCTGTCTCTACATTATACTTTTCTCATATTAGGTGGCAAAATCCTCATTACAAATTCCCTGTAAATCTCTGATTCAGAATTCAGGTTTTATTTACCCACCAGTAGTAAAATTCAATGAATCGTCCTCCTGGCACTATGACAGGGTTTGGACATAGATTTGTGAGTGACGATCTGGTTGATTCTTGACGTTTTGACTTATCTGAAGGATAAATGTAGAAGACTCTTATGATTTGCCGTAACAGTAATTTATGATTTGGAACAATAAATTGTCATTCTGATTTTCTTTTTTTACCTTCCTCCCCAAAGACTTCCAGAGATCATGAAGGTCGGCAGCCCACGTGCGCAATTGTGAATCAGTGATATGATTCAAGAACTGAGGACTATCAGGAAAAAATATCAATGATTACAATTTATATCAACTGCTGATTGTTTACCTGGGCGTTCATATAAAACCAACGTAAAAGCAAACCCTCTTCCCCCAAAACAAGTCAAACTACCTAATCTGTATAACTCATGCTGCTCTGTGTCCTGTCAACTGCTTTTTCTGAATAGGAATTTCCTCTTCATCAGCATTCTACCAGCACTGTAGGTGCTAGAACTTCCTTTTACTCTCTTCCCACCAAGTATTTGCCTAACCTGTCCTGTGCCAAATGTGTGCCTCTCTGTTATGCCTGTATGCAGTATAAAAGGCAGGAGAAAAGAACAGGGAGCAAGGACCATCCCCTGGTTCATTTAACCCTTTGACATCATTTTAAAATAAAGTGATTTCCTATGTAATACAGGATCAAATACAATCCAAGTGGTCTGAATGTACAGTGACTGCTTGGGAATAGCAGAAATCGTCTTTTAATTCTATACCTCTTATGCCAGTCCAGAGGGGTCCAATCTTCAAATTCTTCTCCAGGCGGAGTAAAAGACGTGTTCACAAACTCAATAAGCTTAGACCGATCAATTGGAGGGGTTTTCAGCAAATCCTGAAACTTGCTTTTCACTTCAGCTGGAAAGATATGTGTGATATTCAGTGCATTAATATTTTCCTTCAATGCATAGAGTATAATATTTATAGGCTCTGAAGCTTAATTAACCCACGGATCGGGTTTATACACATGAAAATATTAATGACAAGCTCTAGATTTACTACAGCCCATGTACTGTATCCACATGCCTCTGATTTATGCACTTATTTCAGGATGATTTCAATATAATGCAGCAGAGATACATTCTCACAGTTGCATTGAATTTCTTTAATACAAAAGAGGTATTTTCCCCTAAAAGCATTGCTTGACGGGAATCTGTCAGCAGGTTTTTGCTACCTCATCTCACAGCTTCATAATGTAATAAAAGAGATCCTGTATCCAATGATGTATCACATAGATTACTGGATGAAGCTGTTCTCACATAATCAAAGCATTTAGTTTTAGAGACACAGCAGAGCTGGGAGAGCTGTTCTTGCACACACCAGGCTCTCTGTAAAGGTTGTGCATTAACAGTGAGGTGTCAGCAGAGGGCGTGTCAAACTGCCCTGCACATGAAAATGTAGTGCTGTAATGGTAATCACCAGGTGATAACGCCTTTAGTTTAAGTAAACTATAGCACACAGCATGATAAGAGGGGTATGGTTGATTTTTGATTTTTAACTCTTACATCATGCTGTTCTCATCTTACATTTCAAAAACCTGGTGACAGATTTACTTTAATACAGTGATATGCAGAGGCAAGCGACTTGTCTACAGCTCAGAATTATTTCAATTAAATTATTTCATATAATACCAACAATTGAAGGTTTAGGTTACGTGCCTGTGATGAGTGTTAGGCGGCCGTCACACGCTTCAATTTCTTGAATGATATCGCTTAAGTGATCTGCGTTTTGATCGCTTAAGCGATATCGTTTGTGCATCGCTGCGTGTAATCAAGCGATTTTACAATGTAAAATCGCTTGATTGTTAGATCGCAGATTGGTGAGCAGGAGCTCATATCAAGCGATAAACGCTTGATCAATCTGCAGCATCGTGGTGTGTGACACCATGATGAACGATCTCCCAGCGGCAGAGCCTATGCTGGGAGATGGTATCTATGGTAAACGTCGGGTTACTAAGCGCCGCGCGGCGCCTAGTAACCTGATATGTACCATAGTTACCAGCGATCTCGCTGGTCCACATCGCTGGTGAGTCTGTCTGTGTGACAGCTCACCAACGATGTGAGCGATATTGTTAGCGATCGCGCATGCATGTGATCGCTAACAATATCGATCACTAAATTGAAGCGTGTGACAGCCGCCTTACTCGCATTTCTGAAGCTGCAAATTTTTGCGGCATCAATAACGTAACATTTTACAGTTCCAGAAAACTGGATGGGATATAACTAAATCTCTCTCCACCTCTGCTACTTTTGTACGCCACGTAAACTGATCTGCGGTGCGTTTTTCCAATCCACTGAGTTTTCTGTGCAGATCTTCCATAGACTTGTATTAGATGCAGAAATTCTGCAGGTAAAAAAACTCAACCTGGCAATGTATTGTTATTTCTAAGAAAAACCCGACCCATCCCTATTCTACAAATGTATCAAGGACAAAGCGGAATGTTTATTCCAGTAACACTTAATGTACAAAGGTTGCTGCAGTGATATTGCCCCCAGACCTTGGCCAGTAGAGGCGGCACATCATATACTTCTTGTGTTATCAGGCTTTGTTCTTATACTGTAATCTCACTCAATTAAAATAAGATATGGCAGATCATTGGCATAAGTGAATGTGCACACCGTCAGTACTTGCAGTAGATTTTTCAGCAGCAAAAACCTGGCAGTAAGAAAGGTGGATAAAAGACATGGATTTAACGGGTTTGGGTGCATTTTCAATTGATTTGACTTTTGCTCTTCTCCCCCATCATTTGAATAGATTAAACATGGTGCAAGTATTCTGAAAGAATTGACATACTGCAGATATGAAAATACACTTTGATGCGACTAAGCTGCGAGTGCAGGAGAATTTATCAATCTCATTCACTCTGATGATACTGTAAAATGTTGAGTCTTTTTCCACACAGAGTAGAAGTGAGATTGATGGGATGTTTTAGGATTTGAAAACCTAAGACCCCAAAACAAATTACATTAAAGGGAATGTGTCAGCAGGTTTTTGCTACCTAATCTGAGAGCAGCATGATGAAGGCAGGAGACCCTGAATCCTAAAGATGTATCACTAAAGGCCCCGTTACACAGCACGATATCCTTAACGTTATCGCTCAAACGTCACGGGTTTAAAGTCATTCAAACTATAAAGTTAGGACGTCATTGTGTGCGACACCGAGATAGGACTACAATAAATTGTTGGATCGTTGATCGCAGATTTGAGAACGTGTTCATAAATCAGACGATCGTCGTTCAGCCAACCTGCTGCATCGTTGTGTGTGACACCAAGATAACGATGTCGTTCACGACTTCCCCCATTCACAGCAATGAGCAGGGATCGTTCGCTAGGTTGTGCGAACGATAGCTGAACGCTACATCATGTGACATGTCACCAACGGTGTCAAAACGTTGTCGGAAACGACCGCGCTCCCGCAAAATCGTTGCCGACATCATTTCAATGTCGTGCCGTGTAACGGTACCTTTAGATTACAGGTTGCAGTGCTTCTGACACAATCAACACATTTAGGCCGGCTTCAGACTGCGTTTGAGATCCGATCCGTAGCTGTCCGCTTGAAGCAGACAGCCGCGGACCGGATCAGCACACAGGACTGGGGGGCTATTATGCCCTCCGATCCTGTGTGCAGCCGCACGTAGCTGCAGGCGCTGACAGGTCAGGACCGCGGTGCCCGCGGTCCTCACCTATCAGCAGCAGGAACTGCGTGCGGCTGCACACAGGATCGGAGGGCATAATAGCCCCCCAGTCCTGTGTGCTGATCCGGTCCGCGGCTGTCTGCTTCAAGCGGACAGCTACGGATCGGATCTCAAACGCAGTCTGAAGCCGGCCTTAGTTTTAGCCACAGAGAAGAGCTGGGAGAGCTGCCCCCGCCCACACCAGGCTCTCTGTAGAGATTGTCCATTGACAGTGATGTGTCAATCATAGCAGGGGTGTGTGACAATGTAGTCCAGTAATGGTAATCACCAGGTGATAAATCCTTTAGTTTAGGCTGGAATCACACTGTCCATGTGATGTGGGAGACAATCGGACGAGTCTTGGAGCAGCCACCTGGAACAGCCTCTCTCTTGTCAGAACGGGAATGTCAGCTGCTTGTATTTCTTTGCAGCTCCACACTCCCATCCAGAGAGAGGGAGGTAGTTCAGCGTCACTGATCAGAGTCTCGTCCGAGAGACTTTCATGTAAGTAGGATAGTGGGTTTCCACCCTTATGTAAACAATAGCACACAGCCTGATAAAAGAGGCATAGATGTTTTTTAACCCCTACAGCATGCTATCCTCAGATTACATAGCAATAATGTGCTGACAGATTCCCTTTAAATTAATCAGTATACTTTTCAGTACAATTAAAAAAAGGGATACTGGTTTGTAGAGCCTAAAGAAAAACCATACCAAAAGGAGAAACTCTGAAGTGGCACAATTACATGAAGGGAATCTCTCACAGGGTTTTTATTCTCCGAGATCAGCATAATGTAGGGCAGAGACATTGATTCCAGAAATGTCACTTACCAGACTACATGCTATGGTCTTGATAAAATCTTTGTTTTTCTGCAGCAAACTACCAGTCCTCTATGGGTGTCGTCACACCTGGTGACAGCACCGCTGATTTCTTAGGCAACGTAGGGACGTAGCCTGTCGGCGCTGATATCGCCCCTGCGTCGCCTAATGTAAAGGGGCGATGTCGGCGCCTCTGAGTGGTCGCCTGGTTTCTCATTAGTGATGTGAAACCAGGCGGCCGATCTGGGGCGATGTGTACACATCGTCCCATGTAAACGGCCGCCGGCAACCTGACATGGGACGGCGATGCCGCCTGTCAGCTCACCGGTGCATCGCCGGAGGTGTCTCCCTGTGTAAACAGGGGATGGTGACGCTGGCGGGGCGCCAAAAGTGTGCGCGCTCCTGCCAGTCGCCGCCGACAACTCCGGCGAGGTGGCACCGCGTGAGGGGCCCCTAAGGGTGGCTTCATACTGCGGTGTGATCCGGTCCGGGGCGGTCAGGGATGAACCTGACAGCCCCGGACTGGATCAGCACACAGAACAGGAGGGCTAATGTGCCCTCCGTCCCGGTGTGCAGCCACACGCAGCTACCGCTGCTGATGATTCCGGACCGCGGCGCCGCGGTCCTGACCTATCAGTGGCTGCAGCTGGGTGCGGCTGCACACCGGGCTGGAGGGCATATTAGCCCTCCAGTTCTGTGTGCTGATCCAGGTTCATCCCTGATAGCCCTGGACTGGACCACACCGCCGTGTGAAGCCACCCTAAAGGTACCTTTACACGCCGCCACAACAGGATGGATACAATCCGCTACAGGCTACAAATGTAGCTTGTGGCGCCAATATCGCCCGTAGTAGCGGCGTCTGAAGACGGGACGACACAGCCGGCTACAGATACATCTGTATCCGTACACTGCCCATAAACAGATGGCTACATCGCCGATTGTAGCGAGCTGTATCGGCGTGTAAAGAACCCACAGAAGGGAACTGTCGACACCCGGCGATGTAGCTGCAATGTAGCTAAGGCGTCACCCAGGCTCCGTGTAACCGCGCCCCATCTGCGATCATTGGTGGAAGCTCCTGCATGACGATTGGTAGTCGCTGCATAGGGAGGCATATTTAAGGAGCTGACCAGTCACACTACACAATTGCTCGAGCGTGCTGTATTAACCAGCCTCCTGCGATGCCTGCCCAATCATGATGTTCTGGCTTTGTCCTATCACCGTACGGACGTCTTGTAATCCACAATTGTGGCACGCCTATGTGCTGTCCCTGCTGCCCATATTAGCTTGTTGTAGCGTTGTGTAAATGAGGTACGCTGAGCTACAGACGGCTACTTGAGACACCCGGCGATGTAGCTAGCTGTAAATGTAGCGTAGCGTAGCGCACCTTGTGGCGGCGTGTAAAGAGGGTGCGTTTACCGTTGGTAACCGTTCGGGCGTGCTCGTGCACGTGAAGTAGCCGTTGGTATCCATCCTGTTGTGGCGGCGTGTAAAGGTACCTTAAGGGCTTGGATACACTTTCCTAGTTACATCCGAGTTTGACTGAGGAGACTCTGAAAGGACTGGAGCAGTGACCCTGAACAGCCTCTCTCTGTGTGGACGGGGAGTCTGGAGCTGCACAAAAACACAATCAGCTGACAGCCCCGTCCAGACAGGGAGAAGCTGTTCAGGGTCACTGCTCCAGCCCTTTCAGAGTCTCCTCAGTCAAACTCTGATGAGTGTGTCCGGGCCCTAAGGCTGGCTTCACATTTGTGTATGGGAAGGCAGCGTATTGCTGCGTTCCCATACGCAGTCAAACGCATGCGCACTGCGTTCCTATGTTTAACATAGGAACGCATAGTGCTTGCGTTTGCTGCGTTCGGGTGCGGATGCGGACGATATCTGCTCCTTCCGGTGTCCAGCATCCGCACCCGGGACGCAGCCAGTTGCATTTTTTTGTGCTTTCGGGGAGCTTGGAAAATCAGCAAGCGTCCCCAAGCGCACAAAAAATGCATTGGCTTCAATGGGTCCGCAGTGTTCTGCGCTTGATAGCGCAGGAGAACGCTGCGGACCCATTGAAAAATCTCCCGGTGGCCGCCGGTGATGTCACAGGAGCTCACCGACGGCCACCGGGAGATCAGCTGGAGCCACTGCTGTCCTCTTCCTCCCCGCCGCTGGTAATCTGCTAGCGATGTCGGCGGGGAGAAACAGCTGATGTGACAGCTGTTTGAATCTTCCCGCGCCGACATCTCCTCTCGGTGTCGGCGCGGGAGATTCAAACAGCTATCAGATCAGCTGTTCTCCCCGCCGACATGTCCCGGAGCTTACCGGCGGCCGGGAGGCGGAGATCTCCGGTGCTGATCTCCGCCCCCGGACACCGCTGATTGGCTGCTGGGCTCCACAGTGATGTGTCCGCAGGCGGACATTATCCGCTGCGGACACATTTTTAGGCCCTGCTTTGCACTGCGTTTGTGTCTGCATGCCATCAGCATGCAGACACAAACGCAAATGTGAAGCCAGCCTTAGGCTACCTTCACATTTGCTGAACGCTGCGGAGGGGGAACGCAAATGTGAAGGTAGCCTAAGGCTGGTTTCACACTGCAGGATTTTCCCTGATCAGGTTCCATCAGGTTTGTGTGCCAAAACCAGGAGTGTCTCCAAAACTCAGAACAGGTGTCAATCATTCAATTATAGTTTTTCTCTGCAAGTTCCTCTCCTGGTTCCTCTCCTGGTTTTGACACACAAACCTGATCGAACTGATCAGGGAAAAAACTGGATTGTGAAACCAGCCTTAGGGTATGTGCACATCAGTCGTTTTGTGGGCTGTTTTTTGAACATTTTCCGTCGGCGGTTTCCGCTGAGTTTTATGTTAATTTATGTTAATCCTAGCCACCGGTTGGATTAACATGCTAGTCAATGGAGTTTAGAAAACGCTGTGTACATTAGAACGATTTTTGTCTTGACGATTTCAGTTTATTCACCGGTTTTTCCACCGGTTGTCAAAGATAGAGCAAGTGACTTCTTTTCAGCGTTTTTCCAGCGGGTCCAGCTGAACAAGTGCAGCAAAGACCAGTCTGGAAATCGCTAGGAAAAACGCCGGGGAAATCGCCAAGAACACGCTGTCCAAACGCTAGTAACTCGATCGCAAATCGTTAGCAAAACGCTAACAAAACCAGGGACACTGGCGAGTTCAGAAAACTCAGTTCTGCCATTCTCCACCGGTTCCCGGTCGTTCTGCAAAGATGCAGAAACGACTGATGTGCACATACCCTTAATGCTGAGCTTTGTGTAGCTCCAACCACACCACTGATTGACAATTTTCTGTGTACACTGTGCATAGGCAGAAAGCAAATGTGTATGGAGGACTACCTGGCAGCAGGTTTACTAAGGGCCACTTCACACTGCGGCGTGATCCGGTGCGGTTCTGTCCGGGAGGACCCTGGCAGCCGCGGACCGGATCAGCACACAGGACTGGGGGGCTATTATGCCCTCTGGTCCGGTGTGCAGCGCACGCAGCTTCAGCCGCTGACAGGTCAGGACCGCGGCGCCCGCAGTCCTGACGTATCAGCAGTGGGAACTGTGTGCGCTGCACACCGGACCAGAGGGCATAATAGCCCCCCAGTCCTGTGTGCTGATCCGGTCCGCGGCTGCCAGGGTCCTCCCGGACAGAACCGGACCGGATCACGCCGCAGTGTGAAGCGGCTCTAATCCTTTATGGCCACTTTACACGCGGCTACATTTCTAGCTTATCCACAGGTAACTTACTGGCTGCAGTGAAATCATGGAGACATGGTTCTATCTTGTTGCTGTGTACAAATGGAATAATGTCTCCATGATTGCACTGCAGCCAGTAAGTTACCTGTGGATAAGCTAGAAATGTAGCCGCGTGTAAAGTGGCCATTAGTGATAATTCCCTGCTGATAAATCAATGAATTTATCAGAACTAAAGCAATTAGTGACATATCTCTGGAATCAGGGTCCTGGTCTCTATATTAAGATCTCGGATTAGGTAGCAAAAACCTGAAAACTGATTCCCATTGGGGTATGTGCACATGATCCGGAGACACTTCCTGTGGGAAACCAGTAATCTGCGCTGGTGAACGCAGCCACCCTGTGCCCACAATCAGTGTTCGGGGCAGGGCAGCTTTTCCCTGCATTCACCCACCGAGATTGTTTCCAACTCTGCAGCAATAAATTGACATGCTGCAGGCAGGAAGCCGCCCCCATGTCAGTTTACGCTGCAGAGAACACAAGTACAGTGGGCATGGGATTTCTGTGCTGGTACTGTACAACACAGTGCAAACATGCTGCGTCAATAACACTGCAAACACTGATGGCCGCTTTACACGTCCCGATATTGGATACAACGGCACGGGAGCGCGCACATTTTTGGCAGTAATCCAAGATCGCATAGGAGATGTTACACAGGGAGATATCGGCAGGCAACACAACTGCGATGTCTATACCCCCTTGTACGAGCGAAGCAGGGAACGACCATTTAACAAGGGAGTGAATAGGGGAAGTTGCTCTCCAAATCGTTGTTGGGCTGTCACACAGCACGATCCTGCCAGATTGTCCATCCAATATCGGGCAGTTGGAGAGCCTGCTCAATTCCCCAATGATATCGGGTTTGCATCGTTCTTGCATCGAATTGCACATTTACACCACACAACGCACGAACGATATCAGCGGCAACGGCCGAACCACGTGACTTTTTATCGTTGTTGGACAACGATATCGGGACGTGTAAAGCGGCCATGATTGTGGGAACACAGCCTTATAGGGAGTCTGTCAGCTCAAAGTAACAGTGTAAACTAAGCGAATAGCCTTGTAGGAAATATAGCCCCTATAATAAATTACATCTGTAGTGTTCTAATCGCTGCCTCCATTGTGCAAAAACTGAAGAACTGAAGTTTCATGAAATATGCTATATAAGCTTCTTGGTGCACCCTGAGTGTGGCCATGAAGCTCAGTGCACTGTTCCACCCACTGGTTTTACGTGCCCCACCTTCTGTTGATTGACAGCACTGACTTGCCTGGAGTGAGCATTGTCTGCACAGAAAGCTGTAGACACCCCAGTGCAGAGTCTCCAGTGAGGGAGGTGGACAGTGTAAAACCAGCGGGCAGAGCAGTACGCTGAGCCTCTTGGCCACACTCAGGGTGCACCAAGTAGCCTAATCAGCAGTCAAAACTTCAATTTCTGCACAACTGAGGCAGCAATTAGATTACACCTTCTGCCATATTTATAGGTACTATATCACCTATAACGCTACAAGGTTAGTTTATACTGTTGGTTTTGATTGACAGTCTCTTTACAATAGCATGCAGTGTATTTTATATAATACATGAAGCTAATGTTAATATAAAATCAAAAATAAAACTGACCTGGTGTATACCGGAGGCCCATATCCACAAAATGTTTATCGTCACTGAAAAGCTTGGCAAGCTGGACATGATGGATGATGTCCCCTGTGCAATAGATGTCACTGAAAAGAGAAGGATCAAAGATAAATGGTGAAGTTAACGAGTGTCAAGATCATAATGTCTAAGGGAGAAGATATGGGAATAAGCAGAAAGTATTGAAAGGAACCTGCCATGCCCAGAAACACCATACACCTGCAGATATGGGGCTGAGAAAGCCGGAGTGGGACGTGATAACAGCTTTGAGGACAAGCCCCCTCCTCTCTACCTTGATATCCTCCTTGCTGACTTCTGATTATGTGATTGATATTTTAATTATACTCTAATAAAACCATATTTTTGTATCATTCCCTCTTGCGGCGGCCATATTCCCCTTTTGCGTTTTCATCCCCCCTCCCTCTCCCATCATTCTTCTTATCTGTTACATCCACATAGACATATGAGGGCTTGTTTTTTGCGGGATGAGTTGTACTATTGAGCGGCACCTTTCATCTGACCACATAGTGTACTGGAAAATGGGGAAATACTGTGAAATTACAAACAAAAAAAATGCAATTCTGACTTAGTTTTTTGGGACTTGATTTCACAGCAGGGCGTAACTACAACAGGTGCAAGAGTTGCGATCGCACCGGCCCTGCAGCCTAGGGGGGCCCCAAAAGTCCCTTTGGCCCATAGAAAAAGACTAATACTATTAAGATTTGCAATAATTGGGGGCCCGTTGGAGCTTTCGCATCGGGGCCCTGGGCCTGAAGTTACGCCACTGATCACAGGACACACTGTGTGCTAAAAAATGACCTGCCAACATGATTCTTCTCATCAGTACGGTTATGACAATACCAAATTTGTCCAATGTTTTTATTATTTTAATGATGGAAAAATACAATTTAAATTTGCAAAAAGAAAAAAGAAAAGAAATACATTGTCTGATGGTGTTGCCATTTCCCAAGACGCGTAATGTGTAATTTTTTGGTTAATAGAGCCGTGGGACTATTGTTTGCAGGGTGAGAGGACATTTATACCATTTTGGAATACCGTATATGGTATATAACATTTTAATTGCTTCTTAAAACATTTTTTTTTTTTTGTTCATAGTATTTACGGATCAAGTTGCCTATTTAGTTTTGTGCTAGATCTGGCTATTCACTATGTGACTATACCACATATGTGTATTTTTAAAGTTTTTTTTATCTTTATTTTTAATAGGAGAAAGTGTGTGTGTGTGTGTGGGGGGGGTAATCCAAACTTTTATTTATTTTTATTTTAGTTTATTAATTTAGTGTATATACCTTTACCACAGGAAGGTGTTTAGATAGTCAGCTCTGGGTCCTGCTCTGCCCTCATCTATTGAGGCTTGCTGGCACACGGAGTAGTTTGATAGCAGAGATAGGACCATCCTGATTGGCTACACTTTGTCATAGTGATGGCCTTCACACTTTTTTTTATCAAAATAGTGTAAGCTAAGTCCCCTGTTATGTATATGTACTAATACTATTTATTTACTGCAGGGTACTTGCTCATTTATTTTACACTAGGTTCTGTCTGTTAATGGCCACAGTGTGGACATGCACCCACACATTGTACTTATACTAACATGTGCTCCAGCTCACTTCTTTGTTTTGCTTTATTTTATTTTTAACTATTTATTTTTAACTATTTATTAACTTTATCCACCATGTTAGTCCCCTTAGGGACTTGAACCTGTGATCAACTAATTGCTTGTGCTTTATATACAGCAATTTCATAGCATTGCTGCATATAGCAAAAATCCCAGTCTCCTTTGAAGCTCGGCCACAGGCTGGGTTTCGAAGGAGCTCCATGATGACAGGGACGGAGGTCTTCAATAGACCCTTAGATTCAAAAGGGACGGTGTGTAGTCGGTCCGTGCCACATCTTCAGTTACTCAAGGTTTATTGGATCCATTTAATGCGTTTGAGAGCCTGCTATGCGCCTTCATCAGGGAGTGCAAGGAGCATAGCAGGCTCTGAAACGCGTTGGATGGATCCAATAAACCTTGAGTAACTGAAGATTTGGGCATCGTGTCCCCTGTAGCAGCAACTACACGCCATCCCTTTGGAATCCTAGGATTTCCTCACCACGTTGCACATGGAAGTGTGTTTCTCGCAGCAGCTACTATTACGTGTGTTTTCAAACTGGTTGTGTGATACAAAACCAGTTTGAAAGGTGAACAGTTACATTTAACGGCTTCAGTGCCAACCTATGTATATAACGATAGGACCCTATTTGCGCTTGATTCCTTTGCAGTGACCAATTGTTTTAACAGACCCTTGGCTGTCATAGGAACCAATTGGCCCCCCGTGGTCATTTCACAGAGACACTGATGGGCTAGAATGATGAATTCCCATGCTGGTGTGCTGTTAATGATGCTGTTAGAGTTTAACAGCGGCACTTAACAGGTTAAAAGTCGCGAGCTCCACCAGTAACTGTAAGGGTGTGTGCTCACTGTCAGTCTTGCCGCTGCATCCAAAACCCTGCGTAGTACAGTATAAGCATAGTTGATGGGATTGTAAGAAATCTCATCCTAACTATGCTTAACCCGCCCGCAGCGGGTTGCCGGCAGTCCGCTCCTCCGCAGCATGTTAATTTCATGCTGCGGAGTCGGAAGCGGCTGCCATTAGGTGACTGCAGGGAGAAACCGCCCCGCACCCGCTGCACATGGTGAGTACAGGGCAGCTGCGGTCTCCCTGTGGTCACCTGCAGCTTCACTTAGGTCTAGAGGAGCTGCGTCCAACACGCAGCTCCTCCAGACCGTGTGCACGCACCCTTAGGCCCTGTGCCAACGGAGTATGAAAATCTGCATGTTTATCCTGAGGCCAGCAAAGTCTATGACAGTTCTGAAGAGATGTGCCCACGTTGCTTTTTTTCCTTGCAGATTTGATGTAGATTTTGGAGCAGAAAAAAGAAATCTGCACCAAATCTGCAAGAAAAAAAAGCAGTGTGGGCACAGCAATTCCTGCCTTTCATAGATTTTGCTGTCTTCAGGTTAGACATACAGATTTTGATGCAGATTCTTAAAATCTGCATTAAAAACAAATCAAACAACACAACTGTGGACACAAGGCCTTAGAGATAGGTCCTGGCCGTTACATACAGCCATTATCTGATGGGTATGGGACGGGCTCATTCTGTGAACCTTCTCCATACACCCGCTACCATGTACAGTGAATGTCACTAATGGTACCTTTACACGCCGCCACGGCAGGCTGGATACATCGCGCTACAAGCTACAATTGTAGCTTGTAGCGTCCATATCGCCTGTAGTAGCGGCGTCTGAAGAGGCGACGCTACAGCCGGCGACAGATTCATCTGTTTATGGTCTCTGCTCATAAACTTAAGGCAACATCGCCGATTGTAGCGAGCTGTATCGGCGTGTAAAGAAGCAACGGAAGGCAACTCTGGACACCCGGCGATGTGGCTGCCATGTATCTAAGGCGTGACACAGTCGCCATGTTACCGCGCCCCATCTGCGATCATTGGAGGTCGCTCCTGCTTTATGATTGGTAGTCGCAGCATAGGGCGGGATATTTAAGGAGCTGACCAGTCACACTACACAATTACTCGAGCGTGCTGTATTGCTCAGCCTCCTGCGATGCCTGGCCAATCCTGATGATATTGCGCTGTCCTATCATCGTACGGACGGCTCGTAATCCAAGATTGTTGCACGCCTATGTGCTATCCCTGCTGCACCGGGTCCGCCCATAGTAGCTTGTTGGAGCGGTGTGTAAACATGGTACGCTACGCTACAGCTGGCTACTTGAGACACCCGGCGATGTAGCTAGCTATAGATGTAGCGTGGCGTAGCGCACCTTGTCGCGGCGTGTAAAGAGGGTGCGTTGACCGTTTGTAGCCGTTTGAGCGTGCTCGTGCACGCGAAGTAGCGCGATGTATCCAGCCTGCCGTCGCGGCGTGTAAAGGTACCCTAAGAGATTAATTGGTGGGTGGTCTTTGTTACTCACATTTTGTTCTTTGTAGGTATTATATTGTCATGACTCATAAAAGTATTTCACCTGTCATTTTTTACATATATTTGGGGGGGGGGGGTCTTTAAAATTATGTTATGTTCTTGGCTTGTAAAAATAAGTTGTGCTTTGTCTATTTAGCAGTGTAACGCCGGTGGACTGGTGTCTTGGTTCCCTCGGCGTTACTGCGCTTTCACCCAATGCTCCTTCCCCCCCCCTGTCCAGCTGGGAGACTGTAGTATGTTACCTGGATAGGATTCTGCTCAGTTCCCAGCTCCGCTGCGTAGCTGCACGTGTTGTATTGTCAGTGCTCCGCTGTTTACCTCTCATGTGTGGACCCTGGCTCCCGCTGTGGAAGCTATCCGCGGGTTGTGAGGTCCTCTGCAGCTGGTGCATGACTTTCCACGTGTGTCTAGGCTTGCAGCCGCTGCCAGGTGCTCTGGGCATCGGTTCCTGTGCTGGCTATGCTGTATGGGTTCTGACTGTGCCTAGGGTGCGCGCCGCCACACCTTCCCCAGTTTAGTAAGATGGAGGGTGTGCGCTTGAATTGCTGTCCCCAGCCTATAGCTGAGGGTCAGCTCCTATTTAAAGTTCCTCTTCCCTGTTGGGCGTCGCCAGAGCCTCGCATTAGGTTTCTTAACCTAGCCCTGTGTGTTTGGTCCAACATGCTGCTCCTGGTCTGCCTGCTACCAGTTCGGGGAAAGCTGATGTCTGTGTCCCTGGACCCGTCTTGTCTGTGTTGGTGCCAACGTCCTTGTCTTGTTCCTCCTTGTGTCTTGCTGTTCCCGGTCTGGAGCCGTGTCCGTTGCATGGAGTCCAGACGTCCTGACTGTCGGTGTCCAAGATGGACCTGAGGTTCTGCCTGGTGTCCGTGCCTGGTGTCCGAGATGATCCCGAGGTTCCGCCTGGTGTCCGAGATGGTCCTGAGGTCCTGCCTGATGATGTCTTGCCTTGTGTCCGAGATGACCCCGATGTCTTGCCTTGTGTCCGAGATGACCCCGATGTCTTGCCTTGTGTCCGAGATGACCCCGATGTCTTGCCTTGTGTCCGAGATGACCCCGATGTCTTGCCTTGTGTCCGAGATGACCCCGATGTCTTGCCTTGTGTCCGAGATGACCCCGATGTCTTGCCTTGTGTCCGAGATGACCCCGATGTCTTGCCTTGTGTCCGAGATGACCCTGAGGTTCCCGCCTGGTGTCCGAGATGACCCTGAGGTTCCCGCCTGGTGTCCGAGATGACCCTGAGGTTCCCGCCTGGTGTCCGAGATGACCCTGAGGTTCCCGCCTGGTGTCCGAGATGACCCTGAGGTTCCCGCCTGGTGTCCGAGATGACCCTGAGGTTCCCGCCTGGTGTCCGAGATGACCCTGAGGTTCCCGCCTGGTGTCCGAGATGACCCTGAGGTTCCCGCCTGGTGTCCGAGATGACCCTGAGGTTCCCGCCTGGTGTCCGAGATGACCCTGAGGTTCCCGCCTGGTGTCCGAGATGACCCTGAGGTTCCCGCCTGGTGTCCGAGATGACCCTGAGGTTCCCGCCTGGTGTCCGAGATGACCCTGACGTTCACGCCTGGTGTCCGAGATGACCCTGACGTTCACGCCTGGTGTCCGTGATGTTCCGTGTCCTTGATGTGTGTTCTTGTTCAGTAAACGTTACTTTTTGCTATACCTGAAGTGTGCGGTGTCGTCTTGTCCTGCAGGTTACCATCTAGCCCACATGCTCAGCTGCCACAGAACCCGGTTGCTGTTCTTCCCTAGTCTGGGCAGGCCCGGGTCCCCCCTGTGGTCCAGTGGGTCCACATTCCCCTTACCTCATGGGTCGCGAGCGCGACCATGACAAGCAGTAGATCTTAAGGCCCCGTTACACCTGGTGACATCGCCCCTGCGTCTCGCCTAATGTAAAGGGGCGATGTCGGCGGCTCTGACAGCTTGCCTGGTTTCAGTGATGTGAAACCAGGCGGTCGATCTGGGGCGATGTGTTCACATCGCCCCATGTAAATGGCTGCCGGCGACCTGCCAGGCGATGGGAGCCATAGGCTCCCATTGTACTGCATCTCCGCTGGGGTTTTGAGACACCCCGGCGGCAATGCCGCCTGTCAGCTCGCCAGGGTGCCACCGGAGGTGTCGGCCCATGTAAATGGGGGACAGCGATGCTGGCGGGGCGCCAAAAACGTGCACGCACCCGCCAGTCGCCGCTGACATCTCCGGCGGCATCAGCAGGTGTAACGGGGCCTTTAGGGTTCAGTTGCAGGTAAATAACATTAAAATCCTGCCTGCTTTACTGGAGCAGCAGCTACAGGGAGAAAATAAACTTATATCCTCCCTGCAACTACCCAGATCAAGGAGTGGTTACAGTTAGTGATGAGCAAGTGTAATAGTTATTGTACTATCTGTGCGAGAGAGCGAATAATATTTGTGATATTTGTTACTCGGTGAGTATCGCTGGTGCTCATGAGTGATGTTTCGATCTTTATCGATCTGAAACAAATTGCCAGCTCCTTTCAGTATATAGAGGGAGTCGGCACGGCAGTGAGAGCCTCTTGAATGATAGGATCTCTCTGCAGGGCACAGTAAGGTGTTTTATGACGTAGAAATGCAAAAAAGCTCGTCCTCCTGCCCTGTCCTGGAAAGGCTCATTATACAGCCAGATATGTGTGGGCGGAGCTTATTACTAATTAACCAACACTGCACTCTCTATTCAGACGAATATGTGAATATTAAAAACTAATCATTACAAGTATAGCGAGTGCGATCATTTTGCTACTCGCTCATTACTACGGTAGTTAGGCTATGTTCACATACAGCATATTTTCTGTGTTTTGTGAGAATCAGGTTTCTTTTTGCACCAAGAACGGATCCTCACAGAACTCCACTTTGTGTGTGTGAACGCCACTGCGCTTTTCTTCCTGCGCTTTTATTTCCTCACCGCGCTCCCCTGGTGACCACCAGTGATCTCCTTATCCCCACTGGGCCGCAGCGAGCACAGCCTCTATGATCCCGCAGCACCATGTTACCGGGTGACGTCACTCTGTCACATGGTGCTGTCTAAGGTCCTGCACAGGTCCTATGGTGTCGGGATGAGGAGAGATCCCTGTGGTAGCGCAGTGAGGTGAGCAAAAAGTGCAAAAAAGAATTGACATGTTCATTCTTGTTACACATATGCTTTTCAGCCCAAAAGCGGATGAGTAAAAAGTGCAGCATGTGAAAGGGAAACCGTGAAATGCCTTGACTTGGCTGGGACAGCTAACACCAATGCGTTTCACTGTATTTCATTGCATTTGTGCATCCGCAAAATAGCGCTATGTAAAAGGTGAAATACACTGTGTGTGAACCCAGCCTTACGGTTATTAATCACTACACAGTGAGTGTGCTGTAATCACTCCTCGGAACTCTGACAGCTGGACAGACTGACACAAATGCTGACACAGACAATGTAGAGCAGGCTATCAATCAAAGATCTGAGGTGTGATTACTGTCGGTCTAACAGTATATAGTGTTCAGTGACTAATCTCTCCCTGCACCACACCAATGACTACAAACAAGGAGCCAAATGGGAGGATATAAGTAAATCTGTCCACCTAGCCACTGCTCCAGTAAGGCAGGCACAATTTACCCTATATCGGCAGGTAAATAATGTTTCTGGACATGCCAACTTCCCTTTAAAGTGGTTTTCAAAACATCATCACTCATCATCTATCCACTGAATGAATGTCTGAACCCCAGAGATCAATAATAGGGGGCTGTTTGGTCCGTTTAACGCTACAGGCACACGTAGAAGGTGCTGTCCCTTCTGAAAGTCTCTTTTTACAGTGGGATTCCCAGAGACACTTATCAGATAAGTTATCACCTGACAGAGTCAAAAGTGTGAATTTTAGGAAAATCCTTTAATTATGTAATCCATCAGTAATTATGTGAAAGAAACATCAAGTAAAGTCAAGTTTAACAGAATGCAAGAGGACAAAATGTAATAATTTCATATAGTATTTCCCCTGATGTAAGATAAATACTCCAGAGCTCCCTATACACTGATGGGAGGCACAATTAGACAGTTCTTGAAAAGTACAAAGTATTGTTATATTGTTGCTACAATAAATTTCCTTTTTCTAAATTTATCCCAATGGCCTCGTCAAATCACATCCAAAGTCACTGTGACTAGTCGAGGGGGTGTTGCTTCCCCCACCTAGTCTGCCCTTTTTCCATGTCATCATGCCTTTTACTGGCGTAACTCCAGTATTATAAGTCCCAATTAATCTACCTGGTCACTTTATAGTTTTAGGTATTAATCCTATTTTCAGTAAAACCAGTATATTTCTGGACAACTTATTCAGTCCATTGGACAAGGACACAACCTTCTTGATACAGGACAGTCAGATTTCTTTCGTAAATTGAGTGAGGTACGCAAAGGTATGATCTTCTCTTTTGATGTTCTTTATATATCTCCATAGATCATCATAGTCATTTATATGGAGTTAGGAAATGGTTCATACCTTGAGATCACTCGTTTGTTTTGTCTGACTTTTCAGGTAGTTCTAAGTAATAGTTATATTTTTAGTCTAGTTAGGAGAAAACCGGGCACTACACATCCAGGCCGTACGTTGGCCTACAGCAAAGCTCGTCCGAATTAGTGTGGTAGGGGAATTGCCAAGACGGGTGTTGCACTGTTTCATGTAAAAATATTGAATATCTAACCGTTCAAAGAAACGGCACTCACCCGACGTGAATCTTGGCATGAGTTCTATATTTCAAGAGTTTTTACAGTACATAGGTTCAGGTGCAGGGAGGGGGGGAGGTCCCGCAGAAGTAACTATCTGGTACGACACAGTGGACCGTTGTCCATTCTCCCCCTCCCTGCACCTGCACCTTTGTATTTGAAACACTGAAATAAAAAGCTGATGCCAAGATTCACCTCGGGTGATGCCATTTCATCTGACCGGTTTTATAGTTATATTTATAGATAGCGCTTATAAACAACAATAAGGGACAGCCATGGACACCAATATGGTGCCCTCATGTGCCAATACTTCCATGATTGTGACAGAGGAGGACTTTGTGTATTTGTGCCACCATTTCGTCCTTATCTTCAGTGCTGGCAATACATAGACAATGTTTTCCTCTTCTGGGAAGGTACCTTTGATGAATAACATTATTTCCATCGCTCTCTGAACACACTGGATACTGATATTAAGTGTGCGCTTTTTAAATCCACAAAAGTGGTTACAAGATCTTGGGAAAGTATGCCATCTTTCTCTGCTGACCCTCTTGCCATTTGACCTGCTGTTACTGAAGAAATGATGTTGGATCTTATGACGAGTGCCGTTGAGGTTCACTTTTTGGATTGTGATGTATTGCACTTTTGATCACCACCAATTTTTTTCACCATTTGGGTTGAGCACCTTCAATTCTCCTTGATATTGATCATAGAGAATACCTAAATTGGATCAATTTCCCATCCCATCTGCTTAGTGCTGTGATGAGATTGGGACTGGCAGTGCCAGTGAGTCTAGTCTCTTTGTTTGGGGGTCAATTTTTGAATGTATGATCTTACAAGAAGACCATGGCTTCAATACCAGTATTTACACAAAACCTACTGATAGGAATAATCATGTCTGCGTTGATAGCCAACATCTTGGAAAAATACTTGCTTCACTGTTCCATACAGCCAATTTTTATAATAAGGAGGTTTGTTGGCACACAGGCTGATTTAAGTAATTGTCTTTATAATATTTCCACCAAATTTCTCGATTATAGTTATCCTAAAGAAATTCTTATCAGACATAAATACGGTTAAATCTCTGTACTGATCATCAATTTTGAACCCCAACTAAATAGGGTACTATTTTTGTCACATTTTATGGACAAATCGCAAAACAAAAAAGTAAGTAATGGACAAATTACATTCCTGAATTTTGTGTTTTTATAATCTCATACAGGTGTTCAACCAGTTTGATGTATTGGGTCACCACTGCTGATGTAGGTCCACTTAAAAGTTAAAAAATCTTTTACAGGAAGGCAGAGGATGGGCTTTTTCCTGCCTGAGCAGCATTAATTGTGATCTCATGTTAAGGGGTGATCAATATACTCACTCCATATTAGTAAAATAATACTATAAGATCTGATTTGAATGATATAACATGAGGAAGAAACATGAATCTCCTGCTGTCCAAGCAGTTTGCTATGTAATGTCTGGATAGAGTGAACAAGAACTAACATTTCGGATCATTGATTAGTTCCCTCCCTACCACCCTGCATCCTTCATGGTAGAGATAGAGAACAACTGATAACAAAGAAAGGATTTGTGCAATTGATTATAGGATTATACCCATTGACACCAATTAATTAAATGTCAAATATAAACATAATTACATGCTCTATATGGTGCTCTATAAATAATAATAATATAAATGGTGTTATCTTACTATATGTTTTACTGCCTGGGTTTTACATTGCCTGGCAATCAAAAATAGGGCGATTCCCCCACATTTTTTTTTAATTATTTTTTAATTAATTAAAAAAAAAGGGCTGCCCTGTATTTTGATTGCCAGCCAAGGTAAACCTAAGCAGCTCGGGGTGGCAACACATGGCTGTCCACTTCATCTGTTTTCCTTCGTTTTACAGCCACCAGTCTCCATCTTGTAACTTGTCTGAATTCGGGGTTTGGATTCAAGTTCAGGTCAAGTTCGGTCCCGAACTCGGACTTTACAAAAGTCTGGCCGGATCCGCTGAACTCGAAAATCATTGGGTTCGCCCATTACTACTCTTGTGCTACCATAATAACACACCATGGTTGAAGGCCAAATGGCACTGCAAAACAATGGATCCCAAACATACAGCCAATCAATTTGCTTCACAAAAATAAAATAAAGCTGCTAGAATGGCCGAGCTGATCACCTGACCTGAATCCAATCGAAAATGTATGGAAGTAACTAAAGCTCAGAGTTCATAGAAGAAGCCCATGAACCTTTAGGATTTAATCAGTGTTTGTGTGAAAGAATGGACCCCAAAATCACAC
Organism: Allobates femoralis; assembly: GCA_033576535.1. Lineage (NCBI taxonomy): Eukaryota > Metazoa > Chordata > Amphibia > Anura > Aromobatidae > Allobates > Allobates femoralis. The sequence continues at coordinate 144,990,056 of JARQOC010000009.1, forward strand.
CTGAGCAATGCAGGTGTCTAGTGTCTCCATACAGGAGCTGTTTTGAAACTGTCATCACCAACAAAGGCTTTTATATGAAACATTACATGAATTTCAAAGTTCAATCCTTTTTCCTTATGCCATTTCTCATTATTACACATAAATTAATTTCTGAACATCTATGGTTTAATTTATTTGCCTGTGTGGATTGGATGGGTTGTTACCGACATCTGGTGAGAAATTCATGTCAATAGCACCTTTAGAAATATATTTACTTATAAATTTGGTAATGAGTTCATATCATTTTCATTTTCATTCTTCCCTGTTTTGACATACGGTAGTTTAATTATTCTTGGCTCAGAGAAGTCTTGTATCCAAGAGGAGCCATTTTTTTTGGTCACTTCAACCTAACCTATTGTAATTTCTTTTTGAATAAAGTTGGTAAATTCTACATATGGATATATTTTAGTTCTTGATCTCTATAGCTATCAATTCTAATGTGGCATATTTAAAATCAATGAGAATGTAGTAATAAGTAGCATAATGCTCTTTATAGCACTTGGAAATGATACTGAATTCTTACCTGTCACATGGTGGAGGAAGGTCTTCCGTGTGAACATTCTTCTGTAAGACACAAAATAGTACACAAAGTGATGGCAGCCATCGTGTCCAGTCCATATGTGATAGAGACTACAACAAGTTACGTTCCCTCTCGAATCTAGGCAGTAAAATGATTGTGCTGCGTTATTAATAGTGTGTCTTGGCTCTCATCCCTGTGTCTTCTTTCTCCTACGCCCATGTGTTTCATCACTTTTAAACCCTCAATTCCTTGACACTTTAAGATCTGATCTAAGTGCAAAGTCTCAACCTGCGGAGAAACTTTCTCTGTAAACAAGGGTTCAAGAAATCAGGAAATATAGAACGAGAAAACCACAAGTGTGGCTTGTGCAATGTTTTTCATGATCTAAAACTTGTAAGAGTTTGCAATAACTTCTCCTTGTGCTGGAGTATCTTTTATAAGTATTATAAATGTAGAAAAAAGCAGATTCTGCCATACTGAGGCCGTGCTGGGATAGGCCCTGTTGAAAAGTGAGGGCACAGATAACTCTCGCATATGGGCCCTGGTGTCTGGGGGAGGTGAGGTGGAGACACAGGCCCCCCCTGCCACCAAAGAAGACATGTATTATAAATAGCACATAGTGATTGAAGGACCGTGTTACAGATTTTGCATTCAAGTTACTCTTCTAGCTGAAGCTAATTTTATCTTAAAGGGAACCTGCCATGACCGATAATGCAGATACAATGTTGTCCTGCCACTTTACTGGAAGTGCAACACCCAGGAGAAAATTAACTTTATTTTTCCCTGGAGCTGCTGGCTTTAGATACACAGGAGCAATTACAGTTACCGCTCATAGCACTGAGAACAGGAGCTGTAAGAATGCCCTGACCCTGACTGTCAGCTAGCTGTACAGTATATCAGTCCAGAGCGAGCTGTCAGTCAGTAGTGGCTGTAAGGCCATGTGCACACATTGAGTATTTGATATAGGAAATACTGGCACATGTTGATTTGTTTGCTTCTTTAGTTTATTTTTTAGTGCATAGTCTTACGCCCCGTCACACATAGCGAGATCGCTAGCGAGATCGCTGTTGCGTCACAGGTTTTGTGACACAACAGCGACCTTGCCAACGATCTTGCTATGTTTGACACGTAGCAGCGACCAGGCCCCTCTGTGACATCGCCAATCATGTCAGAATGGCCTGGACCATTTTTTGATTGTCGGGTTCCCACTGGGCAGCATGCATCGGTGTGTTTGACGCCTTAACATGGACCTCGTTGGTGACTCAGAACTCAGCCACGTAGGTCTGAGTCGTCAGAGTAGCTGCTGTGTGACCGGGTCCGAACGACCACCGAGGTCATTATACAGGTCGCCGTATCGTTGCTGCATCGTTCAGTAGATCTAAGGGTACCTTTACACACGCTACATTTGTAGCTTGTCACCAGGTAACTTACTGATTGCAGTGAAATCATGGATACATGGTTCTATCTTGTTGCTGTGTACAAATGGAATAATCTCTCCATGATTTCACTGCAACAGTAAGTTACCTGGTGACAAGCTACAAATGTAGCCGTGTGTAAAGGTACCATGACTGTTTGACATCTCGCCAGCGACCATGGAGCGACGTTCCAGCAATCCTTACCAGGTCATATTGTTGTCAGGATCGCTGGAACGTCGCCAAGTGTGACAGGACCCTAAAGGTACCGTTACACGCGGCAATATTGCTTGCAATTTGTTGGTTGCAGTGAAATCATGGACACATTGTTCCATTTGTACATGGCAACAAAATAGAACAATGTGTCCATGATTTCACTGCAACCAGCAAATTGTCAGTGAAATTGCAAGCAATATTGCCACGTGTGACGGTACCTTTACAGGTCCAAGATAAGAGGTGTTTCGGCTATTACGGTAGTTTAGCCTTCTTCAAATGTTACAAATATACTGAGACACACAAGCCAAATATGCTTCTCTGACAACACCCTCATTTGCATGGGGCCCTAGTTGCGTTAATAGTGTCAATTGCACTAAGGCGGCCGTCACACACTTCAATATCGTGAGCGATATTGTTAGCGATCACGTGCACGCGCGATCGCTAACAATATCGCTCACATCGTTGGTGAGCTGTCACACAGGCAGACTCACCAGCAATGTGGGCCAGCGAGATCGCTGGTAACTATGGTGCACATCGAGTTACTAGGCGCCGCGCGGCGCTTAGTAACCCGACGTTTACCATAGATACCATCTCCCAGCATAGGCTCTGCCGCTGGGAGATCGTTCATCGTGGTGTCACACACCACGATGAAGCAGATTGAACAAGCGATGATCGCTTGATATGAGCTCCTGCTCCCATATCTGCGATGTAACGATCAAGCGATTTTACATTGTAAAATCGCTTGATTGCACGCAGCGATGCACAAACGATATCGCTTAAGCGATCAAAAAGCAGATCGCTTAAGCGATATCGTGCAAGAAATTGAAGCGTGTGACGGCCGCCTAATGAGTATGGGTACCGTTGCATGCAATTTCACTTGCAATTTGCTGGTTGCATTTTGTACACAGCAACAAAAATAGAACAATGTGTCCATGATTTCACTGCAACCAGCAAATTGCAAGTGAAATTGCATGCAATCTTGCGACGTGTAACGGTACCCTAATGGGGATGTCACACCCGTCAGTATCGCGTGCAATATCGCTGCTGCACATGACGTTGCAGCGATATTGACGTGTGTGACAGGGCATTTCAACCAGCGATAAGTCGCTGGTTGATGGTCGTTAGGTTTTAGAACCTGTTCTAAAACCTGACGGTGGTCACCCGGTGGACACTCAGCATCGCTGCGTGTGACACCAGGAGATGAGCGAGAAGCCAGCCCCCAGCGCCCCTCAGCAAGCGCTGGGAGCTGGTATCCATGGTAAACTGCGGGTATCTAGGAAGCGCGTGCTGCCTAGATACCCGATGTATGCCTTGGTTACCAGCCTTCTCCGCCCACCAGCTGGTATCCAAGGTACACAGCAGGTAACTAGGGACCCTAGTTACCCGCTGTGTACCTTGGATACCAGCTGGTGAGTGGAGAAGGCTGGTAACCAAGGTATACATCGGGTATCTAGGCAACACGCACTGCCTAGATACCCGCAGTTTACCTTGGTTACCAGCCTGCTCCTGCTTACCGCAGACTGGCAGCGGGAGCAAGACATTGTGGAAACGATATTTGAATCATTTCCACAATGTCGCTGTTCCACTGATCACTGGTGAGTCTGCCTGTGTGACAGCTCACCAGCGATCAGCCTTCAATGTTGCCAGCGATGAAATCGCTGACGACATTGACGCGTGTGATGGCCCCCATAACACTCCAGATTGGGTGTTATGACTTGGGTGTTAGATTTTTTGCACCAAACTTCAAAAGACAAACAAAATTTATTTAGATGTAAGTCAAAAAAATCCAAGATCTAGGAAAATAAATGATTTTAAATATTGTTAAATTATTTTCATACATCATTGTTCGGTGCAATGAATTATATGTATTAGCAAATAATGCAATAGAATCGTTTATGTATTTTCTGCTACACACAAAAAGTACCAAATTATTTACTATGTGAAAAAAAAAATTCATTTCTTGCATTCTAAACATATAAAAAACTTTTTTCATTGTAAACATAAACGGTTCTATTGCACTATTTGCTAATGCATATAATTCATTGCACCGTACAATGATCTATAAAAATAATTAAAAAATATCTAAAATAATTTTTTTCCTAGATCTTGGATTTTTTTTGATTTATACCTAAAAAAAAAATTTCTGTCTTTTGAAGTTTGGTGCAATAAGTCTACACACCTAATCTGGAGTGTTACTCATTAGTGCAATTAATACTGTTCATGCAACAGTGGCCCCATGCAAATGAGGGTGTTGTCAAAGAAGCACATTTGGCTTGTGTGTCTCAGCATATTTGTAACAATTGAAGAAGGCTAAACTAATAGCTGAAACACGTCTTATCTTGACCTGTAAGACTATACACTATAAAATTAATTAAAGAAGCAAGCAGCTTAACGTGTGCCAGTATTTCCTATATTGAATGCTGGCTGGGCCTGCTATTGTCTCACCCGCAGGAAGGGGGTACTCAGATCTTGGGTGTTGGTTACGGGGCAGGGGATACTCAAATCTTGGGCGTTGGTTACGGGGGATGTCACTGTTGGCCAGTGCCCGAAACCGTGCCTTGCGGTCGCTTTTGAAAAAGGGGAATTATATACAGGGATTTTGACTGAAGATGTTGTGACGCCACCTACGGTGTCTGGTGAAGGCACCAGCGCTGCATCAGACCTCTGGGGGTGATGGATGGGCAGCTGGGTGTTGTGGCTCCCCGTAGGACAGTGATGAGGGAGTGGAGCGTGGGTATAGGGAGGTGACTCTGCAAGCGGCAACCTCTATAGTCTTTATGTGGAACCCGCTCAGGGCAGTAAGGACTGACACACACACTGGTAGTTGTTTCCATACCTTTACTGATGTTAAACCGGCACTGTCCAGGGTACACTCCAGGTGGTGTTGGGAGCACTTTGGGATTTCCACAGCGAGTAAGTTAGAATTCCTCCTTGTTCCTGTTCTACTTGTCTTGAAGCCTGACCACCTGCATAGAACCTGGCCTGGCCTCCTGTAATTCCTTCCCTCCTGTATTGGGTTGGTGAGAACCTTCTCTGGATTGCCATTACCTCTGGGGATTTCTGTAGGTCGTTGCTCTCGGGTTGGTTGCTGTTACAGAGGTCCGGGAGACTGGAGTCTCCTCGGGAAACCAGTGTTTTCTGCTGGGCTAGCTGCTCCTTAGCAGACTTAGACTCCGGTGTCCGGGTTGCTTCTTGGGGTGAACCGATATGGATCTTCTGTCCCTAATCTGCTCTTGACTTAGTTACTTCCTTTGCCCCTCTTGACTTAGTTTACTTCCTTTGCCCCTCTTTCTCGGGCTCCTGACACTAGCTAGGTGGTACTCTGGCTCGGGCCTAGCGTGGGCTCTGACACCAGACATTCTTCACAGTACTGCTCCGTACTGCATGGACTGACTAACTCTGCCCCAGCACCAGTATTTATAGGGGATCTTGCCTAAATGCAGCAAGTGGAGCTCCCCCTACAGGCCTGGGGTGGAAGGTGTTGTGCGTGCTGTTTACCTATTGTGGAAATCCTTCCATGCATTAGGTGGTTCTGTGGCTACCTGTTAGGGCAGGGCACCACATTCCCCCTAGTTAAATTCAGTACTCCTGGACTGAAGAAACAATTTTTCAAATAATTAACAGTAATATCAACAATAATAGGTATTATAACAGAGTCTTAAAAAATGAAAAATTGCAAAAACCACTCAAAATGGTGAAAAACAAATAGGGTGCAGTCCGTAAGATGCTAGTCAATTCACCGCAGGCTGTAAAAACTTTGTTTGTCACAACCAGTCCTGTGACCTTGGTCCATTTTTAAATAAAGTGAGGGAATCCAGGGAAAATGTTAGAGTCTGTACAGTAAAGTCTCTGTAAGCTTAAGGGTTTCAATGGGTTCAAGTCTTTTCAAAAAGTCCAATAGATTATAAATATATGATAAACATTTTCCCTATGGGTGTCTCGGCTTAGGAGACCCGGTACCTCCTTTCCACCACAGGCACTTTCTTTTCCTAACTTAATATGCATAGGGCTGGGCTCAGTTCCTCCACCCTTCTGTACACTAATATTCACACCTAATGTACATTTCAGACACATAGTTACATTTCACAATTTTACCTTACCTTACTCTCTATAACTGAGTGGCGGTTGACCAAAATTACTACGGGTAGACCTGCGTAGTACTGGCGTATCAGTATTATCTACTTCTAGTGTAGTGTTTGTACTCTCAACTAGTCTGCAAGTAGATCTACGTTTTTCTGGAATGTTGTAGTATTGTCTCAGTCTTTCTATGTGACTGGCAAATGCTCCAATTGCAGGATCTTCTGGTTCTGCTACAACAAGTGGTTGTTCTCGATTCTGGACTGGTTCTTCTGATCTTCTTGGTTCTTCTGGTTGAAAGAAATGTATTACTTCTTCTATTACTGCTCCTTCACATTGAGGCCAGTCTTCTGGAAAGTCTTCTAGTACTGTATGAATTACCTTTTCTTTCTTCTTTCAGAAATTCAAAAGATATTTCTCTTGGGCGGCCGTCACACGCTACAATATCGTGACCGATATTGTAAGCGATCACGTGCACGCGCGATCGCTAACGATATCGCTCACATCGTTGGTGAGCTGTCACACAGACAGACTCACCAGCGATGTGGACCAGCGAGATCGCTGGTAACTATGGTACACATCGGGTTACTAGGCGCGCGCGGCGCTTAGTAACCCGACGTTTACCATAGATACCATTTCCCAGCATAGGCTCTGCCGCTGGGAGATCGTTTATCGTGGTGTCATACACCACGATGAAGCAGATTGAACAAGCGATGATAGCTTGATATGAGCTCCGGCTCTCATATCTGCGATGTCATAATCAAGCGATTTTACATTGTAAAATCGCTTGATTGCACGCAGCGATGCACAAACGATATCGCTTAAGCGATCAAAAAGCAGATCGCTTAAGCGATATCGTGCAGGACATTGAAGCGTGTGACGGCCGCCTTACCTGAGATTTTAATTGCTCTGGGCATATTTTGAGATGGTCTCTTGAGGTTGTTGCAGTGGTTTTACCTCCATCTTTGCTGGTGATGCAGGTTTTACTGTTGTCAAAGTTGGACTGTAACACAGTATAGGGTTCTTGTTCCCACTGATCATCCAGTTTATGGGTTCTCCTTTTTCTTTTAATACCATATCTCCAGGTGTTAAAGGTTCTGTTTGAGCATTCTTATTGTAATCCCTTTCCTGTTTTTCTCTGATTTGTTCTTTCTTTGGAACTACTATCTACCAGACCATATCATGAGTTCTGGGATTGATGTACCTTCTGCACAACTTGTCCTGGTAGATGAACAATCTACTTCTCTTGTTCCACAGGTGTCTTGCTTCTGATGGAGCATCTGAATTGAGACGAGAACATTCTTGAGTAATCAGCCCTTTGACTAAGCTGACTGCCGGGTCACTGTCCTGTGCCTCCATCCATCCATGGTGAGGCAACCAGTTAACGTTCAACTCTCCATGTTTTCTAGTTATTTGATGACACTGAGATACATTGTGGCAGTGGAAAACAGGTAACTCTACCTCTTACAGGTTAATCTACATCTTCTCCCGCATCTGGTAGGTGAGGCATTGGGGACAAGGCATCTGCATTAGCGTTCTTGTGGCCTGCCCGGTACTTAATGGTAAAGTGGTAGTTGGATAACCTGGCCATCCAGCGTTGCTCCATGGCACCAAGTTTGGCTGTTTCTAAGTGTGTGAGAGGGTTATTGTCTGTGAAGGCGGTGAACTTGGCAGACGCTAGGCAATATTCAAACCTTTCTGTGATGGCCCAGACCAAGACCAGGCATTCCAGCTTGAAGGAACTGTAATTTTCAGAATTCCTTTCTGTTGGACGAAGTCTTCTGCTGGCATAGGCAATCACCTTCTCTTTGCCTTGCTGTCACTGGGACAAGACAGCTCCTAACCCCACATTGGTGGCATCCGTATACAACAGGGACAGTAGGTTGTAGTCAGGATAGGCTAAGATCTATTTTCCAGTTAGGGCCTCTTTCATTTGTTTGAAGGACTCTTCTTATTTCTTGCCCCATTCAAACGGAGGACCTTTGGGCTTGACTTTCTTGGTCTGGCCTACCAGGAGGTCTTGCAAGGGTGCTGCCATCTTAGTGTAGCCCTTGATGAGTCTTCTGAAGTACCCTACCAGGCCCAAGAACTGACGTACTTCCTTAATGTTGGTTTGAGCTGGCCATTCCTTGATGACCGTGACTTTGTCTGGATCTGGTGCCACGCCTTCAGAGCTGACTATGTGTCCAAGTACTATGTGACAGTGCTGCAAACACCTCGGCCATGTGTGTCAGGTGCTCTTCATAGGTCTTTGAATACACTATGACGTCATCCAGGTAGAGTAACACGGTCTCAAAGTTTCGGTGCCCCAGGCAACACTCCATCAATCTTTGCAGAGTTCTGAACACCGTCTTCTCACGGTCTTCTGGTGCAACGGAGACCTGTAGGTACCCACTAGTAAGATCTAGAGTGGAAAAGTAGTTAGCAGACTTCAGTGCAGCAAGTGACTCAAGGGAGTGGATAGGCATCCTTATGTGTTATGCGATTTACCTGTCTGTAATCTACACACATTCTCCTGCTGCCATCTTTCTTTATGACTAGGACTAGTGGAGCTACCCAGGGACTACAACTATCTCTTATGACCCCTGCATCCTTCATGTCCTTCAACATTTCCTTGGCACGCTGATAATGAGCTGGTGGAATAGGCCTATATCGCTGTTTGATGGGTGGATGGTTTTCTGTGGGTATGTGGTGTTGTACCCCCTTTATCCTCCCAAAATCAAGTGGATGCTTACTGAATACTGTTTCATACTCCTGTATCACCCGGTAGACACCATGCTTTTGATGTGAAGGGGTGTGTTTGACTCACTGTGGTCGGGACTCCGGTTTATACAGGCAGTAGCTTCTTCCTCCTTGTCACAGGTGGACCGCGCCTGCCGGTAGTTTGGCCCGGTTGAGTGCAGATCAAAAAGAAGAGACGTCTTGTGGGAACAGATTAAAGGGTTAATTTGTCGCGATGCCACCTATGAGTATTTCGGTAAGTCTTACCGACGCTGCGGGGCCTCCGGGGGATGGAATGTAGCAAGATGGAATGCTCCCCACAGGCTAAGCGATGATCCCTGGAGGCTGGAGCTGCTTAAGATGTTGTGCGGCAGCTGCGGTTACCTTGAAGTGCGGACAGACAGTTCATAAGAAAGCACGGACACTGTAAGTCTCTGTAACAGGTTCTTTACTGTAACCAGCAGGCAATACATGGTATACAGTTGTAGGTAGCAGACCGGGTGGACTCAGCAGTGATAGGTGTCCCTCAGAGATCCGCAGTGTTCCTCCATTCTATCTAAGTAAGTTGCCTGTTTTCAAACCACCTGATAGAGGTAACAAGGCCCTCCTAATTCAATATATCTTCCAAACAAACCCAAAGGAGTCAGGCCAAATCAATTGCAATTAGTTATTTATTTTAAAAGAAACACCATGTAAAAAATGACAATATACAGTGGTACATAGAAGGAGGACCGCATGACAAAGTTCAACCACAATGGTATTCAGTCCTCAGGTATAACCTTATCCATCAAACAACAGTGCCCCAAAATGGGTGCACAGTATACCTAATGAGGATGACACATAACATGCAAAGCCAAGGGTCCCATTCACCCTCCTCAGAAGAAGCTGGTGCGAAACGCGTCAGGGGGCGGTCACAGGAAGGTAAATGGGACCCTTGGCTTTGCATGTTATGTGTCATCCTCATTAGGTATACTGTGCACCCATTTTGGGGCACTGTTGTTTGATGGATAAGGTTATACCTGAGGATTGAATACCATTGTGGTTGAACTTTGTCATGCGGTCCTCCTTCTGTGTACCACTGTATATTGTCATTTTTTACTTGGTGTTTCTTTTAAAATAAATAACTAATTGCAATTGATTTGGCCTGACTCCTTTGGGTTTGTTTGGAAGATCTAAGTAAGTTGCCGTTGTCGCCCAGGAATACCAGGTCGGGTACAGGGAGGCTGCTTGAATGCCCTATCCGGAGTATACGTTCCGGATGCTTTGGGGAGCCTTGGGTCCCTTGGTGGGTACACCGCTGGTTAGACGACAGGAATTGGCGGTGGTGGGGTGCTCCTGTAAAGCGGTCCCTCCACTCTGGTTCGCATAGCAGAGCTGAACTGCTGCTAGCTTCGGTACCAGCAAACCAGCTGTAGATGGGCACGGGGTGGTTTTGGACCCGCATGATGATGCCCGTAATTGGTAGGGAGATGGCCAGCGAGGGTGGCCAGGGGGTCGCACGAGACTGTGCAACCCCCTCTCCTGGTTGCAGAGCTGGGAATCTAGGTTGCTGTTGCTTCTCTAGACCCGAGATCAACTCTCTAAGCTAGACTAAACTTCTACTACACACTACCCTTGCACTCCGCCCACCAGGACCTTGATTGGCCCTCTATTCTAGGTGATGCATGCAGGGTATGGATCTCTGAGTTAACCATTCGACTGCTGGGTCAGAGAATACTGCTGCTGCATTTTTGGCTGCAATACCCTCCTGTGACGCACTCGTTGCGGGGCGCCACATGTTCAGTTCCTACATGGATATGCAAATGGAGTCAGTGGAGCCTCGATTAAGAGTCTCAAACACGGGACTAGCCAGATATTCCTCCAGGGAAGGACTTAGCCCTGGGGTGGAATCCATAACCACCATATTAAGTGGCCCTTTTAGTCAATATCCCACTCAGTTACGAGTTAAGGATATGGACAAGGGAATTGACAGAGCCAGGTATACATCCACAGACAGCTGTTTCAGGGTAATTGCCCCTCATCAGTGTGGAGTAGGATTCAGGCTGGTAGGAGCAATGCCTGGTTGACCAACATGACAAAGCATTCACTGATCTCAGGGAGATCAGTCAAGGAAAACACTGCGGGCAGCCGGCTAAAGCGCTCAAACACAGTGAAATCCATGATGCATTGCCCCTGGGAATTTGAATATGCAAATGAAGTCTGTGGAGCCTCGATTAAGAGTCTCAAACACGGGACTAGCCAGATATTCCTCGAGGGAAGGACCTAGCCCTGGGGTGAAATCCTTGTGGAGACCACCATAACCACCATATTAAGTGGCCCTTTTAGTCAATATCCCATCAGTTACGAGTTAAGGATATGGACAAGGGAATTAACAGAGCCAGGTATCCATCCACAGAAGCTGTTTCAGGGTAATTGCCCCTCATTAGTGTGGAGTAGGATTCTGGCTAGGTGGGAGCAATGCCTGGTTGACCAACATCACAAAGCTTTCACTGATCTCAGGGAGACCAGTCAAGCGAAAACACTGCGGGCAGCCGGCTCTCTCCCTCTCTCTCCCTCTTTCTTGCGCGTGCCGGTATGACAGGCAGCTAGAGTCCTTTATTAGCCCCACTTCACTGGCGGCTACTCCTGGGCTCTTGACGCTGGCACTTGGTGTGGATGGGGAACTTGGAATTCCCTACCCTTCGGTATTAGGCCCTGCACACTCGCTCGGTGTCTGGTTCTTGGTGCTTACTCCTCTGGGGTGAGCTCAACACTGCTCTGCTCCCCAGGGTCTCCTCGACTTCCTCAGACCCTTGCCTTACGTCCTTCAGCTAGGCTTACTTTCCTGGGGCGAGCGTAGCACTGCTCTAGCCCGCAGGATGTCTTCCTCAGTAGTGCTCCGTACTGAACTGACTAACTTTGCCCCAGACCAGAATTTATAAGGGAGCTGCCCTAAACCCAGGTTTTAGATCTCCCCCTTCAGGCCTGGAGGCAGAAAGGTGTTGTGTGCTTTGGTTTTGCCTGATGTAGATTCCCTCTGTTGCTCTCAGGTATGACACTACCCCTCAGGGAGATAATGACATAGTGGCATCCGTACTCTGGGGTGCCACAGATATATTGGTGAAATCTCTACAACTGAAGAATTGATTCCATACAGATGAATGTGGTTTTCTCTGAAACAAGTACATGCATTATTATGAGCCCTGTTTAGATGAATGAGACAATGGCAACTATCAGGGTAAACATCTAAGGGTATGGACACACTGGCGTTAAACTCGATGAGTGCAATGCGTGATTTTATCGCATTGTACTCGGACTAATGTTATTTAATATTCGAGAGCACACTGGCGAGTGTCGGACGCTTTTTTCTCACCGGATTCTGGATGAGAAAAAAGTTGCAACATGCTGTGACAGTATGCGATTAACGTGCAAGACTCGCCAATTCAAATCTATGAGTCTGACAAAATCACGGACCGCACACGACCATCCTAGTCAGAAGCGTTTTTTACACAGCTGAAACCCTCTGAAGCTTGTAATAAGCACTGATAAGGAGGCGTCACATGACTACTCAGGAAGTAACAGGCTGCAGAAATCACACAACTCCTGGAAGGAAGTCTCCACGGATCCAACACAGCATGGCCTACAACATCAATGTTGAGATGCTGATCGTCCTGGTCCAGGAGAGGCCAGAGTAGTGGGACCCTAAAGACCAAGGATATGCGGACAGGAGGAAGAATCCTGGACTTACATCACCAGGCAACTTTTCCCATGTTTTTACAACAATTCACGGGACGTCCATATAAACCTTGGTAATGTATCATTCTTCAAAATCATGCTAATCAACTCTAATGTATTGTTCTTTATAATCTGTGTTCATGATATGATGGTATTTGTGAACACAAGTGTAGTCATTGTTGTTATTTGTTCAATCATAGAACTGACAGCAACTTGAGGAACCCTTCTGCCTCAGAGTCTGAGCACCACGTTGAAGAACGTGCCAAATCTGGTGACGATGTGCTTGGGCCCTTCAGTGTCCCACAAAGATCCCGTGGCCTCATCTAGTGCTGCTGTCCCTGAGTCATGGTCATCTGAAGAGCCTTCACAGGGGCCACCATTGATGTCTGCCCAACTCCAGCCACCAGGGGAGCAAGGACAAAGTGCCAGACCCACCTTGGCCAGGGCAAGGTCTCCCCTTTCCTCAACGGTGACACGTCAGTCAAGGTGTCGTAGGCAATTGTCATCCACCAACCTACGGCGCGACGTAGACATGGGTGTCTTGCAGTACCTTGCGAGGACTGTGAGTGATGATGGTGAGGAAGCCTTTGCACGCAGCCTCAGCAGTTATTTGCGGGAGGTACTGTAGCCACTGAGGCTGCGTGCAAGGGCTGCTATACAAATAGGGCTGGATGCATGTGTGTCACCAAATCATCCACGTTTGGTCTTCAACATGCTGGAGCAGGGGCAGAACTTACTTGACAGGACAGACACCCAGCACCCAGCAGTACCATCAGCCTCAGCATCCTCACAGTCCTCGCATAGTATTGCCAGACCTCCAAATTCTTGTCCACTGTGGCCACCATTTTGAGAAATGCTGCATTTACAACATGCCCCTCAAGTAGGCCTCATGGCACAAGTCCGAACAGGACAACCCTGAACATCCAAGGTCCACATACAACCAATCTGGTATGTGGTTGTCCATGACACAATCATGGGACCAACAAGGTCATCAAAAAACGCCAGACATCACTGATTGGTACTGTCTACCACAGTATGGGGCAGCATGTCATCAACCAAGGCAGCTGAACCAGGGTGGACATATTGCTCGGCAGAGGGGTGATTTTGTGTGCATGCCACAAAGTGGGAGACAGGCCACAGAAGTACCTGTAGTCAGACAACAGCAGGATACCATGGGGCACACATTGCACGTGTTAATTGAAAGTGAAACATACATGGCGCGGATAGTCTAATGCACGTCTGGGATATGGGCGCATAACATCCCGCTTCAATTGGAACGCCTCATCACCTACTAGCAGCCGACTTCAGCACCATGGAAAGCATTTACTGGGAAATTCAAACACCGCTGGTATTTGAAAGTCCGTGCTTTCAATGGTGCTGAAGTTTTATCTTCAGCACCATGGAAAGCATTTACCGCACAAGTTAACCAATCAGCTTTCACTGCTGCTGTCACAGCGGTGAAAGCTGATTGGATACTGTGCTGGCAACCCAGCAATTTCAAACACCTCAAGCAGCGGTGTTTGCCAACATTGTGAGATGATAGCACACGTGTGCGACTGTCGCACAGTGTGCTGTATGGGTGCGAGATTTTCTCGCACCCATATACTTACAATGGCCACTCGTGCAAGGAAATCACGTTCAAACGCAGCATGCTGCGATTGAACTCACATTTCACTTGCAATGTAAGTTCAGTGCGTTCAAAACGCATTAATATGACCAGTAGCATTTGTTTAAATTGATCCGAGTACAATGCGAGTTTTTCTCACATTGCACTCGCGCGAGTCTCACGCCCGTGTGCCTCCACCCTTAGATGAAAGCCATTCGCTATCTTGTACCAATCGGCTTCTGTGGGTTCAGGAAGGACAATTGGCTGCAAATGACACCACATCTCCGCGCAGGTGTTGTGCACAATTTGGCCAATCGTTGACTTGCCCAGTAGAAACTCCACATGTAAGCCTGCAAAGGAAACACCAGTTGACAGAAACCTAAAAACATACAGATAGCATTTAAAATTAACACAAACTGAACAGTCCACAACCAAACTAAACCTAATACCTTAAAAACCTATTTTAAACAAAATCTAGATTAGTCCACATAAGGGACACAGTCAGTAAATCACAACATGGTTAAGGTGTATGGGAGGCTGTACCACACATGTATCTATATCATACTGACTGACATGACACAACATAACAAACAAATAAAAGAAATACCAACCTCAGTGTCAAGAGAAGCCGTTCCTCAGGTGTAATACTTGGCTGCATTTGTGTATTTTGAAATGTGATGCCAGGTAACAGAATCTCTAAGTCGGTCAAATGTGGGTATGGTCATCCTGGTATAGGCATAGAATTTATCCGGATGCCAGTGTGGCACCCCTGGGGGGATTGCCACAGGACCCACCGGTGCAGGGAGGGATGTACACCTTGGCACACACAGCACACAACACCTTCCACCCCAGGCCTGAAGGGGGAGCTCCACTGGCTGCCCTTAAGCCAGATCTCCTACAAAGACCCAGGCCTGAGGGCAGGAGTTAGTTAGTACTGAAGTTAGTTCCAGAGAGACAGCAAAGAAGAAGGTACTGGAAAGAGCTCTTTGCTGGGACCAAGCCAGGCCCAGAACCAGGAATCCTGACCCAGCTGTGCAGCGCCCTAGAGAGAGGGACGGAGGTCACTGGGAGAACGAGGAGAACAGAAGAAGGGCACTTAGATGTCCGAAGCTGCTATTACTCTATTGGAAGCAGAGAAAGCCCGGACAGATCAGGAAGATTTAGTCCCTCTAGAGCAGGGGTCTCAAACTCGCGGCCCGAGGGCCGCATGCGGCCCCTGGGGCTTCACTATGCGGCCCGCGGCACCTTGGACAACTTAATCATGCATTGCCCCAGTGCAGGGGGCCGCTGCAGTCCCCGCTGTGTGATGACTTCTGTCCGCAGCACTAACAAGCTCTGCCACTCAGCAAGATCAATGCAAGCTGCCAGCCAATGAGAGGCCCACAGCTGACGGCAGTATATGACGTCACCTGCAGGCCTCAAGCTGGTAGATTGCATTGATCTTGATGAGCAACAGAGCTTGTCTGAGCGGCGGCTGGAGGAAGTCATAGCACAGCGGAGGCCGGAAGTCAGTACAGTGGGGACCGCGGCGGCCCCCTGCACTGGAACGATGCATCATTAAAGTGAGAAAAGTGTGCGTGTGTAAGGGAGGGTGTGTGTGTGAGGGTGAGTGTGTGAGTGAGGATGTGTGTATAAGAAAGTGTGTGCGAGTTTCAGTGTGTGTATGAGTGTGAGTGTAAGAGTGTGTATGAGGATGTGTGAGAGTGTGTTTGAGAGTATGTGTGTGTGTGGGGGGGGGGTTTGTGTGTGGGTTTGTGTGTGAGTGTGATAGAGTGTGTATTTGAGTGTGTAAGAAGGTAAAACAGGATGGGGGGGCATCTCTATAAAAGTAGATCAGGATGGGGGACATCACTATAAAAGGGGATCAGGATGGGGACACCACTATAAAAGGGGATCAGGATGGGGGACATCACTATAAAAGGGGATCAGGATGGGGGACATCACTATAAAAGTAGATCAGAATGGGGGACATAACTATAAAAGGGGATCGGATGGGACATCATCACTAAAGGGATCAAGATGGGGGACATCACTACTAAAGGGGAATGGGAAGGGGACATCACTAGAAAAGGAGATCAGGAAGGGGGTCATCACTAGAAAAGGGAATCAGGATGGGGGACATCACTACAAAAGGAGATCAGTGTGGGGACATCACTACAAAAGGGGACCATGATCGATGGGGGACATCACTAGAAAAAGGGATCAGGATAGGGATCATCACTAGAAAAAGGGATCAGGATGGGGGACATCACTAGAAAAGGGGATCAGGATGGGGGACATCAGTAGAAAAGGACATTACTACAGGATGGAGACATTACTACAAGAAAGGGATCAGGACTTGTACTTTACTACATTGAGCAAGAAATTCTGGTATTACTAAAAATATCACTTAGGCTGGCTTCACATTTGCGTATGTGTCTGCATGCTGATGGCATGCAGACACATACGCAGTGCAAAGCAGGGCCGAAAGATGTGTCCGCAGCGGATAATGTCCGCCTGCGGACACATCACTGTGGAGCCCGGGCACCCAATCAGCGGTGTCCGGGGGGGAAGATCAGCGCCTGAGATCTCCGCCTCCCGGCCGCCGGTAACCTCCGGGACATGTCGGCGGGGAGAACAGCTGATTTGACTGCTGTTTGAATCTTCCCGCGCCGACACCGAGAGGAGATGTCGGCGCGGGAAGATTCAAACAGCTGTCAAATCAGCTGTTCTCCCCGCCGACATCGCTAGCAGATTACCAGCGGCCGGGAGGAGGAGGACAGCAGAGGCTCCAGCTGATCTCCCGGTGGCCGTCGGTAAGCTCCTGTGACATCACCGCCGGCCACCGGGAGATTTTTCAATGGGTCCGCAGCGTTCTCCTGCGGTGTCATGCAGAGGACACTGCGGACCCATTGAAGACAATGCTTTTTTTGTGCGCTTGGGGATGCTTGCTGATTTTCCAAGGTCCCCAAACGCACAAAAAAAACCAACATGCTGCGTCCCGGGTGCGGATGCTGGACACCGGAAGGAGCAGATATCGTCCGCATCCGCACCCGAACGCAGCAAACGCAGGCACCATGCGTTCCTATGTTAAACATAGGAACGCAGTGCGCATGCGTTTGACTGCATATGGGAACGCAGCAATACGCTGCCTTCCCATACGCAAATGTGAAGCCAGCCTTAGTCCCACAAGAGATGCGGCCCCCCACTATAAATGTTTTTCTATGTGCGGCCCACCAACCCAGCTGAGTTTGAGACCCCTGCTCTAGAGCCCAGGAAAACTTACATCCCAAGCTTGACCAAGCATAGGACCAGGGACCCAAGCAGAAGATAGGGATTCCCCACAGAAAGGTCCTCACTGTCGGTTGTGGTGTAAAATCCTGAGAGAGGAAGAGAAAGAGCGCAGGTTCAGCTCCAGGCAGAACTTACCCCAATTACTGCACACACTAATAGAGGAGGCCTCACAACTCTCCAAGGTCAACGTCCCAAATTGCACCGATAACCTGGTTACCCTCCTGGACCGTGCCCGTTACCGGACATGAGTAAAAAGGTACCGAAACAGAGACTATTGTGTGTGTGTGTGTGTGTGTGCCTGCTTCACCGCCGCCGCCTGCAGTGTTCATAGTAGAACCACTACTACTACTCCTCTCATCGAACCTGCTGCCCTAAGGTAAAGCTCCACCTGTGGGGAGCTGTACTACCAAAGCTGCATTTCCATCACCTCAGTGGCCGGCTGCAGCGCTGGTAACCCTATTACCAGGCACCACAGGTGGCGTCACGTTACAATTCCCCCATCATCATCACCCCCACCCGCCATTGAAGGTCCAGGGCACGGAACCGGGAACTGATCCCCACTGAAGTAACCACCTGTCCCAGTATCCGAGTACCCCCTACCCTGTCAACCGACTCAATAGCGTAACTGACTACACAGCCACGAGAACTACGCAGCAGGAGGAGCAGATGGACCCACATTCGCCACCGCCTCCTCGGATCTATTAAGAAAAAAATTGCTGCAACACTATACATGACATGACTATGTGTAAGCTTATAGGCTAATGACTAGTGGATAATGGTGAGAAGCAGGGCTATTGTGTACAGCTAAAGGTGTATATAGAAGGGGAACAAAGTGAATACTGTACCAGAGAAAAAGAAATGAGAGTCTTAGCTTCAACACTGGCACCACTGCGAAGAGCCTGGTAACTGCGCCAAAGTGCTATCATAATACCGGGTCCTATACTAACACTGTGTGCTGTGTGCTATTGCTAGAATGGATATACAGTGTTGGCCAAAAGTATTGACACCCCTGCAATTCTGTCAGATAATACTCAGTTTCTTCCTGAAAATGATTGCAATCATAAATTCTTTGGTATTATTATCTTCATTTAATTTGTCTTCAATGGAAAAAACACAAAAGAGAATGAAGCAAAAAGCAAAACATTGATCATTTCACACAAAACTCCAAAAATGGGCCAGACAAAAGTATTGGCACCCTCAGCCTAATACTTGGTTGCACAACCTTTAGCCAAAATAACGCGATCAACCGCTTCCGGTAACCATCAATGAGTTTCTTACAATGCTCCGCTGGAATTTTAGACCATTCTTCTTTGGCAATCTGCTCCAGGTACCTGATATCTGAAGGGTGCCTTCTCCAAACTGCCATTTTTAGATCTCTCCACAGGTGTTCTATGGGATTCAGGTCTGGACTCATTGTGGCCACCTTAGAAGTTTCCAGTGATTTCTCTCAAACCATTTTCTAGTGCTTTTTGAAGTGTGTTTTGGGTCATTGTCCTGCTGGAAGACCCATGACCTATGAGGGAGACCCAGCTTTCTCACACTGGGCCCTACATTATGCTGCAAAATTTCTTGGTAGTCTTCAGACTTCATAATGCCATGCACACGGTCAAGCAGTCCAGTGCCAGAGCAGCAAAGCAGCCCCAAAACATCAGGGAACCTCCGCCATGTTTGACTGTAGGGACCGTGTTCTTTTCTTTGAATGCCTCTTTTTTTCTCCTGTAAACTCTAGTTGATGCCTTTGCCCAAAAAGAGAGAACATTCTTCCAAAACTTTTAGGTTTTCTCAGGTAAGTTTTGGCAAACTCTAGCCTGGCTTTTTTATGTCTCGGGGTAAGAAGTGGGGTCTTCCCTGGGTCTCCTACCATACAGTCCCTTTTCATTCAGACTCCGACAGATAGTACGGGTTGACACTGTTGTATCCTCGGACTGCAGGGCAGCTTGAACTTTTTGGATGTTAGTCAGGTTCTTTATCCACCATCCGCACAATCTTGCGTTGAAATCTCTTGTCAATTTTTCTTTTCCATCCACATCTAGGAGGTTAGCCACAGTGCCATGGGCTTTAAACTTCTTGATGACACGCCACGGTAGACACAGGAACATTCAGGTCTTTGGAGATGGACTTGTAGCCTTGAGATTGCTCATGCTTCCTCACAATTTGGTTTCTCAAGTCCTCAGACAGTTCTTTGGTCTTCTTTCTTTTCTCCATGTTCAATGTGGTACACACAAGGACACAGGACAGAGGTTGAGTCAACTTTAATCCATGTCAACAGGCTGCAAGTGGATTTGTATTGCACACGTTGGTCCAAGGAATATAGGTGCTGTAATTACACAAATTAGAGAAGCATCACATGGTTTTTAAGTGCTTCACACTGCAGTTTTTCACTGATCAGTGTCCATAATTTGTGTGCAACGGAGAACGAAGGAACTTGCAGAGAAAATATAATTGAAGATTACACCTGATCTGAGTTTTGGAGACATCCGTTTGCACACAAATCGATGGACACTGATCAGTAAAATCAGTTGGAAGCACTAAGGCCATGTGCACACGTTCAGTATTTGATGAGTTTTTTACCTCAGGATTTGTAGCCAAACCCAGGAGTGGATAATTAAATACAGAAGTGGTGAGGTGTTTCTATTAGACTTTTCCTCTGATTGCTCCACTGCTGGTTTTGTCTACAAATCCTGAGGAAAAAACTCATCAAATACTCAGTGTGTGCACGTGGCCTAACAGTGCCAATACTTTTGTCCACCCCTTTATTACGTTTGGTGTGGAATTATATCCAATTTGGCTTTAGGACAATTCTTTTTGTGTTTTTTTCATTGAAGACAAATTAAATGAGGATAATAATACCAAAGAATTTGTGATTGCAATCATTTTCAGGAAGAAACTGAGTATTATCTGACAGAATTGCAGGGGTGTCAATACTTTTGGCCAACACTGTAAGCCTGAGGATGCAATTAAAAACAGCTGGTATGTATGCCTCCTCGGATCTGACACAATTGGGTAGGGAGTCCCATACTGCCGGGAAATGACCAAATAAAATAACACCTGCTCAGTGGTGTTTAGGGTCATGTTATTCTGCGTTCTGTAGGCAGCTGCACACATACAAAACATTGCTTACTGAGGGGATAGTGCGTCAGCTCAATGCACACATATGTCCATGGAATATAGGCTCCAAAGAGCCTGATTGGTACACATCATTTAGTTCACAATTAGCACACATTGTAGCCAATTTAAGGCAAATGAATCCCAAAAATCACATGAGTTCTGCGGATTACACTCGGACAACACTCGTATATGTGATCCGAGAAAATGTCGGACACTCGCATAGCAGTTGGATGCAAAAGGGAGCAAAAAACGAATGCTACTCATCCGACTCACCAGGATGAGAAACAGTCCATTTTTTTTTAAATTTTACGCCAGTGTGTTTCACCCTAAGGAGCAATGTATATGCATAGAAGCAATGTCAGCTCACCACATCTGCAGCTTTGTCCCTCCTGGGTGAATGGCAGTAAGTCGATATTGGTTCCAAAACATCAGATAAGCTTGAGGTCCCGCACTCCTGATCACCGGTTCTCTTATAAAACCCTTGCCTTTATGCCAAATAAATAAAAACAAGTGTTATGTGTCTTGTTTTATACTTAGAGTATTTACGCACTGAGTATTTGCAGCAGATTTTTTACAGCAAAAAACAAAGTACTGGCAACTAAAACGCTGCATAAAATATGCACGTTCTTGGCACGAATTGACGCTTGTTTGAGGCATTCATTTGAATTGGTGAAAAATGTTGCAAAAATTACTTAAAGAATTGACCTGCTGCAGATGTGAAAAAAGTGCTATGATGGTTCAAATCTGCAAAGAAAAGACTGGATTACTTACCGGTAATCTCGTTTTATGGAGCCACGACAGCATCCACTGGAGAGAGGGATCCGCCCCCAGGGACAGGAAACCTGCAGATAAAAAGGGGGCGGTCCCCTCGCCTCCTCAGTTTGTTTACAGAGCACGAGAGGAACCGCCAAATTAATAAACACGCCAACACAAGCAAAAATGCAGTTAACCACCACCACTAAAGCAACCAGGAAGAGGTGCAACAAGCAAACAGGGGGGGAAGTGAGTGGGTGCTGTCGTGGCTCCATAAAACGAGATTACCGGTAAGTAATCCAGTCTTTTCTTCTCGCCACGACAGCACCACTGGAGAGACTTGCAGAGAAATCAACCCCAGGGAGGGACCACCAGGCCGAGTACAGATCCCCTGAACACCAAGGCAGAAGGTAAGGAGAGGACCAGCCCACGATGGTGGAAAACAGGTGCAAGGCGAAGACCAGGAACCGGCCTAACATACGAACCAAACAGGCACCAGATCCCGTGCCTCCCAGGAGAAAGCCATAGCCTGAGCGGAACGGGTACGAACTCCAGGCAGAGGACGAATGCTTGTAGCAGCCGTCTGCGAAGACCCTGAAATGAGAAAACCACAACACCCCGCACTACCTCCCAGTCGGCGGCCCACCCAATAGGGAAGAGAGACCATGACGAACCTCTGAAGCAAGGAACAGAACCCCCCCAGGAACCTGGGAACGGGAAAAAACAAAGGAATGAGAACACACAGCCGACTACCAGGGAAGGCAGAACCACCCACAGAAGGGACGAGGTACCAGGCAACAAAAACAGGCCATCAGGGAAACCAGAAAAGGACAGGCGGGACTAAGGGAAAGGGCCTGAACAGACCACCCCACCAAACAGAAGAAACACCCCCAAGCAGGAAACGACCGGAGGGAAGGCACACCTGGAATCAGATTCCAAAGACTCAAAGAGGCAACCGGAAGAGGCAACGAAGGCCAGACCGGAACCCCCCAGGGGTGTATACTAGCACGATGCACCAGGGCACTATGGATGAAGCATACTAACCAACAACCCTGAAGAACTTGCCCCACTCAAGAAACTAAAATGGCCAAAATGTGGAACACAGGAGAACCAGACCGTCGGAAAATCCCAAGAAGGTCCGACACACGTAGCCAGACCGCGAGTAGCGGAGCCCTAACCAGGCAGCCGCCAGGCCGGAAAAAGGTAACCGCCCCTGTCATGCAAGAGCAATGCCAGCGGAGGCTGACCCCTCACTTGAGGATGACAGAAGGGGCCCAGACACAACAGGACCGGACAGATGGCAGCAGACATGGGACCGAACCACCAACCACAGCCGCCAAGGCCAGAAGGAACAAGACTGTCTCGTAACCAAAGAGGCGCAGCCCAATCGGCAGGAGGCCCAGAGGGGAAAAAACGTCCCTCCCCGAATGAGGCACTAGGGAACCCACTATGGGAGACCACGAAGCCAGGATGCAGTAGAACCGCCGCAGGCAAACAGGCGGACACGGCTGTACGCCCAAGCGGAAAACAAGGTTACCTCCGGGAGACCCCCAAAAAGCCACGATGCGACGAAAACACAAATCCACAGAGTCCAGTTTCCCTAATGGAAGCGTGTTGACTCAGAAAAAGCCGCTGAGAACACCCACGCCCCGAAGTGCAGGGCAGACAAGGAAGAGATGGGACGGTCAATGCAAGGAATGCAACAGCCATACACACGCGAGGCCAGGACCGAGGCCTGCCCCAAGGAACCAAAGACAACCAACGACGAGAGGACTCCACCGGAGGCCATGCCATCTGTAGAAGAAAATGGAGGAAGGCATGACACAAGCCGCCAAAACTCCCACCGGGGAGAGGAACCACCGAAACAGCAAAGGACCACCGACCCCAAGCCAACAGAGACACCAAAGGCCCCCCAACCCACGGGGCCAGCACCCACGACCAGAACAGACTTCGGAGAACCCCCCAGGGCACCCCCTGGAAGGCCCAACAGGGCCGACCACCAGGACAGGGACTGCACAACCCGGCCTAGAAGGAACGACCGTGAAGCCACCTCCGAAGAGGAGAGGCAACCCGAAGAACTGCGTATGAGAACCTGGGAATGGGACAGAGTCCACAGTACCCCGGAATACCGGACAACAGGGACCCCAACCGGGAGACAACCTCCTGCAGGGACCCACCAGGGCGGCGAAAGCCACCTGAACCCCCCAGAAATTAACAACTTTCTGTCTATCGTGAGAAGGCACAGCAGTCCGACAGAGCCGAGGAGAAGCCTAGGAAGAACCGGCGAACACGAGGAAGGAACCTGGACCAGGCCCCACAGACCATACCATGGCACGACCAAGACTACGAGGCCCAGTAGCAAACAATCCAGCCAAGCATGACCCCCCTGAGCACATCAGTCAGCCAAGTGCCCTAGAGGGGAACGAAGTACGGAGGCAAGGTCCACCCAGAGCTGCAGAGTGCCCTCCTACGAGGAAACACACAAGTGCAGGATCACAAGGGCGACTGAAAAACACCACCTCCTCCACGGAGGTGAACACCTGAGGGCCCCGAAGACCAACTGAAGTGCGACCACCGGAATGACAAAAACAGACTACGACAACGACCCTGAAAGCCATGGAAAGGCAGGATGAACGGCCAGATGGGAATAGGACGGCATCAAATCCCTAACGGCCCGAAGCAACCAGGAACCAGAAGCAACCGCAGATCTGCACGGAGCG
The DNA here is from genome assembly GCA_033576535.1 of Allobates femoralis. Classification (NCBI taxonomy): domain Eukaryota; kingdom Metazoa; phylum Chordata; class Amphibia; order Anura; family Aromobatidae; genus Allobates; species Allobates femoralis. The sequence continues at coordinate 145,014,215 of JARQOC010000009.1, forward strand.
TAGCGTGCCCACCTGAGTAGAGAACAGGGCACACCTCTCCGGTGGCCCGGGACTGGTGTCCCCTGGCTACCGATTACCGGCAGAGCCAACCGATTCCAAGTAACCCCGTGACAGCGGAAAAAAGGCAGACACTGTCTTAAAGCAATAACCGGCCAAGAAGAACACTCAGGGCTTGAAGCCAGGAAGAAAGGGGAACAAAAACCCCCACCATCAGGCCCCCGGGATCTCCATAAGGAACCACTACTCCAACCGACCCTAGATTTCAGAGCTAAGGGCCTGAAGTCATGAAGGAAAAAGGAGGGGAAGTCCATACACTGAATCAGGAAGAAAATGAGCCCACTCCAGTGATAGTCCGGAGGAACCCCGTATGGTTCCTACCGCAAAACTACTGGTCGAATGGTCAGAGTCCGAACGCTCACCCGTAAAACGCAAGAGGAGGAGGAAGGAATCCATATTCCCGGCAGCCGCCCTGGAGCGGACATCAACTAGAGCCCTGCCAACAAGGACTCACCCCCTCAACAATGCGCTGAACCAGGCCCTGGCCTGCGTGGCCCCACTCCAGCGCTACATCCAAGAGCACATCTAGCTGAATTGGATAAGCCTGATGACCTCGCTGCCAGGTGCAGGGAAACAGCCCCAGGAGGCAGCACCCCCATGAAACAATGGGACCGAGGACCATAAGGTGACTCGGGACACCCCCGTATGGATTTGAGTCTCCAGGTGCCAAGCCACACCAGCCAAGAGCTAGCCGCACACGTAGCTGAAACAGGACACCCCCGTATGGAGTTGAGTCTCCAGGTGCCAAGCCACACCAGCCAAGAGCTAGCCGCACACGTGGCTGAAACAGCAGGCATAAAGGCCCCTAAGCCGGTCACACTTTTTTTTTTTTTGTGTAGCAGGAGCACCATAGCCCTACAGAGCAGAAAGGACCGGAATCCCCCACTCGAAGGAGGAATGCGTGGAAGGGAAGGCCACTGCCGAAACCCCGTTAGGCACCTTCAACCCGGCACGCAACACAGCATCGGCACGGGTAGCCTCCCCCTTGTATTCCAACAGAAGTCAAGCAAATAGCCCATATTGACAAAGGGAAACAGAACCTCCCCTGAGGATGACAAGGGGATACAAACGCGCGAGAGCCCAGAATACCATCCGTAGAGGAGACCAGAGCCCACTCCTCGCCCAATGGCTAGTGGCCCACGGTCGCCAGGGCACGAGGTCTGCCAGGGGGAGAGCCTGTGGCCAGCATGTGCCATCCATAGATAATGGCTTGGATGACATGTACAGCATAGGATCTGAACCCACAGCCACAGCTGGGTGTATGGGGCACGGTGCAGATGATGCATGGGTCCTGCCACAGCAGCCTCGCTCTGGTTGTGACGGAATGGGCACCACTCCCGAGGGAGGGTAGACCCCATGAAGCCCCCGTCTAAAATCCGCAGCCACAGCACCCCGGCTAAGTATAGGCGTCCGGCAGTGGCAGGCAACAAAGAGCACATCTCATAAAGGCCACAGAACACGTAACCAACACCCCCCTAGGAGTTGTAACCGAAGAGGGGGCGACAGAGAGAAGGGGGTAGCTTCAATAGGCAGAGCCCATTACACTCACCTAGGAAAGCTCAAGGCCGGCACCGGAATGAAGAGGTAAAGACTCCATCTGGTCAGATGATGGACCAGGCTTAACACCACGCTCCTTGGACCGCCCGTAGAAATGGCCTCCCATCCAGCTGGGTCGGACATCAGTCCGTGAGTGCCCCTCCGATGATCCAGGCGTCCAGGTGAGGCCTCCAGGCTCCAGCACCGCAGGTTGCGAGTCTTCCCGCCCTCCAGGCGGCACACCTCCTCCGGCCTTGCGGAAGCGAGATGACGTCACTTCCGGGGGACATGGCGGCGCATGCGCACCCGCCCCGACCGGAAGAGAACGCCGGCGGTCCACCGGCGGGCAGAGAGAGGCCCTGGCCGTGCACACACCCAATGCCCCGCACACCCGGAGCACCCGGACGGAGCGCACCAGTCCTCCACGCCCGCGGCCCGCCCGCGCATCTCCCGGCCAGGAGCCGCCATCCAAGCGGCAAGGCGCCTCAGCCCCATGCCCCAGCGTCAGTCAGGGGGACACCGCCGGCACTGACAGGACGCCCATCCATCCATCAGACGAGGGGAGAGCCTGCAAGCAGGACTTCCCGACGCTGCTTCTAGCGCCCCAGACCCTGCCGTTCTCAAGGACACCGCACAGAGGGCTGATTGGACCTAGGTAAGAAGTACTGCAGGTTCCGCATCAGGGACAGGAAACCAACTGAGGAGGCGAGGGGACCGCCCCCTTTTTATCTGCAGGTTTCCTGTCCCTGGGGGCGGATCCCTCTCTCCAGTGGGTGCTGTCGTGGCGAGAAGAAAATACAAGCAAGCGTGCTTGGGATTACCAAAGTCTCATTTTCTTCTGCATGAATATGAAACACGGCAAAAATAAACAAGGTGAAAACGTTCATTTTCATTAGGCTGCACATTGCACTGGAGGTTTTCTCATTAAAGGCAACCTGTCACCTAAAAATCATCCCCCAGTCTATCAATACCTGTCCCTGCACCTTCCTAATCGTATCCTACTTATCCCTCTCTGTCCTAAAACAATCATTGCAAAGTTTAAAAAAGGGCTTTATAAACTTACTAAAGTGAGGCTTCATGTCCCCTCAGAAGTCGCACAGGGCGTACTATGTGCATTATTTTCACCACCTGATTTCTTTCATTTTTCCTATCATTCTTTGGACTACACTGACTTTAATGGACTATGTTGGACCAACATGGAATCTAGTGGGTTAATAAAATAGGGTGGTGTTTTCTTTGAAATAAAGTATTTTTGTTTTTATTTGTAAATTTATTATATCATTAATAATGGAGGTATCTGATAGACATCTTTAAATTGTTTTCACTTGGGCTTAGTTTCAGCCGCCATTGTTTTGTTACGTTAACATTGACACCCTCATCACTGTTTAAAGGGGTTGTCCAGGCTTTTTGTATAATTTATAGTTTGTAATTTACACCCTGTTAACATTTTGCATGATTACCTAAATATCAGCATTCTGAGTGTGGAGGAGCTGCTCACCCCTGACTAGAGGTTTATTGTTTTGTAGTGTGATTGTAACGTCACAACTGGACTTTATGTGGCGCCCCGCCAAGCAGGCGTCACAGAGGGGTACTGCACCCGTAAAAGAGGTGCAGATACTCCAGCTGCAGGTAGACTCTAGGATGGTGGGTGGTACCCTATTTTAACACTCCTACACTAGTTTACATGGTGGGAGGTCCCCGGGAGGGAAATACAATCACCTCTAGGGGGAACAAGGAAGTCTTTGACCGAGGTCTTTGCCTCTAAGCTTGTAGGTCTCTCGGCTGAGGGACCTCACCATCCATCCCATTCTGCCCCCCCATACATCCATCCCATTCTGCCCTCCCATCCATCCCATTATGCCCCCATCCATTCATCCATTACATTCTGCCCGCCATCCATCCCATTCTACCCCCCATCCATCCATCTATCTATCCATCTCATTCTGTCCCTTCCCCCAAGGCTGCTATCTTCAGCATTCACAGTGCCTTACCTGACTCCACACTCCAGATCCTGGCTCTCAGCACCCAGCACCCTCTTCCTCTGCAGCTCCCGGTCTCCTGCTCGCTGGCAGTGCAAAACTGTGACTGTCAGCAGTGTGACGTCATCATCACGCTGCCGACCTCTGTGAGTGCCACACATCGGGGTCAGGAAACTGAATGGATCTTCGCTGACCCTGGAAGTGCCGGGGCGCTCACACACTCCTTGTAACTGCATCTTAAAGGCGCAGTTACAAGTGAATGCAGTGCCCCCTCCCTCCTTCAAAACCTTGCCAGATTTTGTGCAGAGTTTGGAGGAGGGTGGAAGATTTAAAAAAAATAAAAAAAAATTAAAACATTTTCCTCCTGGTGCCGCCCCCCTGTCAGCCAGCGTCCTAGGCATGTGCCCACACGTGCCTAGTGGCAAATATGGCCCTGTTTGTAATGTCTTAGACACAACCATTATATCTCCATGACCTCCTTAGATCTCCCATTGGTTCTGCTCTCCTTGCATGATTCAGATGATATAGATTGTATTACCTGATATAGGTTTGTAATATGTTGTTTTAAGTATTTTATCACTAATGTAGGGTGGGGGTGCGGTATGTGCATGTCACTACTCAGGGGGAGGGTAAGGGGTTGTTCTGAATATGGCTAGTGACCCTCTCTGGAAGCTGAATGTGGCTCTGAAGGTAAGAAAAATTGTGGGTCAATGTTGATTTAAGTAATTGCTTCCTCAAATAGGAGACATAAGAGACCGTGTTCTTTTCCTCTGGTAAGCTGCTATTTGCATATTATAATTCCCAGCTAGCATTGCATGGCCTATAAGTCTCTTTACACCAGTTGAGCAGTCTCCTTAATGAGAAATTTTACCCATTAGACCAGGGGTCTCAAACTCGGCTGGGTTGGTGGGCCACAAATAGAAAAAAATTGATATCGGGGGCCGCATTACTAAGTGACATTTTTAGTAATTCCAGAAATTTTCGCTCAATGTAGTAATGTTGAAATCCTGATCTCCTTTTAGTAATGTCCCCACCGTGATTCCCTTCTTGTAGAAATGTCACCATCCTGGTCCTCATCTTGTAGTAATGTCACCATCCTATAGTAATGTCCCCCATCCTGATTGCCTTCTTGTAGAAATCTCTCCATCCTGGTCTTCATCTTGTGTAATGTTCTCATCCTGGTCTTCCCTTGTAGTAATGTCGCCATCCTGGTCCCCTTCTTGTAATTATGTCCCCATCCTGGTCCCCTTCATGCAATAATGTCCTCATACTGGTCCCCATCCTATATTAATGTCCCCTATCCTGGTCCTTCTTGTAGTAATGACCCCATTCTGATCCTGTAGTAATGTCGCCATCTTGGTCCTCATCTTGTAGTAATGTCCCCATCCTGGTCCTCACCATGTAGTAATGTCCCCATTCTGACCCTCATCTTATAGTAATGCCCCCATCCTGGTCCTCTTCTTGTAGTAATGTCCTCATCCTGGTCCTCTTGTAGTAATGTCCCCATTCTGGTCCTCTTCTTGTAGTAATGTCCCCATCCTGCTCCACTTCTTGTAATAATGTCCCCATCCTGGTCCCCTTCATGCAATAATGTCCTCATACTGGTCCCCATCCTATATTAATGTCCTCCATCCTGGTCCTTTTTGTAGTAATGACCCCGTCCTGATCCTGTAGTAATGTTGCCATCTTGGTCCTCATCTTGTAGTAATGTCCCCATCCTGGTCCTCACCATGTAGTAATGTCCCCATTCTGACCCTCATCTTATAGTAATGCCCCCATCCTGGTCCTCTTCTTGTAGTAATGTCCTCATTCTGGTCCTCTTGTAGTAATGTCCTCATTCTGGTCCTCTTCTTGTAGTAATGTTCTCATCCTGGTGCCCTTCTTGTAGTAATGTCTCCATCCTGGTCCTCTTCTTGTAGTAATGTCCTCATCCTGGTCCCCTTCTTGTAGTAATGTCCCCATCCTGTTCCTCTCCTTGTAGTAATGCCCCCATCCTGGTCCTCTTCTTGTAGTAATGTCCTCATTCTGGTCCTCTTGTAGTAATGTCCCCATTCTGGTCCTCTTCTTGTAGTAATGTTCTCATCCTGGTGCCCTTCTTGTAGTAATGTCTCCATCCTGGTCCTCTTCTTGTAGTAATGTCCTCATCCTGGTCCCCTTCTTGTAGTAATGTCCCCATCCTGTTCCTCTCCTTGTAGTAATGTCCTCATCCTGGTCCCCTTCTTGTAATAATGTCCCCATCCTGGTCCCCTCCATGCAATAATGTCCTCATACTGGTCCCAATCCTATATTAATGTCCCCTATCCTGGTCCTTCTTGTAGTAAGGACCCCATCCTGATCCTGTAGTAATGTCGCCATCTTGGTCCTCATCTTGTAGTAATGTCCCCATCCTGGTCCTCACCATGTAGTAATGTCCCCATTCTGACCCTCATCTTATAGTAATGCCCCAATCCTGGTCCTCTTCTTGTAGTAATGTCCTCATCCTGGTCCTCTTGTAGTAATGTCCCCATTCTGGTCCTCTTCTTGTAGCAATGTCCCCATCCTGCTCCACTTCTTGTAATAATGTCCCCATCCTGGTCCCCTTCATGCAATAATGTCCTCATACTGGTCCCCATCCTATATTAATGTCCTCCATCCTGGTCCTTTTTGTAGTAATGACCCCGTCCTGATCCTGTAGTAATGTTGCCATCTTGGTCCTCATCTTGTAGTAATGTCCCCATCCTGGTCCTCACCATGTAGTAATGTCCCCATTCTGACCCTCATCTTATAGTAATGCCCCCATCCTGGTCCTCTTCTTGTAGTAATGTCCTCATTCTGGTCCTCTTGTAGTAATGTCCCCATTCTGGTCCTCTTCTTGTAGTAATGTTCTCATCCTGGTGCCCTTCTTGTAGTAATGTCTCCATCATGGTCCTCTTCTTGTAGTAATGTCCTCATCCTGGTCCCCTTCTTGTAGTAATGTCCCCATCCTGGTCCTCTCCTTGTAGTAATGTCCTCATCCTGGTCCCCTTCTTGTAATAATGTCCCCATCCTGGTCCCCTCCATGCAATAATGTCCTCATACTGGTCCCAATCCTATATTAATGTCCCCTATCCTGGTCCTTCTTGTAGTAAGGACCCCATCCTGATCCTGTAGTAATGTCGCCATCTTGGTCCTCATCTTGTAGTAATGTCCCCATCCTGGTCCTCACCATGTAGTAATGTCCCCATTCTGACCCTCATCTTATAGTAATGCCCCAATCCTGGTCCTCTTCTTGTAGTAATGTCCTCATCCTGGTCCTCTTGTAGTAATGTCCCCATTCTGGTCCTCTTCTTGTAGTAATGTCCCCATCCTGCTCCACTTCTTGTAATAATGTCCCCATCCTGGTCCCCTTCATGCAATAATGTCCTCATACTGGTCCCCATCCTATATTAATGTCCTCCATCCTGGTCCTTTTTGTAGTAATGACCCCGTCCTGATCCTGTAGTAATGTTGCCATCTTGGTCCTCATCTTGTAGTAATGTCCCCATCCTGGTCCTCACCATGTAGTAATGTCCCCATTCTGACCCTCATCTTATAGTAATGCCCCCATCCTGGTCCTCTTCTTGTAGTAATGTCCTCATTCTGGTCCTCTTGTAGTAATGTCCCCATTCTGGTCCTCTTCTTGTAGTAATGTTCTCATCCTGGTGCCCTTCTTGTAGTAATGTCTCCATCCTGGTCCTCTTCTTGTAGTAATGTCCTCATCCTGGTCCCCTTCTTGTAGTAATGTCCCCATCCTGGTCCTCTCCTTGTAGTAATGTCCTCATCCTGGTCCCCTTCTTGTAATAATGTCCCCATCCTGGTCCCCTTCATGCAATAATGTCCTCATACTGGTCCCAATCCTATATTAATGTCCCCTATCCTGGTCCTTCTTGTAGTAAGGACCCCATCCTGATCCTGTAGTAATGTCGCCATCTTGGTCCTCATCTTGTAGTAATGTCCCCATCCTGGTCCTCACCATGTAGTAATGTCCCCATTCTGACCCTCATCTTATAGTAATGCCCCCATCCTGGTCCTCTTCTTGTAGTAATGTCCTCATTTTGGTCCTCTTGTAGTAATGTCCCCATTCTGGTCCTCTTCTTGTAGTAATCTCCTCATCCTGGTCCCCTTCTTGTAGTAATGTCCTCATCCTGGTCCCCTTCTTGTAGTAAAGTCCCCATCCTGGTCCTCTTCTTGTAGTAATGTCCTCAACCTGGTCCCCTTCTTGTAGTAATGTCCCCATCCTGGTCCCCTTCTTGTAGTAATGTCCCCATCCTGGTCCTCTTCTTGTAGTAATGTCCTCACCCTGGTCCCCTTCTTGTAGTAATGTCCTCATCCTGGTCCTCTTTTAGTAATGTCCCCATCCTGATGCCACTTTGTAGTGATGTCCCAACCTGGTCTCTCTTCTTTTTGTGTACACACATACACAGTCTCTCATACACACTCACACAGACGCTCATACACACACTCTTATACGCACACATACAGTGTTGGCCAAAAGTATTGACACCCCTGCAATTCTGTCAGATAATACTTAGTTTCTTCCTGAAAATGATTGCAATCACAAATTCTTTGGTATTATTATCTTCATTTAATTTGTCTTCAATGAAAAAAACACAAAAAGAATTGTCCTAAAGCCAAATTGGATATAATTCCACACCAAACATAAAAAAAGGGGGTGGACAAAAGTATTGGCACTGTTAGAAAAATCATGTTATGCTTCTCTAATTTGTGTAATTAACAGCACCTGTAACTTACCTGTGGCACCTAACAGGTGTTGGCAATAACTAAATCACACTTGCAGCCAGCTGACATGGATTAAAGTTGATTCACACACACTCATACACACACACTCATACTCTCATACACACACACACTCATACTCTCATACACACACACACACTCATACTCTCATACACACACACACTCATACTCTCATACACACACACACTCATACTCTCATACACACACACTTTCTCATACACACTCACATACACACACACACTCTCATACACATACACTTTCTCCTACACACTCTCATACACACACACACTCTCATACACGCTCACTCATACACACACACTCACACACTCACTCACACTCAATCACACTCACTCATGCACACACTCACTCATATACACACTCACTCACTCTCATACACACACACTCATACTCTCATACACACTCATACACACACTCTCATACATACACTTTCTCATACACACTCACATATACACACACACTCTCATACACATACACTTTCTCATACACACTCATACACACACTCACTCATACACACACTCACTCATACACACACACTCATATACACACACGCATACACACACACACACTCATACACACTCACACTCACTCATGCACACACTCACTCATGCACACACCCACTCATACACACACTCATACTCTCATACACACACTCATACTCTCATACACACACTCATACACACACTCACTCTCATACACACACACACACACTCATGCACACACTCACTCATACTCTCATACACACACACTCATTCACACACTCACTCTCATACACACACTCATACACACACTCACTCTCATACACACTCATACACACACACTTTCTCATACACACACTCTCATACATACACTTTCTCATACACACACACTCTCATACACATACACTTTTCATACACACTCTCATACACACACTCACTCATACTCATACACACACACACTTATACACACTCAGATACACACACACTTTCTCATATACACACTCATATACACAGTCACACTCTCACACACACCTTAACGATGCCGGGATCCACTGTGCAGGGGGCTGCCACGATGCGTTGTGTAAGGGGCCGCCACGATGCGCTGTAAAAGGGGCCGCCATGGTGCATAGCGCTCAGATTTATTATCACTTCCTGCGGCCGCTACAACAAGCTCCGAGCCTCCTTCCCTCAGCTACATCAATAGAAGCTGGCGGGCCAATCAGATCACAGACTCGCAAGTGACGTCGACGTGTCACTTGAGGTTTCTGATTGGCCGACGTCACTTGCGGGTCTGATTGGCCCACCAGTTTCCATTGATGTGCCGTGGGCCGCACTTTAAAGCCACAGGGGCCGCCCCGGACCACGTGTTTGAGACCCCTGCATTAGACCAAAAAGATTGCATTGTAGAAGTTTCTGTAACTGAAAAGTAAACTCCATGCATCTGATTGAGTTATCTCTGTGCAAAGTACTAGGGTTTTTGCAAGCCCTGTCTAATTGAATGATATAATTACAGCTGGCAGGGTAAATAGAAAGCTGGAGAGTTATAATCCTAAAGATAGGTCATTAATATAGTTGTAATGGAAAACCTCTATAAATACAAAATATTGAACTCTGAATCATAAGTGTCATAACTGTAATGGAAAAATAGGACCAATGTCTTAAACCACTTCCACACTTGAATTCACTTTTTTGAGTATATCTTACCAGCAACCAGTCTGCTTCAGACGTGTCTGCTTTTGTGTCTCAAATAAGTGTCTTATAAGTGTCAAGAAATAGACCAGAAATTGACCGGATTTTACTGGAACGTAATGGGATACAAAGCCACAGAAGACACTGTGTCTAATTATTTTCACTTTCAGTCTTTGCTAACTATGTCTTTTATTTCATTGTTTGTTTTACTATATGCTTTTACTAACCACTTTCACCACCCCATCCCCTCTCCATGACCACTCATTCACATCAGCCCCTCTCGCCTTCCCTACCCTATGTTCAGCTCCCATGTTATCTTCAGTTTACTCAAAAATCTCAGTCCATCATATTCCAAAGTTTTGCATCATAATCCATGTCTCAAATCCAAAAACGATTTACTATATCTCTTTTTGCTGCTGCTCCTGTCAGGTGATATCTCTCCCAACCCTGGTCCACCTGCACACCTTCATCTCCCTCTTTTAATTGTGCACTCTGGAATCCACGGTCTGTATGCAACAAGCTTCCTTTCATTCACAATTACTTTCTTACCAACTCTCTTAATCTGCTGGCCCTCACTGAAACCTGGGTCCAGAACTCAGACACTGCTTCCCTTGCTGCTATTTCTCATGGCAGCTTACATTTCTCCCATTCTTCAAGACCTGGGAACAGACATGGTGGTGGAGTTGGCTTACTCCCCACAATGTACTCTCCAGGTCATCCCCCCAGCTCCATCACTCTCATGCCCCTCTTCTGAGGTCCATACAATTAGGCTCTTCCATCCCAGAGTAGCGGTGGTATACTGCCCCCCAGGTTCACACAACCATTTCCTCGACCATTTTTCAGCGTGGCTGACGCACTTCATGTCCTCAGAATTACCAACACTTATTCTGGGAGACTTTAACATACCCATAAACAGCCCCACCAACCAATTTTCATCCCAGTTTCTATCTCTAACCTCCTCTCTTGGCCTCTCACAGCTTTCAACCTCTGGGACACACAAAAATGGTAACACCCTTGACCTAGTCTTTGTCCGGCTCTGCTCAACCTCCTCCTTAGATAACTCATCTCTTCCTCTCTCTGACCACAGCATTCTCTCATTCATGCTCACAAATCCTCACCCACCCCAGCGCACCCCTACCTTTCACACATGAAGAAATCTACAGGCCATTTACCCTCATACATACACAAACTCTCTACATTCATCACTGTCCCCAATCTCCTCCTTCTCCTGTCCCGATCTGGCAGTGAATTACTACAATGACACTCTCAGAAGCACCCTGGACCAAGTAGCATCCCTCACTTACTTTTTAGAAAAGCCGGGCACCGCCACCTCTTTCAGTGCAGGGACTTAGTCACGACGCCAGACCATCAGCCGACCTCGGATCCTCTTGGTGCACTTCCTGTGTGTCAGAGGTACTTCCAGTTCAGACGGAGACGAAAAAGGCAGCACTCACCGGACGGATTAACATCCGTGCTTTATTTCCTTACTAGCTGTAGTACCCGGCTATGCCCGGGTTAATAAATAACTGATGTTAGCTATAACAAAATAGAATTTGAATATGTCATATTAATGACCTGTAGGAAAATAGAAGCTGAGCTGTGATTGATTGCTATAGGCAGCCTGATAAATCTCCAGCCAATAGTAAACCCTCCCCCCGTCCGGGCAGTATATGTTACCTCACACATACACATAATAGACAGCTCATGCGACTGACATCTGCCTTAACTCCCTATATGGCACATGTGTTGCACATTGGCTGTTTTTAATCAGATGTTTATGTTTCGAAAATAAAGATAGCACACGTATGAGGCGAGTTGTGTGAGGTGATTTGTGCACATCTGTGTCTGTCTGTGTGGTGTGTGTGTCCCTGGGGTGTGTATGTGTGTGTCCCTGTGGGGGGGGGGGTCTGTGTGGTGTGTGTCTCTGTTGTGTGTGTCTCTTTGTGGTGTGTGTGTGTGTGTCCCTGTGGGGTGAGTGCATGTGTCCCTATAGGGTGTGTATGTGTGTGTGTCCCTGTGGGGGAGTCTGTGTGGTGTGTGTGTGTATCTGTGTTGTGTGTGTCTCTTTGTGGTGTGTGTCCCTGTGGGGTGAGTGCATGTGTCCCTATAGGGTGTGTATGTGTGTGTGTCCCTGTGGGGGGGGTGTCTGGGTGGGGTGTGTGTGTCTCTGTGTTGTGTGTGTCTCTTTGTGGTGTGTGTGTGTGTCCCTGAGGGGTGAGTGCATGTGTCCCTATAGGGTGTGTATGTGTGTGTGTCCCTGTGGGGGGGTCTGTGTGGTGTGTGTGTGTCTCTTTGTGGTGTGTGTGTCCCTGTGGGGTGAGTGCATGTGTCCCTATAGGGTGGCTATGTGTGTGTGTCCCTGTGGGGGGGTCTGTGTGGTGTGTGTGTCTGTGTCATATGTGTCTCATTGTGGTGTGTGTGTGTGTGTCCCTGTGGAGTGAGTGCATGTGTCGCTATAGGGTGTGTGTGTGTCCCCGTGGGGGTGTGGTGTGTGTGTCTCTGTGTTGTGTGTGTCTCTTTGTGGTGTGTGTGTTTGTTTGGGTGCGTGGTGAGTATCCAATGTTGGGGCTGCACCTTAGTGACTATATGCTGGTATGTACTGTTAGTCTTTGGTGCTGTCATTAAGCCCCTCTCACTCACAACTGTCAACTGGTAACTGTCACTTTTTCCCCATTATGTAGATAGGGGCAAAATTGTTTGGTGAATTGGAATGCACGGGGTTAAAATGTCGCCTCACAACATAGCCTGTGACGCTCCCGGGGTCCAGACTTAGGACTGTGCAAAATTTTGTCTCTATAGCTGACATCTGTCGATTTTCCCCCAACTCTTTTCCATTCACTTTTTCCCCATTATGTAGATAGGGGCAAAATTGTTTGGTAAACTGGAACGCACGGGGTTAAAATTTCGCCTCACAACATAACCTATGACACTCTTAGGGTCCAGACATGTGACTGTGCAAAATTTTGTCTCTATAGCTGACAGCTGTCGATTTTCCTCCAATATTTTTTCATGCACTTTTTCCCCATTATGTAGATAGGGCCAAAATTGTTTGGTGAACTGGAATGCGCAGGGTTAAAATTTCGCCTCACAACATAGCCTATGACGCTCCCGGGGTCCAGACGTGTGACTGTGCAAAATTTTGTGGCTATAGTTGCGACGGTGTAGATGCCAATCCCGGATATACACACATACACACACATACACACATACACACATTCAGCTTTATATATTAGTTTCTCGGTGTGAGGATGTAATGTTACAGGGGGTGCAGGGGAGAGTAGGGGGTCGTCAGATAACGGACTGTTTCACGCACCACTGGCGCTTCTACGGGTCAGTGGTAAAACGTTTTTACACTTTGACCATATGATATCCCCAGTTTAACCCTCTATTATGAGTTCAGATCCTATATAATACTCTGATTTTATATTGTAGTCTTTATTTTAATTCTAATGATTGTTGTTAGTAAGGACATAACATTAGTATAATCTATTATCTATATGTGTGTTATCCAAGATTGTAGGAAATGTCATCGAGTTTGATGGAATACGATGGTTTGTTTACAATAGACGTCATATGGGTCCTCCCACTTGATGTCACAATGATGTGGAAAGTTTTTGTTAATCAACATCCTGTCTAGATAATATTTAATGCTGGTGTTATGTTTAATGTGTAATGGAACCCTGAGGAAGGTGCAGGGACGGCACCAAAACGCGTCGGTTGGAATAAAGGAGATGAAAGAAAGGAGCCATGTCTTCTCATTCTTTTGACGGCAGCGCGACCTGATTGGACACCACTCCCTTTGGTAAAATTGGATAAACAGCCACGTAGTACATGGAGGTGTTGGTCCAGCGGCAGCCGACCAAGTGATTACACCAGTTGTGGGTCATTACAACCGGGAAAGGTGAAATCTCTATGCTGATGACACCCAATTATGCACTTCAGCCCCTGACCTTACCCCTGTGGTAGTATAAGAGCACCAATGACTGTTAGCTGCAGTTTCCAACATCATTTCTGCTCACTATCTGAAACTCAACCTTTCCAAAACTGAACTTCTTATAATCCTGCCCTTCACTAACCCCCCTAAAACTGACATCTCCCTTTCAGTGTGCGGCACCAAAATTATGCCTAGGCAGCAGGCTCGCTGTCTGGGTAACATAGTAACATAGTACATAGTTTTTAAGGTTGAAGGAAGACTTTAAGTCCATCTAGTTCAACCATAGCCTAACATGTTGATCCAGAATCACAAAGTATTCACTGATCTCAGGGAGACCAGTCCAAGAAAACACTGCGGGCAGCTGGCTAAAGCGCTCAACACAGTGAATTCCTAGGCGCATTGCCTCCTGGGAATTATGAATATGCAAATAAGTCTGTGGAGCCTCCGTTAGGAGTCTCAAACACAGGACTAGCCAGATATCCTTCCAGGGAAGGACCCAGTCAAGGGGTGGCTCCTTGCGGAGAGCACCATAACCACCATATTAAGTGGCTCCACAGACTTATTTGCATATTCATAATTCCCAGGTGGCAATGTGCCAAAGAATTCACTGTGTTGAGCGCTTTAGCCAGCTGCCCGCAGTGTTTTCTTGGACTGGTCTTCCTGAGATCAGTGAATGCTTTGTGATGTTGGTCTACTAGGCCTTGCTTCCACCTAGCCAGAATTCTACTCCACACTGATGAGGGGCAACACCCCGAAACAGCTGTTGTGGATATTGGTCTTGGTATTCCCTTTCATATCTCTAAGCTTGTAAAAGAGCTGGATTTGACTAAAAGGGCCATTAATATGGTGGTTATGGTGTTCTCCGCAGGAGCCACCCCTTGACTGGTTCCTTCCCTGGAAGGATATCTGGCTAGTCCTGTGTTTAAGACCCTAACCGAGGCTCCACAGACTTATGCATGTTGATCCAAAGGAAGGCAAAAAATAAAACATGTGGCCACTGAAAACATCTTCCTGAGAGACAATAACATTCCTTCCTGCCTACCAGATATGACATCAGACTAGTTCCTGGATCAAGCTATCAAAGAATCTAGGGATCATGACTGTAATATTTAGTTTCAAGAAGCATCCAGGTCCTTCTTAAATGTTAGAGTAGTCACTCATTACATCACATCTGTAGGCAGAGAGGTTCCATAGTCACTGCTCTTCACGTAAAGATTCCATGTCTGTGATTATGCATTAAACCTCTTTCCCATAGACGTAGAGGATGCCCTTGTGCCCCGATCCAGCAACAGAGTAAGAGTTATTAAAGGTCACTGTATGTCCCCTATATATTTAACAAATATAAGATTACCCCTAAACCGACTGTTATTCCAAGTTAAATAACCGCAAGTTTAATAAACTGTTTGTATTACAGGACCCTCAGTCTCTAATAACCTTGGTCGCTCTCTCTGGACCCGCTCTAGTTGCTATGTCTTTCTTATGCCGGAGACCAGAATGTACACAGTATTCTAAGTGTGGTCGCACTAGTGAACTAGTTAATAGAGTAAAATTTGCTTCATGACATCTATGCCTTTAATGCATCCCATTATTTTATATTGTACTTTTGGCAGGCAGCTGCATGACCTGCCACAAATGTGGTTGTCATCTACCCTTCACCCGAGGTTTTCGTGACAGTTGCCATTTTTACAAATTAAGGCAATAATTATAACTTTTGTTTCCTCTGCCAAGTGCAAGAACTTACATTATCCCTTAAAGCTCATTTGCCATTTATCAGCCAAAGCTTTAGTTTACATAAACCTGCTGCTAATACAACACTGTCCTCCTCTGTATTGATACCTGCAGAGTTTGTGTCATTTAGAATTATGTTTAACACAATCTCTCCTTCACCTTATATCAATTCTTGCCCAAATCTTGTCGCCTGCACTGAAGAACATCTGTAAAGTATGCCCCTTTCTCACCATGGAATCAACAAAAACCCTCACTGTGGCCCTGATCCATTCCCGCCTTGATTACTGCAATTCTCTATTAATTGGCCTCTCCCGCACTAGACCTTCCCCTCTCCAGTCCATCCTTAATGCAGCAGCCAGGATCACCTATCTGGCCAATCATTACTATGACGCCTCCGCTCTGTGCGAGTCACTGCACTGGCTGCCTATACACTACATGATCCAATTCAAATTGCTTGTTCTCACCCACAAAGCTCTTCACAGTGCAGCACCCCCCTACATCTCCTCCCTCATCTCTGTCTATCACCCTACCCGTTCTCTACATTCTACAAATGACCTTCGACTAACATATGCATTAATCTGAACCTCCCATTCCCGGCTCCAAGACTTATCCCGAGCTGCACCAATTCTCCGGATTGCACTACCCCAAGCGCTGCAAAATATGTTGGTGCTATATAAATA
This sequence comes from Allobates femoralis, assembly GCA_033576535.1. Lineage (NCBI taxonomy): Eukaryota > Metazoa > Chordata > Amphibia > Anura > Aromobatidae > Allobates > Allobates femoralis. The sequence continues at coordinate 145,030,569 of JARQOC010000009.1, forward strand.
AAGATTATTATTATTAAACCATCTCTTGGGAAGGGATGTGTCACTCATATTGAGCATAGAAGCCTGGCTTCAGCATAAATTGAAAATGAAAAAAGAGCTAACACTCCATTTTGACCACTTTGTTGTTGTATGATCTCCTGCTGTGTACAGGTAATTGAGGTAGGTTATCTGTGTGTCTTTCTGAATTTAAGATATCAAGACAGCAGACGTCAAGTTGAAGGGAAAGATGAAGACATGGTCAGATCACTGTTCAGGGTCAGAATACTAGGAAGATACTGGATCAAAGCAAAAGGGCAAATCAATGATCAAAGGAGGTCCGATGACTGACAGCAATAAATCAAAACACAGAGCACAGATATAAGGCACACAGTCACCACTGAGCTTAAAGCTACGACTGGCAGTAATTGAATACAGAGAAGCAGCTAAATAGCAAGGTGACTACTTCAAAAAGTAGACACATGGAGGAAACCTTGCACACCCCACCACTGATTTGATGGCTGAGCTGCCTATCACCATACTGACAACTCAGCATTTCCCTGGCTCCAATTATTTGGCTGAATTGTTCATCACCATACTGACAGTTCAGCATGCCCCTGCCAAAAATTGGTAAGCTGAACTGTCACTCACTGTGCTCAGACTCACTGGCAGGAGGTATCCTGACAATCTGATGGAGAGCAGACATGGACTGTGTACACAGAGTAAACACCAGCGTGTGAGGTGATACTTTTATCTCCTGTGAAAACAAGCAAAGCAACATTTGGCCAGTGATAGCAGACTCCTTGTCGTCAGATGTCATATATGAATATTGTTTTTGTTTGCAGCTGGTGTAGGTCCTATAGTTATGGCAGACATATATTCGATATTGCGGCACAGAGACAGACGTAATGCATATACTTGCGTTGCTGTATGGTCTGCCCATCAGCCTAAAATTAATATTGGCTAGATGGATAAAGTTATATATGCCATGTCTCATATCTATAAAAAGCTAAAATCGCGATAAAATTGTGGAATTAAGGGGGCGAGGCCTGGACATGGAGGAGAGCGGGAGCTGAACTCTGGAGCACCTGCCTTTAACCCACCGCCGGGCTAAAACAGCCGGTACGTGACCCCTCAAAGTAACCCACATGCCATCTAAGAAGAAGGGCACCCGACCCCAGGAAGCCCGGGAGCGGTCAGTACCCCCCACAGGGAGGATTTCCCATTACCTCCGCAGCACTGCCCTGGAGCAGGAGACCGCCACAGGGAAGATGGCGGCCGTCGCTTCAGACAGGGCGGCCGATCAAAGGCGGCTCCACGTTGCTGAGAGCGACATGGAGGAGATATCGGCACAGCAGGAGAGACGGCAGGCGCCGGACCGGGAACCTTAGCAAAAGCTGGTAAAGTGTGTCCCTCTCCCTCCTCCACAGATTAACACCACGCAGGCTGGCAGAGCCATTCCTACAATAGCACAGACCCCTAGACCTGTCCCACCACCTCACCAGGTCAGTGGAGGGACAGATACCCAGGAGGCCCTGGCCCATAACATGCACCTGGCCCCCAAGATGGCGGAGACCCCGCGCTGAGAAACACAGGGGACGCCACTGAGACCCAGGTGCAGCACCAAGCAGATACACAAGCTACCTCGGTCTCAAAGGAATATAGTCAGCTGAGCGCTGACCAGTACATCGATAGAGAGGGGTCAGACTGCTACTAAACCATCACAGAGGCGTTCAGAGAGAGAAGGGACCACTCAAACTCCATTAACAAAGGGACTTATTATAAATTATACGGAGGGATCCCCCTGTGCCCAGGCGAACCCACCACTGGGGAATTTTACACACACTAGTTCCCCCTTACCTCATGGACAGATTCTGACGGACAACCCTCCAGGAGATCAGGGTATTTGGGATGACCTCAGGTCACGTATCCAGTCCATTCCAACCAGGGAGGAAATAGAAGGTTTTATCACCCGGATGGAAGCATCCTACAAAGCCGAGGCTAACGAACTTCGGGGTGAAGTCCATAAACTTAATATGAGAGTTTCCTCGACCGAATAATCCTCCCAGAATGTAGACGAGAGGCTACAGATACTTGAAGACAAAGTCACCTCACAAGCCTCTCAGTTAGAAAAAATGTTAGATTCCATGGAAGACATGGAGAACCGGGAGAGAAGGAACAATATCCGGATCAGGGGTCTTCCCGAAAGTATTGGCCCTAAAGACCTGGATTTTGCCCTTAAAAGTATATTCAATTCGATCAGGGAGGTGTCCGTGGATTCTGTTTTGGAATTTGATAGGGCCCATAGATCTCTGGGACCCCCACCTATGGAAGGAGATAGACCCCGAGATGTAGTGTGTAGGATCCATAAATACAAGATCAAAGAGACAATCTTTACTAAAGCCCGAGCTAAAGGACAGATTAAATACCAAGATTGCCCTCTTCAGCTACTGGCGGACTTATCAAGGCGCACCCTGCAAAAACGGAGGGCGTTCCGCCCCCTACTGGAGATACTAAGGCAACAGGACATACCCTACACTTGGGGGTTTCCATTTCGCCTCCAAGTGCGGAGAGACGGAGTGCTACACTATGTCACCCATCCTAGAGGTGTACCAGAGTTCACGGAGGCTCTGGGACTCCCTCCGGTAACTATCTCAACGGAGGAATGGCCGCGACAGTTTGGACTCCTGGACTGGATGCAGATGAATCCGGAGGCATCGAGGGGAAGCAGGAGGAGGGGGAGGGGGGCTTCACGGAGAGGAAGGAACAGAGGATGGAGAAGGGGTTCATTTAACAATGGATGAGGATTTAGATTCTTTTTTCAGCTGTGAAAGTTATGCCAACTGTTCCCCTGCATTTTAATGGTCTTTTTTTTTCCGGGGGAAATAATGGAGATGGTGGTTCGTGATGATTCATCTTTCTATCATAATTAATGTTTACTAAAGTTTCACGTCTCTTCTGTTATGTATAAAATGTTTACGTTTATCAATATAACACGGGGTAGTAGAGTATACACCGGCTCAGACATCTTAGGGCCCTTTCACATCAGCGTTTTTTTCAAATCGCGGCAGATGCGGTGAAAAAAACGCATCTGCCGCGATTACTGCATACCGGCTGCACTTGCGGCGCGGTTGCGGTTTTTGCCATGCAAAGTATAGGCGGACTTGCGGCAAGTGCGGTTTTGCACTTGCGGCAGGTGCGGCCGCGAAAAAAACCGCGGTCAGCCGCGTTTTTTTTTCGCGGCCGCACCTGCCGCAAGTGCAAAACCGCACTTGCCGCACCTGCCGCAAGTCCACCTATACTTTGCATGGCAAAAACCGCAACCACGCCGCAAGTGCAGCCGGTATGCGGTAATCGCGGCAGATGCGTTTTTTTCACCGCATCTGCCGCGATTTGAAAAAAACGCTGATGTGAAAGGGCCCTTAGACATACCTGTCTAAATCTATAAATAATCTACTTAGGTTTAGGCGTTGTTGTTTGGATAGAGTATTTTTATCCGTTTCTATTATATAAAAATACAAATATAGTCCGCGGTGGGGGGGTCTGTTCCTTGGTGGTCAGGCTACACCTCACCGGGATATAGTCACCTGTCTTTAGGAAGACTGGTCGAATAGACCACCCCAAATAGTTATCCCAGATTATTCTGGGAATTTTCTCTGTTTCTAACTCTTCTCTTTTTTCTCTCTTTTCTTCTTGCTCCCCTTTTTCTCTTTTCTACTAAATAGTCGGGTAATCTGCTTAACCTTCTCATCCTTGGGCCTCTGGTTCACTCCTTCTTTATTTCCCCCTTTCTAATCATCTCCCCTTTTTTAGTCTCCTAGTTTCTTTTCTTCCCTCCCTTACCTCGATCCCAGTGCCGACCATGTCAACATTAAAAATCTGTTCCCTCAACGTGAAGGGATTCAATACCCCCCAAAAGAGGTCACAGATTTTATACACTGCTCATAAACAGAAGTGTCAGATCTTGATGTTACAGGAGACTCACTTTAAACCAGGACATGTACTGAGCCTCCGTAACAGATACTTCTCGGATTGGTACCATTATACGAACCCAGAAGCGAGAACGAAGGGTGTGTCCATTGCAGTTCACAGGTCGCTGATACACGAGATTCTTGATACCTGTATTGACCCACAAGGCCGATACATTTTTCTTAAGAGGAGGATTGCTGGATCTTTGCTAACTATCGTTAATTGGTACCTGCCTAATAGGTTTCAAACGAAGACGTGAAGGTCGTATCTACTGCGGCTGACAGCCTTCGCAGAGGGATCAACCATTATCGGAGGGGATCTCAATTTCACCCTGGACCCGGTGTCGGACTCATCCTCTGGTAAGAGATCTATACCAAATAAACGGCTTGCCTCCATTAAAAAACTCTTTCACACTCTGAGGCTCATAGACATCTGGAGAACTTTAAATCCACAAGGGAGAGATTCACGTATTATTCCCCAGTACATAATTCGTACAGTAGAATAGACCTATTTATCACTAGCCATAACCTACTTTCCTGGAACCCTGAGGCAACCATAGGGGATATTTTATTGTCAGACCATGCCCCCACTTACTTGACTCTTACTTTGCCAAACACTAGCAGTAGACCCTGGACTTGGAGACTTAATGAACATCTATTGAAAGACGAGTTATGTTTGAAGGAGGTAAAAGAGACTATAAAGTCCTTTGGACAAGACCACGCTACTGACCCCACCCCTCACCCCACAAAATGGGAGACCCTAAAATGTGTATTGAGAGGGGTGTTTATAAAACATGGCACTCGTCTGAAAAAAAATAATACAAAATTAATAGAAGACTTACTTTCTCAGATTCACGTATTGGAAACTGCACACAAACAGACTTTGACTAAAGAGACTCTTACAGAACTGACCTTAAAGAAGAAAGAGCTTAAAGATATACTGGACCAAAATTACCGTAGATATTCTGAAAAATCTAGGAGCTATTTTTATACTAATTCAGATAAATGCGGTCGTCCCTTGGCCAGACTGCTCCATCCTCGGTTAAACCCGACATTTATCCCTACCATCTCCACCAGAACGGGAGGTCGCACATCTTTGCCGAAGGAAATATTGGAGGAATTTAGACAGTATTACCTTGATCTTTACAATATCAAGGGAGAGTTGTCAGATATGCCCCCATTGGTACTGTCGGACAAGATTAGGAGATATATAGATAAAACAGCGATCCCTACACTAGCTAAGGAGGCGGGTGCGATGTTGGAGGAGGAGATCTCAGAAGAGGAATTGACACGGGCTATCCAGTCTACCCCGTCTGGGAAGAGTCCGGGTCCTGACGGATTCTTGCCTAACTTTTATAAATTACTTCAGACTCAGCTGACTCCCGCAATGTTAAGGGTTTTTAATTCTGTGTTGAGGGGCTCTGATTTCGTGCCTCAATCTTTAGAGGCCCATATCAGCGTCATACCTAAACCAGGGAAAGACCCATCTTCGGTATCGAATTACAGGCCGATTTCGCTGCTGAATGTGGACATTAAACTATTCTCTAAAATACTTGCGGACCACTTAGCTCCGCTTCTCCCTTCTGTGATTGACGCGGACCAAGTGGGCTTTGTCAGAGGCCGGGAGGCTAGGGATAACACTATCAGGACCCTCCTCCTTATAGCCAAGGCCAAGTGCTCTTCAGCTTCACTTGGTCTGATTTCTGTGGATGCTGAAAAGGCCTTTGACAGAGTCCATTGGGGGTTTATGAAGGAGGCGCTGATCCAACTTGGCCTGGGCCCTCAGTTTTTACATGGAATCATGGCCCTATACTCCTCCCCGTCTGCTAGGGTGAGGATTGGGGGAATCCTGTCTTCCTCGTTTAATATCACAAACGGGACTAGGCAAGGATGTCCATTATCACCCCTGCTATACATTATTGTTATGGAGCATTTAGCCACAGCAATCAGAGCCAACACTGACATTCACGGGATAGAACTGGGTCACAATCACCATAAGACAGCTCTGTTTGCTGACGATCTCCTCCTCTATGTCTCGCCGCCTCTGATATCTATTCCTTCCATTTTGAGGGAATTTGAACAGTTTGAGCGGTTAAGTAACTTTAAGGTCAACTGTTCCAAAACAGAAGCTCTTAATATCTCTCTACCCGGAGATTTGGTTTCTCACTTGTCCAGACAGTTTCCACTCAAATGGAGGGAGGAAGCTATCAAATACTTGGGAGTTTACATCCCAAAAGATCTTAGACAATTGTTTAAATTGAACTATCTTCCCCTCCTAACTGACGTAGAGAAGGCTTTCTCTTCATATCGACAATTGAGGCTATCCTGGTTCGGGAGAATGAACGTTATTAAAATGGATGTTCTAACTCGAATCCTGTACATCTTTCAAACAGTGCCTATTCCCCCGGACAAAATGTTTTTTGCTAAAATACAATCCCTCATTATTAAATTTACCTGGAATGGGAAGAAATCTAGGTTGGGGATCCATATACTTTCCTTACCTAGATCTAGAGGTGGGGTCGGGTTGCCCAATATTCATAGATACTTTTTAGCCTCTTCTCTTGCCAGAGCCATTGATTGGCACTATAGTACATCCAACAAGAAATGGGTGGAGGTGGAGCAGGATGGTCTGGAGATCCCGCTAAGACATTTACTCTGGATCCCCCGCAGGGATATAAAAGGACTACCTCCCCTTTCTGACATGACCAAGACCACTATGCAAGTGTGGCAATCGGTAACTAAAACATTGTACACAGAAGGCAAACTTAGTCCTCTCGCCCCCCCTTTTTTACAGTCCGGCTTTTTTGCCTGGGTTTGGTAGGCAAAGATTTCTGTGCTGGCAGAGTGTGAACGACACCCGAATGGGACAGACCCTTTCCAACGGGGATTTACCCTCAATGAGGGAGATCCAATCTATAGAGCCTACTAGACCTCTTAGATGGTTTGAATTCCTCCAATACAAATCATTCTTATTCCCGTCCGGAAATGAGTGCAGGGTGAGATTGACACCAAATACGCTGGAGAGATTGTTTCAACAGGACTTCCCCCCCGAAACGCAAAATTTCGACCTTATACTTGGCTTTAGGTTCCCTATGCAACCAGGACACCTTACACTTCCAGCGGTCTTGGGAAAGGGAATTAAACAGGAACATCGCTGTCAACGAGTGGCAGAAATGCTTTTTATTTACGCACAAATTAGCGAGTGCCTCTATCGCACAAGAGAAGAGTTACAAACTGCTCACCAGATGGTACTTATGCCCTGTAGATTTACACCGTGTGTACCCTGAAATTTCGGACAGATGTTGGCGTTGTGGGAAAGCACCAGGGACGATGCTCCACATTTGGTGGAGTTGTGATGAGATCCAGCGGTTCTGGTCTGAGGTGTTCGGCATTTACACACGAATAACTGGTAAACAGGTTAAATGTTGCCCTGAAGTAGCTCTATTATCCATCTTTCCGGGTCCTATTGGGCTTAACAAGAAAGATATACTTCGTTTCTGTGTCTCAGCCGCCCGTACACTAATTCCAAGATTCTGGAAAACCCCTCAAGTACCTTCCTTACTTGACTGGTTCAAGGAGATGACTGACTTATTTAGAATGGAGGAATTGGTGGCTGATGCTTCAGGTTCTCGTGACAAATTCTCAGTGACCTGGACTGAATGGATTCTTTACCAGGACTCGATTGTCCTGGGGAGAATTCCCTCTGAAGTTGATTAGATGGTACGATAAATGGTCGGCACGGGCTCGAGGTCTCTCTTAACCCTTTTTCTCTCCCCTCTTTAGACCCATCCCCTTCATTTCTAGACCCGATTGAATTAATACAGTGTATATTTTCCCCCCTAATATCTCTATTTTTTTCTTTTTTCTCTTCTTTTTTTTTCTCTTTCTCTCTCTTCACTTAACTTTCTTTTTACCCACTCTAGACTTTATATTAGCTTTAGTTTTGGGGACTACCTGTTGGTTTATCCCTTTTATGAAAGCTCTAGCAATATCGATAAGAGTTTCATACATGTCACCAGGAGGGATACCGTTGGAGACAAATCTATTCAAGAGGGACTGAATTTTCTGATGACACTGCGACGCCTAATTTTCACTGATGCTAGGTTGTCAGTACAGAGTCAATAAGTGTTACATCATCAGCGACATGTTTACTACTGTCCAACTTGACGAAAAGGAGTTACGGTAGTTACTTTTATATATTTCGAGAATATACCAACTCCCTCTAGTTCAGAGGTCCATAGATTAGGGTAGGGGTCTCATGTTCCCCTATTTACAGTTTTTGATCAAGATACAGATCACCTTACACCTAAGGAGGGTGTTTCTCTCCATGATTGTATATTGAATGACATTTTGTTTAGCTGACTCAACGGTGTATTCCTCATTCGATGTTTTGAATTATATTTATACTTATTTGTATGACATGTACTGTTTTACCCTTTTCTCTATAATTAATAAAAAGAGATTAACCATCAAATTGTGGAATTCATACCTTCCACCTTGGATCTCCAGGGGGCAGATATCCTTACAATCAGAGATCTCCTAATTTTTGGTACTTGGTGGTGATTCTCATTTACTATCCACCATCTGAGGTCACCAAGGAGTGTGACTTTTACCTAATAAAAGCAGATTCTGACATAGAGCAATTGTTCAGTATTGGGAGATACAGCTCATTGTAAGTCTGCACCATTTCCTAATTTCTAATTGGAGTGCTCCCCTTCGCAAGATCTGTGCCATACATATGACAACAGGTCTATTCATTTTCTGTTTATCCCTTTTATTTTTATGTGACTGCATATACTGTATTGTCTTTTCCCATTTGTAACATCTTTTGTAATTTTCCATAAGCACTGCCTAATAGTTGGATTACATGTATAAAATGTAGTAGCTGTGGTCCTCTTGCTCTATAAATTGTATCCCTGAAGCCTCATGAGGCCAAACGTTAATAGTGTCCAATCGGCCAGAATTAAATGATTTTTGATGGCAGCTAGTTTAATTTTGGATTTTGCGGAGCTTGGAATTGACTGTACCGAAGTATATATTGTATTTTTCGGACTATAAGGCACAATGTTTCCCCAAATTTGGGGGGAAAGTGGGGATGCATCCTATAATCTGGATGTACAGTGTGGGGCTGTGGTTGTTGGGGAGGCAGCGGTGGTGAAGCAGGTCACTGGAGGCAGGAGCGAGTTACCAGTGGCAGGAGCAGGCTATAGAGCACCTGCCGGTGATCAAATGGACTCGCTAATTACGTAAGCTACTTTAATATTCACTGCTCTCCCCCACCCAGCACCTCTCATCACTGAAGCTGGTGCTTAGAGGTGGACGAGTAATGGGCAGGGGAGCGACATATATTAAATGGCTTAAACTGTGAGCACATGTGATCACCTGCTGCTGCAGCAATCACATGTGCCGGCAATTAAAGAGAATGCTTCCCACGCACACTGTGTGGGAGCGGTGAATATCCTGGCAGGCGGCAGTGGATGGATGATAATACTGTCCATCGCCATGTCCTGCTCTCATCCTGGCAGCCGGAAGCGTGTAGAGCTCAGCACTGTGATGTCGTGCTCTGTGCACTTACATGCTACAGTGCTGGATTGGGAGCAATGGTTATTATTTTAAGTGTGCACCGTGATGAGGACCAAATTCCTGGATGGGGGCAAATACCAGGATGGGACCATATACAAGGATGGGGCATATACCAGGATGGGGCCATGTGCCATATATCAGGTTCGGGTCATATACAGGATGGGGGATATATTTCACAATAGAGGTCATATACAGGATGGGGGCAATATATCTGGATGGAGTCATACACCAGAATGGGGTCCCAATACAAGGATAGTGGTCATATATGGAATGGGGGCATATACCAGGATGGGGTTCCTATAACGGATGGGGGCATATACCATGATAGGGCACATATACAGCATGGTGGCCATATACCAGGATGAAGATCATATTCTAGGATGGTGGACATATGCAAGATGGACGATCAACCTTGATGGGAGTCATATACTGGGATGGGACCATATACCAGGATGGGGTCATATACAGCATGAGACTATATACAGGGATGGGGGACATATACCATGAAGATGACCATATTCCAGGATGATGACCATTTACTAAGATGGAGGACATATACCAGGATGAGGACCATATATCAGGATGAGCGTCATATTCCAGGATGGGGGACATTAGTACAGAATATGGGGACATTACAGCCATTACAGTGTCATCAGCAGATCCCCCCCATAACAATGCCTCATGACCACATTTTTTTCTTCAATTTTTTTCCCTATTTTCTTCCTTTAAAACCTAGGTGCATCTTATGGTTCGATGTGTATTATAGTCTGAAAAATACGGTATATACTCGTGTATTGAAATCGGCTGCTTATATACAATACATTCCCTGGGAAATGCTCAATAACCGGCCTAGTATTGAAAGCCCTTGCCTCGCCCATCATTATCAGTTAATTATGGTATTGTTCTGATGATTGCTGGCAAGCAGAGTGCTGTTTTTTACAATAACTATCTATGAGAAATTTTAGATTCAGTGAATTAGTAATTAATGACATGAGATGTGAATTTATTGATTTTGAAGTCCTTTATGTAGGTGAGTGATCTGCTAAAATGGTATAAATCCATCATAAGCCATGCTTGTTCTCGCAGCTCTCAGCTCTCCCCCTCTTCTTTCACAGTGTGAGATAGCTTTAGTAAGGCATAGGGGTTGGTACGGAGATTTCCAAAAAATGGAGATGGAAGAAAGTTTCTCAGGAGGGCAAAGACAATAGGCCATAGACAAAGAGGAAATAAATACAGGGTATAAAGTGTACTGATATACAGTATGAGCAGTGAAGACAGCAGTGCTCTAGACAAACCCACAAAACAGAGCTTACATTCAGTCTATATGATCAGGACAGACATTCCCACAAGGCTGCAAACTGCATATCATGGGGTTTGAAAATGAACAACAGAATGAAGCAAAGTCACACATAGAAATCATGGGGCCCCATAGCAAAAGTCCAAATTGAGCTCCATCCCCCTAAAAAAATGTGACAGTCATTTGGGATCACAGCATGAGAGGTGTCATAGAATAAAGTACCGGTATCTCCCAACTTTTTAATTACAGGGAAAGGGACTTGAATTACGCCATGTACACAGACATAGTGTTCCTATTGAAGGCCCTTACTAGAAATGGGAGAATCAAATAAAGCAGACAAACGGGGGGGAAGGAGCCAGCACTACCTAGGATAGTATACAATATAAAAAGTGCTTTGCATATATTTATTCTGAACTGTACTATAATGTAAAATGAGATATTTTGCAAATATCTGATCAATTTTTGAGCTAACCTTACGGGTCAAGGCAAATCTCAATAGGTCGGTCCTAGTCTAAATATTTTATTTAAGTGGTGCCATATGACCTCCCTAAAAAATTGCCAGGTAAATACCCATTGCACCTCGCAGCAGGCTGCCAGCTCCTCTGAGAGGCAACACAGGTGTCTTTATACCGCTGTACAGTCACCTACAACCCACAGATAAGGGCGGTTGTAGCACCAGCGTCTAGCCATGCTGTCAGGGAGGTGACCGGTGGCATCTATAGACACAAGGTTACCATAAGGCTCTGCCACTCAGATACATGTGAAGCATAGTGTCAGAGCAGCCTATTGGTCACGCCCTGCTATTAGATCAGGCGGGCTGCTCCGCACTGATTACATGCTTCACATGCCATACGACCTCCTATATACATTAAAAGCAGAACCATAAAAGCAGCATATATATATACCGTATATACTCGTGTATAAGCCGACCCCCCCCCTACTTTTTCCCCCAAAAACTGGGAAAACATTTTGACTCGCGTATAAGCCGAGGGTGGACCCCAGCACAGGTATACAACCCCCAGCAGTGAAGTATACAGCCCCCAGCAGTGTGATATACAGGCCCTCCCAGTGGTATACAGGTCCCAGTAGTATGGTATACAGCCACAAGGACAGGTATACAGCCCCCAGCAGTAAGGTATACAGGTCCCCCCAGTGGTATACAGCCCCCAGCAGTATTGTATACAGCCCCCAGCAGTGAGGTATACAGGCCCCCCCAGTGGTATACAGGCCCCAGTAGTATAGTATACAGCAGGCCCCCAGTGGTATACAGCAGGCCCCCAGTGGTATACAGCAGGCCCCCAGTGATATACAGCAGGCCCCAAGTGGTATACAGCAGGCCCCCAGTGGTATACAGCAGGCCCCAGTGGTATACAGCAGGCCCCAGTGGCACTCGCCCCCCCATACTGTGCAGAGTTCCCCCACTGCATTATCTTACGATCCAGCGTCTTCATCACCGTGGGTCCTCCAATCCATCCTCGCGCGCTGTGTTCCCGGTCTCATGTGACCCGGCCGTCGCAGTGCGATGACGTCATCGCGCCGGGTCACGTGAGACCCGAACACAGCGAGCGAGCAAGGACTGGAGGACCCGCGGTGATGAAGACGATGGATGGTAAGATAATGCAGCGGGGGGGCTCTGCACAGTGTGGGGGGCTCTGCACAGTATGGGGGGCGAGTGCCACTGGGGGCCTGCTGTATACCACTGGGGGCTGTATGCACGGCTCCCCCTGCCGCTGTGATGGGCGGGGGAGCCGTGCATATCTAATGAGCGGCACCACGTGACGGGCCGCTCAGTCAGCAGCCTCCCCCCGCCTCCTCCAGCCTCCCCAGCATCCGGACACAGCCCCCACACACCACATACCGTATTGACCCGTGTATAAGCCGAGGGGGGGACTTTTCAGCCCATTTTTTGGGCTGAAAAACTCGGCTTATACACGAGTATATACGGTATATAAATATATATATATTTTAGATATTATCGAACATCTCAGAACCGCTCTCATATCGCTAGATGGATCAGTCCTCAGCATATGCAGTACATGCTACACATGCCTTGACAATCTCAGAACTGACCCTCACAGCCCCAGGCCTTACCATGAATGAAGGCGGAACAGGCCCAAGTAAATGGTGCTTGCAATGAACAGCGTCTGTGGAAAGGATAATGCAGCTGAATGTGAACAGCTACCAAGGTCAGTTATTGAAAAGAGAGAAAGAATAGCAAAACTAAACCGGGTCGGTTTAGCTTGAGCCTGCCCCTACTTTATTCATGAATTTGCTGGCCAGGCGCTGTGAGGGTCACTTCTGAAATGTCCAGGTATGTGTGGCATCAGCTGCATATACTGGAGCCTGTTCTGCCTTAATTCACATGCAGCGGTCTAGCATCATGGGAGCGGTTCTTAAATGCTCCAGGTAAGTGCTACTATTATTATTATTATTATTAACAATTTATAGAGCACCATTGATTCCATGGTGATGTACATGAGAAAGGGTTACATACAAACAAGTTAAAAATACAATGAACAAACTAACCTCAACAGACCAATACAGACAGGAGAAAGGACCTTGCCCTGGCGGGTTTACATTATACAGGGCAGTGGGGAGAGAGACAGTAGGCTGCTCTGATGGTGGTGGAGCGCCGGGTCCGATGGTGCTAGAGCGCAAGGTCCAGTGGTGGTGGAGCGCCAGGTCCAGTGGTTGTGAGGTGGCACTGTGGTCACTGCAGGCTGTAGGCTGTTCTGAAGAGATGGGTTTTCAGGTTCCGCATGAAGGTTCCCAGTGTAGGGGACAGTCGGACGTTTTGAGGTGCAGAATTCCAGACAATGGGGGATGCTCGGGCGAAGACTTGCAGGCAGTTAGATGAGGAACGTACAAGTGTGTAGGAAAGAAGGAGGTCTTGGGAGGATTGAAGATTATGAGCTGGATGATATCGTGAGATTAGTTCAGAGATGTATGAGGGGGACAGATTGTGGACAGCTTTGTAAGTCAGTGTTAGTTGTTTGAATTGGATACGTTGGTGAATTCAGAGCCTGTGGTGGGATTTGCAGAGGGGAGAAGTGGAGGAATAGCGAGGAGAGATGTGGATTAGTCAAACAGCAGCGTTTAGGACAGATTGGAGAGGTGCAAGAATGTTAGCAGGGTGGCCACAGAGGAGGAGGTTGCAGTAGTCGAGGCGGGAGATTATGAGGGCATGCAGGGTTGAGAAAGGGACAGATTCTGGAAATATGTTTGAGTTTGAGGCGGCAGCAGGTGGCAAGGGGCTTGGATGTGCGATTTGAAGGACAGGGCAGAGTCAAGGGTTACACTGAGGCAACTGTCTTCGGGTACAGGGCAAAGTGTGATGTCATTTATTGTGATAGATTGATCTGGTAAGGAAGGTGTGTAAGGTGGAGGAAAGATGATGAGTTCAATTTTGTCTACATTGAGTGTTAGGATGTGAGAGGAAAAGAAGGAGGATATGGCTGATAGACACTCCAGGATTTTGGACAGGAGAGACATCTGGGCCAGAGAGGGAGATCTGAGTGTCACATGCGTACAGGTGATACTGGAAGCCATGGAACTTTATGAGTTGTTCCAGGCCAAGGGTATTTTAATGGTTAAGCTTTTTTTTATGTGCAGGCCATATGGCACAACTTAAATGAAATACAAAATAGTAGGACCACCTTAAGGAGAATTGCCTTGATGTGGCAAGGTGGCTCAAAAAACGGATCAATTATTTGCCAAAAATTTCAATATTATAATATAATTGCAGTTTGGAATGAATTTGTACACAGCATGTTTTACATTGCATACTATCTTCAGGTTGAGCTGACTCTCTTCTTGTTTTTTAATCTATTGAAGCCTCTGATGCATCGGTTAAGTCAGTAGTCTGTGACGGCTGGAGGGGTGGTGTGAACTTCCTTACCATCTAACATTCCCAGTTCTTGTTTTGACTAGCCAGGCTAGTGCAATATCAGCTTTGTGCTATGACGCTCATACAACCTTACGTCAGCCCAACTAATCAAAAGATGAGCTAGGAATGTGAGGTAATATGGAGATTTGCAGGCCTCCTGTCCAGGGGTCACAGATTACTTACCAAGCCGATGGACCAAAGTCCTGTGAATCGACTCTCCCATCTCTAGTTCACACCCACTATGAGACCCCATTTATGACCCTCATTCAGCCTAAGTAACTTGATTCCAGCTCACCCAGTTGCCCTATGCTCATCCACCTGGAGCTCAGATACCGGCCTCCAATCAAGGAGAATAGAAAAAATTGGAGCTCGGCTCAACAGGACTGGATTTTTCTTTTCTTTTTCAAAAGAAAGTAAAGTGCATACAAAAGAAAAATTTAACATGGCCGACATGATCCAGTCGACGCATTTCGACTGCACTTAGCAGTCTTACTCATCATGCATAGTGCAGTCGAAACGCGTTGACTGGGTCATGTCGATGTAAATTTTTCTTTTGTATGCACTTTACTTTCTTTTGAAAAAGAAAAAGAAAAGAAAAATCCAGTCCTGTTGAGCCGGGCTCCAATTTTATCCTCATTCAGTATGATGCTCCTTAAAATGTTCTCTTTCCCCCCACACTCACAGTGATACCCACACATTGAATTTCTCATACAATTCGCCCCAAGGTACCCTCACATGTACAGTATGATGCCCTCAGCAAAGTATGATGCCTCCACAAAGTATGATACCTTCACAGTGCCACCAACACAGAGCATGCCACCATAATGCACTGATATAATATGATACTATCATTTCCCCCCACCACATAGTATGATGCCTCCAACAGTCCCCTACAACAAAGTGATGTCCACACAATTCCCTCAGAACGTATGATACATCCACGGTCCCACGCACACTTTAGGAAACCCAACAGTACTGGTAGGGGTGTAAACTACAACATGTGCAGGGGTTACAATCACTCCTGGAGCCTAGGGGGCCCCAAAAGTCCCTTTAACAACTGCGGAGGATGCAAAAGCAAAAATAGTGTCTTATCTTTACAACACACTAGAACCAAACAGATGTCACTGTTCACCTGAGCCAAGTCTTGATTCACTTTTGTGGTTCCTTCATCTCACGGCTGCGTGGATCATATACACATATTACCTTCAGATTTCCAAAAGTCACTTTGGCTTGTAGAAAAGCAGTAATGCTATTAAAGATTTGCAATAATTGGGGCCCCATACTAGCTTTCGCATCGGGCCCATAAGCTTCATGTTACTGCCCACACAGTATGATGCCCCAGAGTATAATTTTCCCACACTACTCCAACACACATTATAATTCCCCACAAAACAATATGAGGCCACAACAGCCCCTTTCACTCACACTATGAGGCTCCCATAGACACCTGCATACACATTAAGAGGACCATGTGTGCCTGCCACAGGTATTGGCAACAAAATATAAATTTAGTTACCTAGCCCTATTCCCTTGATGTGCTGCTCCAGTCTGTACTGTGTGCGGATTGAGGCATCGCACAGCAGGTGTGATCTAGGAGTCTCAGGTGCACAGGGTGGATGGTGAAGTAGGGGCCATCAATTCCATTGTATTGTATTATGTGTTGATGCATCTAGTCCTGCACTGTAGCATTGTGTGCTGTACTGTGTCATGTCTTTGTAGTCTCAGGGGATATATTTACTTCAGTGCTCTAGTATTGGTTTGGTGCTTCTAGGGTGTTATGTTGTGCTAGGTTGTGGTATTTGGAAGTTAGATTTTCTTTTATTTGTCAGAACACGATGGCTGAAGGGAGGACTGTCCTGAGACTGATATGATGAGCATGCAGACAACTCATCATGTTCCCCGTATTTTGACACGTGCTGCTTTTTTTCGCACAATTACTCAGCACTCTGTGTTCTTCACGCTCCCGTAGCATTTGCCATGACCTATTCACATTGTCCCACCTCTCGTCACTGTATTTGCTCTATGTCTTTGGCACAGCCTTCAGTGTTATGTGACTAGTGAAGTGCTTAAAAACAAACTGTCTCTTTGTCTTAGTTCTTTTAAACCACAAAACAAAAAAAAACAAAGCGAATATTGCAACCTCATCACCCTGATAACAGATGGTTTCCTGTGCACTGATGCCCTAAGTCAGTGATGGTGAACCTTTCCGAGACCGAGTGCCCAAACTGCAACCTAAAACCTAATTATGGTATTTATAACAAAGTGCCAACAGGGCAATTTAACCTAAATCACTGAAGTGGCCATCTCAAGCGCTGTACAGGGGGAGAGCCAGCAGATGCCAACTCTCTTCCCTGTACAGTGCTTGCCATCCTGAAACCCTGATGATCTATCCTGACCCTCTCCTTGAAGTTATGTCCCTTCTCCTGATCCTCTTCTTTTGTAGTAATGTCCCCACCCTGATCCCCTTCTTGTAGTAATGTCCCCATCCTGATCCCCTTCTTGTAGTAATGTCCCCATCCTGGTCCTCATTATCTAGTAATGTCCCATCCTGGTCCTCATTATCTAGTAATGTCCCCATCCTGGTCCTCATTATCTAGTAATGTCCCCATCCTGGTCCTCATTATCTAGTAATGTCCCCATTCTGATCCGCTTCTTGTAGTAAAGTCCCCATCCTGGTCCTCTTCTTGTAGTAATGTCCCCATCCTGATCCGTTTCTTGTAGTAATGTCCCCATCCTGATCCCCTTCTTGTAGTAATGTCCCTTATCCTGATCCTCTTCTTGTAATAATGCCCCGTCCTGATCCTGTTCTTCTAGTAATGCCCCATCTTGGTCCCCTTCTTGTAATAATGTCCCCATCCTGATCCTCTTCTTGTAGTAAATTCCCCATCCTGGTTCCCTTCTTGTAGTAATGTCCCCATCTGATCCCCTTCTTGAAGTAATGTCCCCACCCTGATACCCTTCTTGTAGTAATGTCCCCATCCTGATCCTCTTCTTGTAGTAATTAGAGGAGCAGCACCACATACCAACAGGATCCTTTTCCAGTATCTTTATTCCAGCACCCCAGTGCTGGGGTGCTGGAATAAAGATGCTGGAATAAAGATACTGCAAAAGGATCCCGTTGGTATGTGGTGCTGCTCCTCTTTTTATTCATTTACTGCTTGTTGACTAGGATGACTCCCTAGTAGTAGACGGGCACCACAATGGAGGTTTAAGTTTTCCTCAGTGGCTGTGGGTGCTGCAGGCTCTTGTTGATTCTTCTTGTAGTAATGTCCCCATCCTGATCCGCTTCTTGTAGTAATGTCCCATCCTGATCCTCATTCTTGTAGTAATGTCTCATCCTGATCCTCTTCTTGTAGCTAATGTCCCCTCCTGGTCCCTTTCTTGTATAATGTCCCATCCTGTCCCCTTCTTATAGCAATGTCCCATCCTGATCCTCTTCTTGTAGTATGTCCCCATCCTGATCCCCTTCTTGTAGTAATGTCTCATCCTGATCCTCTTCTTGTAGTGAAAGTCCCCATCCTGGTCCCCTTCTTGTAATAATGTCCCCATCCTGATCCTCTTCTTATAGTAATGTCCCCATCCTGATCCCCTTCTTGTAGTAATGCTTCTCATCCTGGCCCCCTTCTTTAGTAATGTCCCCATCCTGATCCTCTTCTTGTAGTAATGTCCCCATCCTGATCCCCTTCTTGTAGTAATGTCCACCATCTGATCCCCTTCTTTGTACTAATGTCCCCATCCTGGGCCCCTTCTTATAGCTAATGTCCCCATCCTGATCCTCTTCTTGTAGTAATGGGCCCCTTCCTGATCCCCTTCTTGTAGTAATGTCTCATCCTGATCCTCTTCTTGTAGTAATGTCCTAATCCTGATCCCATTCTTGTAGTAATGTTTCATCCTGGTCCCCTTCTTGTACTAATATCCCCATCCTGGCCCCCTTCTTGTAGTAATATCCCCATCCTGATCCTCTTCTTGTAGTAATGTCCCCATCCTGATCCCCTTCTTGTAGTAATGTCCCCATCCTAATCCACTTCTTGTAGTAATATCCCCATCCTAGTCCCCTTCTTGTATTAATGTCCTTTATCCTGATCCTCTTCTTGTAGTAATGCCCCATCTTGATCCTCTTCTTCTAGTAATGCCCCATCCTGGTCCCCTTCTTGTAATAATGTCCCCATCCTGATCCTCTTCTTGTGGTAATGTCCCAATCCTGGCTCCCTTCTTGTAGTAATGTCCCCATCATGGTTCCCTTCTTATAGTAATGTCCCCATCCTTGTCCCCTTGTCGTAATGTCCCCAATCCTTGTTCCCTTGCAGTAGTGCCCCATCCATGTTCATTGTAGTAATACCCCATCCTGTCCTAATATGGTAGTAATGTGCCCCATCTTTGTCGTCATCCTGTAGTAATGCCCCATTCTGCCCCATCATGTAGTAATGTGCTATCCTGTCCAGGTATGTGAAGCCAAATATCCGACTCTTCAATTTCCGTGAATCTGACTCCAACTCCACCCAAAATGGACACAGACTCTGACTCCACAGCCCTGATCCTGCACCAACCTTGTAGTAATGCCCCATCCTGTAATGATGCTTCATCCTGTAGTAATGCCCCCATGATGAAGTAATGCCCCCATCTGGTAGTATTGCCCCTCCTGTCCCCACCTGGTAGTATTGTCTTATCCTATAGTAATGCTCCATCCTGCCCCTATTTTGTAGTAATGTGCCATCCTGCCCCATCATGAAGTAATGCCCCCTCCTGCCCCCATCTGGTAGCATTGCCCCATCCTGCCTTTTCATATAGTAATGACTCCTCCTGTCCCTATCTGGTAGTATTGCCCCATCCTGTAGTAATTGACTAACCGTAGCCGGGGGGTACACATCTCAGGCTGTCGCTGCTCCCTGTCATGTTTCCGCGCCCGATGCTGTGTAGGCCCGGTGGTCCAGATCAATAGGGGATGGCTGAACAGTAAGGGATTTAGTAGTCTTGTCGTGATGCCACCTGCGGGTGTTCCGGTGATCTCACCGGCGCTGCTTGGCCTCCGGGGGATGGAATGCAGCAAGATGGGACGCTCCCCACAGGATGAGCGGGAGTTCCTGGGGCCTAGAGCTGCACGTGATGGTGTATGGCAACTCGTAGTACTGCTGTCGGGCTCAGGAATAATGCACAGACACATCAAAGTCTTTTGGGTACCTTTACTGTTGTCAACAGGTACACTCGGACCGGGTGATGAGGTTGTCGTTCCTGGAGTTTCCACAGCAAGCAGTGTGTAGGCTTCCTTTCTCTTATACTCTGGATGGGTCGGGGAGGATATAGAATCCTGCCGGACCGGGTCGTACATTCAGTGTAGTGAGTTTCACCTGGGTTATCTGCACTGAGGGCACTGTTAAAGGTGGTCAGCTAGCCAGGCCTCTTCCCTGGGCTCTTGTCCATGGGTGCTTCCAAGTGTACAGGGGGCTAAACTCCCTGGTTGCAATGCTGGTTTCTCTTGTGACTGGCGTGGTAGCCCTCACAGCTCGGTTCCAGTAACCGGTTGGTGATGGAGAGTTAAGATAACTCTGTTGCTCCCGAGAGGTGCTCTTCTCCTTTACTCTGACCCCAGTTGCAAGGGTCTCTCACGTGCTAGGTGGACTGGTTTGGGCCTATTTAGTTCAGGGACCAGTATTACACCCTCCTGCAGCTCTCCTAGCGTTTGCACACTCTAATGTTTCTCTATCCAGGACCTTATTTATAGGGGGAAGTGGCACAAAATGACCAGTGGAGCTCCCCTACAGACCTGGGGTGAAACAGGTGTTCTAAGGTGTTGTTAGGTGTTTTATTTGTTTGTGAGTGATGCTTGCTATTTCCACTCCATTTACGTACCAAGGGTTCTGTGGTGCCCAACAGGGTGCCAGGGTGCCACATAATGCTTCATCCAGAGTAATGTGCCATTCTGCCCCCATCATGAATGCCCCCTCCTGCCCCCATCTGGTAGTAATGCCCCCTCCTGTAGTAATGTGTCATCCTGGCCCCATACACTAGTAATGCACCAATCAAGCAGAGATGCTCTATATTATTTTTTTGCAGTGATGCCCGCATCCTAGAGTCACACATGCGACAGTGTCGGCCTACGAGAGAGAGTCGGAGCGAAGAGAAATGTCTCCTCCGATCCAATCCAGCTTTGAATTGCTGGCGCGATGGCACCAGCAGTTCAAAGCGGCAGTGAGAGGGGAGGCCGTGTGCCAACAGAAAGGGCGCTGCCCTAGGTTTGCCATCATTGCCCTAAGTCAAAGGGGTGATGACCATAAAAAAAACAGTTCTGCAGTCCAGCAGCTAAGGAGTTCTCCATTAAATATTTACAGTATATTCCAACCATGTTAAAATCCATGTATGGATCGTGTATGTACAGACAATTCATATATGAAGTCTGTATGTATATTTTCTTGCGCGTTTCAGGATGTATCAGTCCTTATTCATTGCTTGTGCAGCTAATGCTATATCCAGTGGCGTAACTAGAGTTCAATGGGTCCTGGTGCAAAATTTTAAATTGCCTTCCCCCACACGTTGGTCAGGTGTATGGGGACTTGTAGCATTCTAAATCCTATAAAGACATACAAACTGCCCACCCTCTCTCTTCATTATGTAGTAATGTCCCCCATCCTGGCATACAGCTCCTCCTTAATTTTGTAGTAATGTTCCCTATCCTGGATATATGTGTGGCGCCCCGCAACGAGTGCGTCACAGGAGGATATTGCAGCCAAGACAGCAGCAGCAATATTCTCTGACTAAGCAATGGCACGGTTAAAACTCAGAGCTCCATACCCTACATGCACATCAGCATAGAGGGCCAATAAGGTCCTTGTGGGCGGAGTGTAGAGGTAGAGTGTGTAGTGGAGAAGTTAGTGCAGCAAGTGAGTCTACAGAGAGCCTCCAAGAATGTAGGAGAAGGAGAGGGGGCCTGCACAGTTCCATGCAGCCCCCTGGCCATCACCCCCGGTTAGGTGCCATCACCTCGGTGCCTCAACAACCGGACTCTGGGCAACCATATATGGGTCACCATCTACCCGTGCCCATCTACAACCGGATCACTGGTTCCGAAGCTGGGAGTCGTTTATCACTGCCATGCAAACCAGGAGTGGAGGGACCGCTCTCCAGGAGCACCCCGCCGCCGCACACAGAATCGTCTTGCCAGCGGAGTACCCACCAAAAGGACCCAAGGCTCCCCACAAATCCGGCCAGAATTCCCCGGTAGGGAAATTGAAGCAGCCTCCTTGTACCCGACCTGGCACCCCAAGGCGACAACGGCAACACAATTAGCTTAGAATGGAGGAACACCGCGGAGCTCTGAGAAACACTGGTCATTGCTGAGTCCACCCGGTCTGTTATCTGTTAACTGTATGCCATGTATCACCTGCTGGTTACAGTAAAGCACCCTTTACAGAGACTATCAGTGTCCGTGCCTTTTTCAGAACTGTCTATCTCCGCATATTAGAAGGTAACCGCAGCTGCCTCACAACATCTTGTGCAGCTCCTGCCCCCGGGGACTCCCGCTCATCCTGTGGGGAGCGTTCCATCTTGCTGCATTCCATCCCCCCTGACATCACCGGAACACTCACAGGTGGCGTCACGAAACAATTGACCCCTTAACTGTTCAGCCAACAACCCTTTTGTATCTGGACCACCAGGCCCCACTACCGGCAGGCGGGGTTCCCGTGACAAGGAGGAAGAAGAAACGCCTGTTCCTCAGAGTCCCGGCCACGGTGAGTCATATGTCCTTCATACTTGTATATATGTTCCTCATCCTGGTATATCTGTCCCCACTGTG
Organism: Allobates femoralis; assembly: GCA_033576535.1. Taxonomy (NCBI): domain Eukaryota; kingdom Metazoa; phylum Chordata; class Amphibia; order Anura; family Aromobatidae; genus Allobates; species Allobates femoralis. The sequence continues at coordinate 145,053,068 of JARQOC010000009.1, forward strand.
GTATACATGTTTCCCATCTTGGTATACATGGTTCCCATCCTGGTATATATAGACCCCATTCTGCTATACATAATCCTCCCCATCCTGGTATATATGGTATGTATAATCCTACTGGTATATATGGTCTCGTTCTGTCTCAAACGCATAATTTAAAAAGAAACAAACAATAACATGTCTACTCACCTTTCCTCTGCTCCCATATCACCCGATGTCCTCCATAGCCAGCACACAGTGGCCGGCAGCTGACTGACATCGTAGTGTGTGCCATGGCGCATGACGTTACTGTCATGCGCTGCCCCCTGTCCCAATACTGCTAACATCAGCAGCTGGCCACTGTTTGGCTGGCAGATTGTATCACATTTCAGGGACCCAACGGGTCTCTGCGCCAGGATATATTTCAGTTGCATGTACATCCTTGGTGAGGACACACATACAGCTGAAGCAGGCACTGCAGTTGGTGGACCCCTGTATCCATGGGCTGTGACCTCTGCGACTGCGTCTGTATTCTTTATGTCCCTGGCTATATCCCTCTACTAAAAAGGCTGACAAACAATACGCAAAATCTATTTAACTGAATACACTACTCAGCTTTTAGAGAAGTAGAGGAGACAGTGTTTGATACTGAGTTGTAGTAGAAGGCCCAATCAATGCAGTAATGGAAATGGTGATTTATTCAGTCTACGCATTTCAAGGTTCACAAATTCTGGCTCACTGAGCCCGTGAGACTGCAGCAACTGTTAAGTACATGCTTTTTCCTTCTACTTTGAGGTGAGAACATGTATTACTGTATGAACTTATACCCTCTCTCCGGATAAGACTCATTTCTTTTCAGATAACTTCTTTTCTTTGGTATCAGCCAGAGAACAGTCATCTATTTGGAGTCACGACCACGTGTTTAGGTATGAAAGTGAAACCAGATTGTATAGTGTTACAGAAATATACAGTATATGGTTCATATTAATAAGGACAACTTCATTCTATGTAAACGGTGTAGAGAATGTGCAGAGAAACTGAGAAGCAGGATGTGCAGAACTCTGAACACGTGATTAACACATAAGTCACAGCCATTATAGATTACAGAAGGAAGGATCAATGTAGCTGGTGTCATACTTACAGGGCCGACTGTCCCAACAGAAGCAGGGCAAGCACCAGCAAACATTCCTAACCAGAGAACAAGTGAGCCATGTCTGGTGCACAGGAGTGGCTGGGGCAGCTGATCTGTCATGTGATTGCTGCTTACAGTCTGCGTGCTATGCCTAGATATAGGAAAAACACATGTTGGCCTGGCGTATTCTCTGCAGCAGAGCGTACACTGAGTATTACGTCAAATTGCTAATATATTTCAAGATAATATGAATGCAAGAAATTCCAGCTACTGATTATAAAAGAGAAGTTGTGCCATAATATCAGCTAAAATAATATTATTGTTGTTATTATTACTATTTTTATGTAGCACCATTGATTCCATGGTGCAGTACATGAGAAAGGGTTAAATACAAAACATGTGAAAATACAATTGACTCACCGTAGCCGGGTACTCAGGCCTCAGGCACAAGCTGCTGTCACGGTTCGGTGCAGGAGGCCAGGGGGAGGAATTGGGTAGAAAAATAAAGTTTGTCTCGTGACGCCACCTGTGGGTGTCGGTGATTGCAACGGCGCCTGCTTGAACCTCCGGGAATGTGCTGCAGCTAGATGGAAGACGCTCCCCACAGGACGAGCGGAGTCCCCGGGGTCGGTTAAAAGAGTTGAAGGGAATATGGTAGCGCGGTCGGTGTTGTGCGACCGGAATGAGGAACACATACACACAAAGTCTTTTCGGTACCTTTTACTGGTGTTGACAGGTACGCTCAACCGGGGATGAGGTAGACACTTCAGGAGTTCCACAGCAAGCAGTGGTATGGGCTTCCTAGTGTACGTAGCTTCTGGTGGCATTTGGCAGGCATGAAACCCAACCAAACCGGAGTTGCACTTTCTGGTGTGACTTGTTACACCCGGGTTTGCTGTACTGAGGGCACTTTAAAGGAATACTATCGAATTCTCGAATCCGGGCTCTCATGTGGTGGTGCTTTGGGCGTCCAGGGAGCTAAACCCCTTGTTGTGGTGCTGGTTTCTCTACAGTCTGCACTGTGGCTTTTGTAGCTCGGACCCAGTGACCGGGTTCTGTTAGGGTGAGTCTGGATGACTCCTCTCCCCCTATTCGGTACCTGTCTCCTGTTCCTATGACCCTTGTTCCAAGGATCTACCACTTTCCAGGTGTCGCTGGTATGGGCCTAGTGTGGCTCCAGTACCAGGTCAGCTCTCCTAGCTGTTTACAGTTCTCAGTGACTGCACACTCTGGTGTTTCTCCCTCCAGGACCCGTATTTATAGGGGAAACTGGCTTAAGACAACCAGTGGAGCTCCCCTACAGGTCTGGGGTGAAAGGTGTTGTTAGTTAGTGGGGTCTGCTTGCTGTGTACTTTCCATCCATGTCCTAAGAGTTTCTGTGGTGCCCCAACCAGGGTGCCACACAATGAACAAGCTAACAGTTACTGGTACAGAGGGGAGAGAGGACTCTGGCCTTGCAGGCTTAGGCTGGCTTCACACTTGCGGACCCTCCGCAGCGTCCTGCGGAGGGGATCCGCAAGCTGACCACAGCCCCTATCTTTATAATGGGAACGCATGTGCTGCTCAGGTCTGCGCACTCCCATTCACTGCAATATGTGATTTGTACGCAGGCGGATGCCCGAATACAAATCACACACTCTCGTCAGGAACCAGGAACGCGACTATGTCGCTGCTAAACTTCAGCAGCCAGTGTCCGGTTCCCAGATCCTCCTGGATCTGGGCAATCCGGCGCCATAGACTCCCATGTTGGGGAGCGCCGGATCGCCCCAGATCCGGAGGGTCGTGAGTATCTAGTTTGGGCAGATTTTTTTGCCCCGGACACAAAAATGTTGCTTGCAACATTTTTTGTCCGGAGAAAAATCCAGATTGTCCCGGTTCCTCCCGGACAGATGGAAACCAGATAGCACATAGCTGCCATCCAGCTCCATCCGGCCACATCGGAATACTATGGAGCCGAAACCGGATCTGGGGCTGTCCGGTTCACACCGGACAGTCCTGGATCCAGAAAAATGTGGTGTGAAGGGGGCCTAACCAAAAATGCACAGTGTGAATGTAGCCTAAAAGTTGATACGTATGCCATTCTGTGATGCCGGCCACATACTGGCCATGACTTTGACAATTTTTTTTTTCGTGCAGTAGGCGGAGGCAATTAGGACTTTCGTAATGGGAACCCATTATTTATATGCATATGCCTGGCTGAACTTGATAGTAAAACAATAGAGGATATCATAACAATCAATAATACTGCACTCATACAGTTGAAACTGGCTTGTACAGGAGATTTGCCAACTCCTTCAGGAAACCAAAAAGTCTTCCTTATTCCTGGGAGCCTCTGGACATTTCAAAAGATTTCAAATGTCAAACTTCTAGCACTGACTTATAAAGCAGTCCACAATCTGTCCCCCCATATATATCTGAACTAATCTCCCAATATCATCCAACTCGTAATCTTCGATCCTCCCAAGACCTCCTACTTTGCTCCACACTTGTACGTTCCTCATCTAACCACTTGCAAGACTTCTCCCGAGCATCCCCCATTGTCTGCAATTCAGCACCCAAAACGTCCAACTATCCCCAATACTCGGAACCTGAAAACCCATCTCTTCAGAACAGCCTGCAGTGACCTAGATGCCACCTCACCACCACTGGACCCGGTGCTCCCCACCATTGGACCTGGTGACCCACCCAGGGGTCTTTGGGAACTCGGTACCCGGGCGTTAATGCTGGGGTGATGTCTCGGTTGCCGGTGCCCGGGCCCATAACCCTGGAGGTCACTGGGTAAAAGAGGAAAATAATAAAAATAAAAGAGTAAATCTTCGTGACGCCACCTGCAGTTTCTGGTGATTTCACCAGCACTGCTATCTGTCCGCCGGGATGGTGGTATTTCAGTCAGTTGATAACGTTCCTTGCAGGCAGAGCGGGGTCCCCGGGGCAGTGTTCCTGCTGAGCTGGTCAATGTGGCAGCAGCTACTTCTTAACTTAAGCAGAATAAAACACTGGAGGCTTGCTGTCTCTACAGGTACTTAACTGGTAACAGTTCACGTAACACTTTAGTTCACAGTCACATAGTCTTTGTGGGTAGCTGGTTGGGTAGTCACCGAGGTACAAAGTCTTTCTGAGGCTCTCCAAGTATTCCTTCTACTATGTTCACTGTCCTCTGTGTTTCCTTGCTTCTCCTTTCTATCCGTGCGCTGCCCTGTAAAAACCCACTTCCTACCAGACCCGTCGAGTGTGATGAGTTTACCTTCTCTTCTCTAAGGGGCTCAACCCTTTTTGAGGGTACCTGGTGGAGCCGTATGTTGTGGACGAGGTCTGGGGCTGTTTGGCAGACCTGCGACCCACCGGTATTGCGGCTCAGGGTTGAACTCGCCTGCAACGCGTCTCGGAGCCGGTCCCCAGTTGTGGACTGGGATTCCCCCATACCGTTTACTCTGACAGTCTGGCACTGGGTCTCCCCTTTCTGTCTGGGTCGCCACTCCTTTTTGGCGCCCTCCCTGTGGTGTCCCTCTAGGCTTGCTTTCCTTTCCTCAGACTAGACTAGATCCGTCTGTGTGTTTCCCGTCCTTCTACCCTAACACTCCTCCCACCGGGATGGTTACCCGGTAACGGTAGCTGATTGGTCCCCTAGTCTAGGTGTAGGGATGCTGGGATGAGAGCCTAGTTGGACATTATCCCCTCCAATGACTGGGATACCACACACTCTGTTTCAGGTGCAGTACCCCTAATGTGGCGCACTGACCAGTGGGGCATCACATTCCCCCTTGGTGAAACACACTTCTCAAGTGTTTCTAACTCTACCCGGTAGAGAACTCTTTGTATTTGCTGGAACATAACATTTTTATTAACAAACAATAAGCAGCACTTTTCTTCCCTTTATGGGAGGCACTTTCTTAGAATGTTACAAACTCTTAACCTAACATCGGCCTAACAGGGTAGTACTCATTTGCAGACTCAGCGGTAATTGTCCTTGCACAACGTCCTTTATTACCGCTGGGCTGCTTCAAGGCACACATGATGAAAAGAAATCACAGTCCTCATGAAAGTCTATGAGCCTTATAAATGAAAAAAGGCAATCTGTACATTAACATAACTAATTACACAACCAGGTTTTAACAGTGTCCTTACGGCTTACATACACACAGGGCATACCATCCGCGTGGCCCTGCATACGCTTGTAACCGACCTGGTCACCCGGTATAGGTCCCGGTCCAGGTGGCCTCTCGGGAGGTGGGGTTCAACGTCACGTCTCCCCACAAACACCTCCTCATAGAGGTTCGGTTCCCAGATGAACCCATACCCACTCTCCAGGTTAAAAGATGTTACAGTACCTGTACACTGTTCCTTCTGGGGTACCGGTGGCTGAAGGCCGGCCTGGGCTCCAACCTGCCGATTCTCCATCTCTCTGGCCCACCAGCCTCCTGACGGTGCTGCCGTTCGCTTGGTAGGTCGAGTTTTGCTGGGGTTGGTAGGCCAGTGGTGGCGAAACGGGGCTGGGGGTCCGCCTACGACCTCCGGTGTGGGCAGCTTGGCTATTCGCCCTCAGAGCCCGGTTGGCTGGGTGGCTCCTCAAAGACGTATAGCTCGACCTCCTGCTCAGGGCTGTCGGGTTCCGCAGCAGCTGTCTCCTCCTTGTCGCCAGCTAGGACCTGACTTTTCGCGAGACCCGGATGCCCCGACTTCAGCGCAGGCGACTGGGGATGGTTCGACAGGCGGGTCCTCACTGGTCACCGGGTTCTCAACCATGGCTTGGTCTCTCATTCCCGGCTCCAGCTCTCGGTCCCTGGTTCCTCTCTGCTCGGCCCTACGGAACAGCTCTAGGGCAGTATCGGCGCTCCAGCGTCTAATAGTCCACTCCACGGCTTCGAGGATCTGAACTCTCAAGTCCAGAAATGCGGTTCTCCAGAAGGCTGTGTCTCCCTCAGAAGTGAGAAGGAAGACCGCCCTTGGGTCCCCGGTTGCAGCAATGGCCTCTTCCTCCACTTCCCGCAACAGGTCACTCAGTCTGGTTGCCGCCATGCTTGCTGGTTCCCGGACCGCACCCTTGCCTTGTGGAGTTCTAACCGCACCCTTCTTGTTGCTTTTTGAGGGTGTTGATTGGAGTTCCGCTTTCTTTAGCCAGCCCCCTTGGTTGTTTGGTGGCAATTGGGGCAGGCAAACAGTTTTGCGCTTCTGGTATGGCCCACCTATGGCAAGGGGTCAAGGCACGCCCCTGGGCCAACACATTGTCTCTCACATTTTCAGGCCGCCATTTTGGGTTAGCTGGAAATGGGGGGAAACAGTTCTTGGCACCGTATACTGACAACGCTAATTTCTTTTTGAGCTGAGTGTAAAATGTTCGTAAGGCACACAGTACCCGGTAACACCGGGCACGGGATCCTGTTCGTGACGCCAAAGATGACCCGCCCAGAGGTCTTTGGGAATTCGGTAACCGGGCGTTAGTACTGGGGTGATGTCTAGGTGGCCGGTGCCCGGGCCCGTAACCCTGGATGTCACTGGATAAAAGCGGAAAATAATAAAAATAAAAGAATAAAGTTTCGTGACACCACCTGCAGTTTCTAGTGATCTTACCAGCGCCGCTACCAGCCACCGGGGATGGTGGTGTTGCAGCCAGTTGACAACGCTCCCAGCAGGCGGAGCGGGCTCTCCGGGGCAGTGCTCCTGCTGAGCTGGCCGATGTGGCAGCAGCTACTCCTTAACTTAAGCATAATAAAACACCGTAGGCTTGCTGACTCTGTACGGGTACTTTACTGGTAACATTTCACGGTAACACTTTAGTTCACAGTCACGCAGTCTTTGTGGGTAGTGGCAGGTAGTCACGGAGGGTACAAAGTCTTTCTGAGGCTCTCCTTCTACTATGTGTCTTCCTTGCACCTTCTTTCTATCCGTGCGCTGCCCTGTACAAACCCACTTCCTACCAGGCCCGTCGGGTGTGATGAGGTTACCCTTCACTTCTCTAAGGGGCTCAACCCGGTTTGAGGGTACCTGGTGGAGATGTATGTTGTGGACGAGGTCGGGGCTGCTTGGCAGACCTGCGACCCACCGGTATTGGCGGCTCAGGGTTGGGCTCGCCTGCACTGCGACTCGGAACCGGTACCTCTTTGTGGACTGGGATTCCCCCATACCGTTTACTCTGACAGTCTGGCACTGGGTCTCCCCTTTCTGTCTGGGTTGCCACTTCCTTTTCAGGCACCCTCCCTGTGGCGGCCCTCTAAGACTTGCTCCTTGTTTCTTTCCTCAGACTAGACTGGATCCGTCTGTGTGTTTCCGCTCCTTCTACCCTAACATTCCTCCCACTGGGACCGGTTACCCTGGTAATGGGTTAGCCAATTGGTCCCCTAGTCTAGGTGTAGGGATGCTGGGATGAGAGCATCAGTTTGACATTATCGCCTCCAATGGCTGGGATACCGCACACTCTGTTTTGGGTGCAGTACCCCTACTGTGGCACACTGACCAGTGAGGCACCACACTGGCACTCCACCATTGGAACAGGCCTCCACGACAATTGGACCAGGCGCTCCACCACCAGAGCAGACCCAACCTACTGTCTCTCTCCCCACTGCCCTGTAGAATGTAAGCCTGCAAGGGCAGGGTCCTCTCTCCCCTCTGTACCAGTCTGTCACTGTTAGCTTGTTCGTTGTAATTTTAACTTATTTTGTATGTATCCCTTTCTCATGTTCAGCACCATGGAATCAATAGTGCTCTATAAATAAATGATAATAATCTACTTTCAGGAGGGACCAGACAGGGGGCTAATTTGGAGTGACCTACCCAATAAAATGGCACGTGCTGGCTGTGTCACAATCTCTAACAGCATCATTAAGGCGGGCTTTAAAGGTGTCGCACTGTGGTAGGCACAATGTGGCCTGCTAAAGTGGAGTCCACCATCTTACCTTGTGAGGCACCGCCGGCATGATCCGCATGGCCGGGGTACATCACATGTAGGATCAGAGGATGATCCTGTGCACACTGGCCGGTTTTCCTGTGATGATAATACTGTGTGAACCAACCTGAACACAATGAGTTCATGAGCCTAATGAGCGGCAGTGAGAGTGAGAGGAGTCCATGAGGAATAGGATGTGATGAGTGAGTGCTGACAACCCGGAACACAGGGAGTTAACCTGAGCTGTGTGGAAGCTGATGATTAGCAGCTGAGGGGGTGTGTCCATGTGGGAGTGGCTGGCACGATAAGAGCCGGCCACCTGAGTGATTGTGAGATTCATTCATTCTGGAGGCTGAGCTTGATCCTGGAAGTGGAGTGATTGAGATGGAAGCTGAGACCAGCCTGAGTGCAGAGCAGTCCAAGGCTCTGTGTGCATGACATGATGGGAGCATGCTAGCTCCATGCCGGTGCCGAGGTCCGTGGTCGTGTCCGCACCTAGAGGGGGAAGCCATGTTGACCCGTGGACGCTAGACCGGCGTGGGGTGAAACACGCCGGGAAAGGAGCTGTGGGATGCCTGGTGGAACCTGTGATCCAGGTAGCGAGACCCGGATCCGTGCCCGGTAAGAAGCAGTTCCCGAGCGATAGTGTGAACTGTGCACCTGGTGTGCGTAAATCATGTTAGGCGAGTATAGACCGCCCTTGGGACCGACTCAGAGGAGTCCGTTAAAGGTCCTGATGAACCGGAATGTATGTAGCCCGTGGAGGCAATTGTATGTAGTGTGCAGGCGGGCATAGACCGCCTTTGGGTCCGAGTCAGAGTACTCAGTTAAGGGACCCGATGAACTATGTGTATGAGGGCGTAAGTAATGGCCCTGAATGAGAGATGATGACCGATGTAAGACCCTTTGTATATCATGTGGAGAGACAGTGACCCAGCTGGTATGGATGATTGTTGGAGGCGTTCCGTCCTTGGGACGAGAGGGAGGCTTGCCCTGCTGCTTGCAGAGGTACCCGTCCTCAAACACGACCTCTAATGGGGTTGAGTGTGCCTGTGGTGCCAGAGACAGGGGTAAGAGGGCTCCAGTAGGTAACGGATGTAGAGGTTCCCGTTCCTATGGTTTGCCAATCCCTGTAATGGGCCATGGAGGGGCCACAGTCCATGGATGTGGGCTGTGAGCAGGTGTGTGATCCTGGACGTTTGAATGATGGATCACATACGGTGTGTAAGGACCCGGTCAGGCAGGATTCCTGACTACGGGTGAGTGTTGAGTCATCATGCTGGGGACTAAAGCCAGGCGGCAGGTACCCGCCATTGGGACCCACAGGGCCCGTTGAGGCGTATGTAACGAAGGTCAGAAGCAGGGGTTAGAAGGCTCCCGTACTGGGTAAAGTGTGGTAGCGAGGCCGCAGCACGGGTTACTAGGGTTTGCCAATCCCTGTTATGAACCCGGAAGGGTCATCATCGAAGTATATCAATGTATTTATTATAAAGGTACTGTAAGATGTGTAAGTAGGCCGGAGGCCGTAGCCACCACGGAGCTGTTAGTAGAGCTCCAATGGGGACAGAGAGTCGTGGTTACAGGTCCCGGGTTACTATAAATCGTTATGTGCAATATAAGGTTGTGATGTTAAATGTAAATGTATGGTGTTTATGTAAAGTGTTGTTAATCAATGTGATATGTGTGAAACATGCTACCTCGGGTTATGTGATTAATATGTGAAAATAAACGGGTAGACTATTGGTTAACTTAAAACACTGTGTTCTTGTCGTTTTGCAAGCGGGTTCCCCGGTTGCTACTCACAACCTATATACTGCAATACTGTGGTATTGCAGTAGTGAATACAAAATTATAGCAACCTGTCCTGTAGATAATATAAAAACAAGTCTTTTATTTCAGCATTTTAAAATCTGAAGAAGGGTTGTAAAAGTAACTGGTTCATGACCCAAGGGTTTAGAAATTGTTTACGTGTTTTGGACCAAGAGTCCATACTCAGCATCATGTGGTATTGCAGTATATACAGGTGCACCTCAATGAATTAGAATATCATCAAAAAGTTCATTTATGTCAGTAATTCAATACATTAAGTGAAATGTATATATTATATAGTCATTACCAACAGAGTGATCTCTTTCAAGTGTTTATTTCTGTTAATGTTGATGATTATGGCTTACAGCCAATGAAAGCCCACAGGTCAGTATCTCAGAAAATGAAAGTATGGAGGATGAAGGGCCTGAGAGATAAAATATTACCTAAATAGGTATCTGAGGCTTCACCTTGTGTGGTTGTGAGAGTCACAACCACTATAAAAGCATATCACGGCTGCTGTAGTCCCAGCGTGGTGCATATAGTGTAGGGAGGATGAAGGATTAAAAACTGCGCTGATGTATTCCATGAGACATCAAAGGGTGAATAGGATATTGATTTATTAGTCAACGTGTTTCAGGGATCCTGGCCACTTCCTCAAGACAAATTAATTATCATATTGTCATGTTTCAGGGTGTTTCAGGAAACCTGAAACGCATTGACTAATAAATTATTATATTCACCCTCTGATGTCTTGAGGAATATGGCAGCGTATTTTTTAACCCTTCATCTCCCTACTTTAATTTTCTGAGATAAAGACTATTGGGTCTGTCACACTGTAAGCCATAATCATCAACATTTACAGGAATAAACACTTGAAATAGATCACTCTGTAATGACTATATAATATATGTTGTTCACTTTTTGCATTGAATTACTGAAATAAACTTTTTGATGATATTCTAATTCATTGAATGCACCTGTAGAACAAGGGATAAACGGATCGCAAGTGCAAGTTTCAAAGGACTTAAACAATATGAAGCCAGCAAAAGTTTGCGAAGAAATATGAAAAATAGGAATAAAATTGGAGACACCTCCTACCTCCTCTTCCTCTTTAAAAACATGTTGATGTCGCTGCATCCATAAAGTCGATCCCTTGAAGTATTAAATGTATTGTACCTTACGGTTTAGAAAATGTAAAGGCCAGAACTGACTTTTTTTGTTGCTGTACTCCTTCAAATATGCAATAAAAACTGATTAGATTTTTTCCCATTTTTCAGTACATTATATGGTAAAGTGATGGTGATATTCAATACAACTGCTGCTGATGATACTTCTGATTTGTTAAATAATAAAGTTGGAAGTTTAGCATTATTAGTGGCGGGGACGAGTACATTTTTATGGGGAATCTCTATCCCAGGTGAAGAAGTAGAGCCTAGTAATGACACTGACTACAGCCGCAGTGTACGTTAGTATTTGCTTTACTCACCGACAAAGTGCTGTAACTGCTAAATAAATGATATTAGAACAACAATTCTCAGCAATAAACTGCATGTTAAAGTGCGCTTGTAATCACCCACTAATGGATAAATCAATATGCAAATGTGACTTATGATGAATAATGACCATTAATGTAGTACAGCAGTAATATTATCTTGGTGATTTATGTACAAATAATGAGACTAATCAAAGAGGATTGCTACATTTATGCTCTGGCGGAAAAGATCTTACAGTACATGAAAGAAAATATAACCCTGACAGTTGACTGAGCTTTGCTTCTCTCTATCTACCAGACATTGGTTTGTCATTTAGCCAAGTAAAGTCCGATGGGCCCCGATGTAAAATGTGGATCTCGGCCCCCTCATTCATGTTGGTGAGATGTATGGATCTTTAATAGAAACCAAAGAAAATGAGTGTACGGATGCCCAAAGTACATGTTAACCAACCACTGTAAATCCACACCAGTGTATTTTGATGCAAGTTGAAACTAAAAGATTTATTCAATACAGTTGGGTACTATTGAAAATTTGATGTGGGTATACACAACATTCATAAAATATTAACCCGACGACAAAGACAAGCCCAGGCAGTGAGGTAGGGGGACAAAACTAAGACAGGCACAGGAGAGATGGAAAGGTAGAATAGTCAGCCAACGTGGTTGAATGTGCCTCAAAAAATAAAGTCCATAAACGGTCACTGTCCACACCTGGCCGACAGTGGTGTTGAGTGGATGTCATGTGGGCGACTGGCGGGTGACACACACACAGTTTTTGGCAGCTCCGCACAGTCGTCGCCATCCCCAATTTTTGACACTGATTGGGCGACATCTCCAGTCCCGCGCCAGCGAGCTGACAGGCGGCACCGACGCCAGGGTGTCTGAAAACCCCAGCGGCGATGCAGGACAATGGGAGCCTACGGCCTGTCAGCTCGCCCGGCGGCCGGTTACATGGGGCGATGTGCGCACATCGCCCCAGATCGGTCGCCTGGTTTCAGAGCATGCTCTGAACCAGGCGACCTCCCGGCGGCGCCAACATGCCCCTTTACATGAGGCGAATAGGGGCGATGTCGCCACTGATAGGTGATGTAGGGGCGTGGCCTATGTAATCGGCGGCAATGTCGCCCCGTGTGATGGGGCCTTAACAGTAGTGCAGGTAGGAGTCAACACACCTAGGGGAGCCCTATTTGTGGCCGACAAATAACCGCGGTGCAAAGATATGATATTTTTTAGCAGAGGCTTACCCATTTAGCCAGTGAAGTTTTTCCTCCCTCTCAGTGTCAGTCAGCCACAAATAGGGCTCCCCTAGGTGTGTTGACTCCTACCTGCACTACTGTTAGGACTTGATGTTTGAGCTTTAACCCCTTCATGACCCAGCCTATTTTGACCCTAAAGACCTTGGCCTTTTTTGCAATTCTGACCAGTGTCCCTTTATGAGGTTATAACTCAGGAACGCTTCAACCGATCCTAGCGATTCTGAGATTGTTTTTTTCGTGACATATTGGGCTTCATGCTAGTGTTAAATTTAAGTCGATAATTTTTGCGTTTATTTGTGAAAAAATCAAAAATATGGCAAAAATTTTGAAAATTTCACAATTTTCACATTTTTAATTTTTTTTTCTGATAAACAAGAGAGATATGTGACAGAAAAAAGTTATTAAATAATATTTCCCACATGTCTACTTCACATCAGCACAATTTTGGAAAAAAAAAATTTTTTTGTTAGGACGTTATAAGAGTTCAAAGTTCATGAGCAATTTTTCATTTTTCAACCAAAATTTACAAAACCATTTTTTTTAGTGACCACATCACATTTGAAGTCCTTTTGAGGGGTGTACATGACAGAAAACACCCAAAAGTGACACCATTCCAAAAACTGCACCCCTCAAGCTACTCAAAACTACATTCGAGAAGATTATTAACCCTTCAGGTGCTTCACAGGAACTAAAGCAAAGTGGAAACAAAAAATGGATATTTTAATTTTTTTATCAAAAATGTTCTTTTAGCCTCAATTCTTTCATTTTCACATGGGCAACAGGATAAAATGGATCTTAAAATGTGTTGTGCAAATTCTCCCGAGTACATCGATACCTCATATGTGGTCATAAACCACTGTTTGGGCGCACGGCAGGGCTCAGAAGTGAAGGAGCGCAATTTGACTTTTGGAGCTAATTTTACATTCAAAAAGTGAAATTGCGCTCCTTCCCTTCTGACCCCTGCCGTGCGCCCAAACAGTGGTTTATGACCACATATGAGGTATCGGTGTACTCAGGAGAAATTGCCCAACAAATTTTAGGATGAATTTTATGCTGTTGCCATGTGAAAACGAAAAAATTTAGGCTAAAAGAAAATTTTTGTGAAAAAAAAAGTACTATTTCATTTTCACAGATCAATTTGTAAAGCACCTGGGGGTTCAATATGCTCACTACCCATCTAGATATGTTCCCTGGGGGGTCTAGTTTCCAAAATGGGGTCACTTGTGGGGAGCTCCAATGTTTAGGCACGCAGGGGCTCTCCAAACGCGACATGGTGTCCGCTAACAATTTGAATAAAAATCAGCTCAAATTGTTAGCTGTAACCATGTTGTGTTTAGTGAGCCCCTGTGTGCCTAAACATTGGGGCTCCCCACAAAGTGACCCCATTTTGGAAACTAGACCCCCCAAGGAACGTATCTAGATGCATAGTGAGCACTTTGAACCCCCAGGTGCTTCACAAATTCATCCATAAAAATGAAAAAGCACTTTTTTTTCCACAAAAAATTCTTTTTTCATTATTATGGATCAATTTGTGAAGCACCTGGGGGTTGAAAGTGCTCACTATGCATCTAGATACGTTCCTTTGGGGGTCTAGTTTCCAAAATGGGGTCACTTGTGGGGGAGCTCCAATGTGGAGACGCACAGGGGCTCTCCAAACGCGACATGGTGTCCGCTAACAATTTGAATGCAAAACGAGCTCAAATTGTTAGCGGACACCATGTTGCGTTTGGAGAGCCCCTGTGCGTCTCCACATAGGAGCTCATCCACAAGTGACCCCATTTTGGAAACTAGACCCCCAAGGGAACGTATCTAGATGCATAGTGAGCACTTTGAACCCCCAGGTGCTTCACAAATTAATCTGTAAAAATGAAAAAGTACTTTTTTTTCCGCAAAAATCTTTTTTTTTTCAATAATTTGTGAAGCACCTGGGGGTTCAATATGCTCACTACCCATCTAGATATGTTCCCTGGGGGTCTAGTTTCCAAAATGGGGTCACTTGTGGGGGAGCTCCAATGTTTAGGCACACAGGGGCTCTCCAAAAGCGACATGGTGTCCGCTAACAATTTGAATAAAAATGAGCTCAAATTGTTAGCGGACACCATGTTGCGTTTGGTGAGCCCCTGTGTGCCTAAATATTGGAGCTCCCCCACAAGTGACCCCATTTTGGAAACTAGACCCCCCAGGGAACGTATCTAGATGCATAGTGAGTACTTTGAACCCCCAGGTGCTTCACAAATTCATCCATAAAAATGAAAAAGCCCTTTTTTTTCCACAAAAATTTCTTTTTTCATTATTACGGACCAATTTTGTGAAGCACCTGGGGGTTCAAAGTGCTCACTATGCAGCTAGATATGTTCCCTGGGGGGTCTAGTTTCCAAAATGGGGTCACTTGTGGGGGAGATCCAATGTGGAGACGCATAGGGGCTCTCCAAACACGACATGGTGTCCGCTAACAATTTGAATGCAAAATGAGCTCAAATTGTTAGCGGACACCATGTCGCGTTTGGTGAGCCCCTGTGTGCCTAAACATTGGAGCTACCCCACAAGTGACCCCATTTTGGAAACTAGACCCCCCAGGGAACGTATCTAGATGCATAGTGAGCACTTTGAACCCCCAGGTGCTTCACAAATTGATCTGTAAAAATGAAAAAGTACTTGTTTTCCGCAAAAACAATTTTTTTCCATTAATTTGTGAAGCACCTGGGGGGTCAATATGCTCACTATCCATCTAGATAAGTTCCCTGGGGGGGTCTAGTTTCCAAAATGGGGTCACTTGTGGGGGAGCTCCAATGTTTAGGCACACAGGGGCTCTCCAAAAGCGACATGGTGTCCGCTAACAATTTGAATAAAAATCAGCTCAAATTGTTAGCTGTCACCATGTTGCGTTTGGTGAGCCCCTGTGTGCCTAAACATTGGGGCTCCGCAACAAGTGACCCCATTTTGGAAACTAGACCCCCAGGGAACGTATCTAGATGCATAGTGAGTACTTTGAACCCCCAGGTGCTTCACAAATTCATCCATAAAAATGAAAAAGCACTTTTTTTTCCACAAAAATTTCTTTTTTCATTATTACGGACCAATTTGTGAAGCACCTGGGGGTTCAAAGTGCTCACTATGCAGCTAGATATGTTCCCTGGGGGGTTTAGTTTCCAAAATGGGGTCACTTGTGGGGGAGCTCCAATGTTTAGGCACACAGGGGCTCTCCATATGCGACATGGTGTCCGCTAACAATTGGAATTGTTAGCGGACACCATGTCACGTTTGGTGAGCCCCTGTGTGCCTAAACATTGGGGCTCCCCCACAAGTGACCCCATTTTGTAAACTAGACACCCCAAGGAATGTATCTAGATGCATAGTGTGCACTTTGAACCTCCAGGTGCTTCACAAATTGATCTGTAAAAATGAAAAAATACTTTTTTTGTGGAAAAAAAGTACTTTTTTATTTTTATGGATCAATTTGTGAAGCACTTGGGGGTTCAAAGTGCTCACTATGCATCTAGGTACGTTCCTTGGGGGGTCTAGTTTCCAAAATGGGGTCACTTGTGGGGGAGCTCCAATGTGTAGGCACACAGGGGCTCTCCATACGCAACCTGGTGTTTGCCAACAATTGGAATTGTTAGCGGACACCAGGTCGCGTATGGAGAGCCCCTGTGTGCCTAAACATTGGAGCTCCCCCACAAGTGACCCCATTTTGGAAACTAGACCCCCCAGGGAACATATCTAGATGCACAGTGAGCACTTTGAACCACCATGTGCTTCACAAATTGAGACGTATAAATGAATAAAGAAACTTTATGTGAAAAAACATACTAGTCTAGTAGTTGCAATTCGCAGCATAGGGAACCCATGGGGCTCTGTCATATTTTTGGTCCAGCCAGGTACAACTTGGCAGCTACGGACTGCCACCAGCCCCCAGCTGCTTCGTCATACCTGGCTGGAACCAAAAATACAACGAAGCCTATTTTTTTTTTATTTCTAGAATTATTTCTAGAAAAAAAATGACATAGGGCTCCGCCATATTTTTGGTCCAGCCAGGTACAACTTGGCAGCTACGGACTGCCACCAGGCCCCAGCTGCCTCGTCATACCTGGCTGGAACCAAAAATACAGCGAAGCCTATTTTTTTTTTTATTTCTAGAAATATTTCTAGAAAAAAAATGACATAGGGCTCCGCCATATTTTTGGTCCAGCCAGGTACAACTTGGCAGCTACGGACTGCCACCCACCCCCAGCTGCCTCGTCATACCTGGCTGGAACCAAAAATACAGCGAAGCCTATTTGTTTTTTTATTTCTAGAAATATTTCTAGAAAAAAAAATTACGTGGGGCTCCGCCATATTTTTGGTCCAGCCAGGTACAACTAGGCAGCTGGGGGCTGGAATCCTCAGCATAGAGAGGCCCAAGCGTTCTGGGCCCCCCATGCTGCGAATTGCAGCCCGCAGCCGCCCCAGAAAATGGCGCATTCATTGAAGCGCCATTTTCTGGCGCTGTACCCACGCTCTTCCAGTTGCCCTGGTGCCGGTGGCTAACTGGGTAATAAAGGGGTTAATGCCAGCTTTTTATTGGCAGCTGGCACTAAGCCCGAGATTCATAATATAGGGCCAATGTTAAACCCGCCATTAGGAATCTCTAGTACAGTAAATAGTCAATAAATACACACAGAGAAAAATCTTTTTATTTGAAAAAAAAACAGACACAATTCGGACTCCATCTTTATTATAAAAAGATCCGACGTAGTCCACAACGAAGGTCCCACGACGCTCGATCGCTCCGACGTAGTCCATAACGAAGGTCCCACGACGTTTGTCTCCGACGTAGTCCACAACGAAGGTCCCACGACTCTCGATCACCTTTGCTTTCAGATCGCTGCTCTGCAGCCCGATCTCCCTGCATGGGCATCGAGCTGCAGAAAGCAATCTGACAGCCCGGACGCAGTGATGCACATAGTGGGTCAATGCGCCTGTGCTGCCAGATCACTTTCCGCAGCTCGATCCCCATGCAT
This sequence comes from Allobates femoralis, assembly GCA_033576535.1. Lineage (NCBI taxonomy): Eukaryota > Metazoa > Chordata > Amphibia > Anura > Aromobatidae > Allobates > Allobates femoralis. Next base: position 145,070,610 of record JARQOC010000009.1, read on the forward strand.
GGGGATCGAGCTGCGGAAAGCGATCTGGCAGCACAGGCGCATTGACCCACTATGTGCATCACTGCGTCCGGGCTGTCAGATTGCTTTCTGCAGCTCGATGCCCATGCAGGGAGATCGGGCTGCAGAGCAGCGATCTAAGAGCCTGGGCGCAGTGACCCACTATGTACATCACTGCGCCTGGGCTGCCAGATCGCTTTCCGCAGCTCGATCCCCATGCATGGGGATCGAGCTGCGGAAAGCGATCTGGCAGCACAGGCGCATTGACCCACTATGTGCATCACTGCGTCCGGGCTGTCAGATTGCTTTCTGCAGCTCGATGCCCATGCAGGGAGATCGGGCTGCAGAGCAGCGATCTAAGAGCCTGGGCGCAGTGACCCACTATGTACATCACTGCGCCTGGGCTGCCAGATCGCTTTCCGCAGCTCGATCCCCATGCATGGGGATCGAGCTGCGGAAAGCGATCTGGCAGCACAGGCGCATTGACCCACTATGTGCATCACTGCGTCGGGCTGTCAGATTGCTTTCTGCAGTTCGATGCCCATGCAGGGAGATCGGGCTGCAGAGCAGCGATCTAAGAGCCTGGGCGCAGTGACCCACTATGTGCATCACTGCGCCTGGGCTGCCAGATCGCTTTCCGCAGCTCGATCCCCATGCATGGGGATCGAGCTGCGGAAAGCGATCTGGCAGCACAGGCGCATTGACCCACTATGTGCATCACTGCGTCCGGGCTGTCAGATTGCTTTCTGCAGCTCGATGCCCATGCAGGGAGATCGGGCTGCAGAGCAGCAATCTAAGAGCCTGGGCGCAGTGACCCACTATGTGCATCACTGCGCCCGGGCTGTTAGATAGCTTTCTGCAGCTCGATCCCCATGCATGGGGATCGAGCTGCGGAAAGCGATCTGGCAGCCCAGGCACAGTGATGCACATAGTGGGTCACTGCGCCCGGGGTGTCAGATCACTTTCTGCAGCTAGATCCTCAGAATCCAGCTGTAGGAAGTGATCTGACAGATCCAGTACAGTGATCCACAGTGATCACATAATGGTCACTGTGGATCACTGTGCTGGATCTGTCAGATCACTTCCTACAGCTGGATCCTCAGGATCCAGCTGTAGAAAGTGATCTGACAGATCCAGTACAGTGATCCACAGTGATCACATAATGGTCACTGTGGATCACTGTGCTGGATCTGTCAGATCACTTCCTACAGCTGGATCCTCAGGATCCAGCTGTAGAAAGTGATCTGACAGATCCAGTACAGTGATCCACAGTGATCACATAATGGTCACTGTGGATCACTGTGCTGGATCTGTCAGATCACTTCCTACAGCTGGATCCTCAGGATCCAGCTGTAGAAAGTGATCTGACAGATCCAGTACAGTGATCCACAGTGATCACATAATGGTCACTGTGGATCACTGTGCTGGATCTGTCAGATCACTTCCTACAGCTGGATCCTCAGGATCCAGCTGTAGAAAGTGATCTGACAGATCCAGTACAGTGATCCACAGTGATCACATAATGGTCACTGTGGATCACTGTGCTGGATCTGTCAGATCACTTCCTACAGCTGGATCCTCAGGATCCAGCTGTAGAAAGTGATCTGACAGATCCAGTACAGTGATCCACAGTGATCACATAATGGTCACTGTGGATCACTGTGCTGGATCTGTCAGATCACTTCCTACAGCTGGATCCTCAGGATCTAGCTATAGAAGTCATCTGACAGCTCCAGCACAGAGCTGTCAGATCGCGGAAGCGGCCGGGAGAAGAGGAGGAGGAGCGGGACGCAGCCGTGCACCGGGTGCAGGATGGAGCGCGTTCGCCGGAGGGGTGAGTGGGAGAAGCGATCGCCGCTCCGGTGGTCGGGGGGGCAGGCAGGGGGAAGAGGGGGGGTGACAGGGGATGGGGGGGCACTCACAGGAAGCGGGGGCAGGCAGGAGCAGGCGGGCGGCAGGAAGAGGAAGCCCGCGGTAGGGACAGGAAGCGGGCGCAGGGACAGGAAGCGGGGGGGGGGGGGGGGTAAGAAAGATGAAGAGGGGGCAGGATAGAGAGGTGGGGGACAGGGGGGCAGTTAGAGGATGCCAGGGTAGCAGATCGGAGGGTAGGGAGAGCAGGGGCAGGCAGGGAAGCATGACAGGCGCGGTGATTTTCACTTTCACTTTTGAGCGCCAATCACCGCGCCTGTAGCCGGGGGGTGGGGGTGGGGGCAAATCGACCCCCCATGGGGTGTTGTACAACACCCCATGTACCTGCAGGCCGAATGACAGGTCAGTGAGACCCTCACTCGGCCTGCAGGAGCCCGATCAATCCATGGCCCACCCCCTGGGCCAAGGGTCGGGAACGAACTTGTTTCCATGGCCCAAACGGTGGGCCAAGGGTCGTGAAGGGGTTAAGGCACCCACCTGGCTGACTATACCTTTCCATTGTTTTTCAACCCTGCTTTCACAGAATTTTTACAAAATTATACTCATGAAATAGAATAGCATTTTATAAAATCAGTGTAAGCAGGGTTGAAAAGCAAAGTCTGACTTTCATTTGTTCAATTTCATAGATTTTTTAATTATTAGTACTTTTGTCAGATTCAAGTTATTTCTGTGACCATTGTGGGTTTTTCTTTCAATAAACGAGGGGTACCAACAATTTTGTCCACATGTGCAACACAAAATTTATGTTTCAAACTAGACCAAAGATCCAAGACATTCAATCATCTCAACATGGACTATACATTACCTTCGCTTCTTCCACATTCTTTGTGCTTCTTTAGGGTATGTGCCCACAGGACGTTTTTACAGTAGTCCTGAACGCAGCAAAATCCATCCTGGTTTCAAGGATCCTAGAGTCCTTGCCAGGAGATTTGCTGCGTTCAGGTCCTGTGGGTTTTTACTGCGTTTTTGATGCTTCGTTTTTCCAGCAGTTTTGCCATTGACTGCAGCAAAATCCGAGGAAAAATAGACCATGATCATTCTCTCCCAGCCGCAGCAAAACTGCAGGGACTTGACAGTTCTTGACACTTGCAAAACCAATGTGTGAGCACAGCGTTTCTGGGAAACACATTGGTTTTGCTGGGAATCCAAACTGCAGGAACAAATTAGCATAACTTACCATAAAACCAATGGTAAACTGCATGCAGAAACCGCAGCAAAAACGACCTGTGAGCACATACCCTTATAGCATTAATTGCTAAGCATGTTTAGAAAAAATGTGCCATTTTTTTTCTCTTTCTCCAATAACGAGGAGTGGGAAGTCTGCCTTTTTCCAGCAAGTCACTGATTCAAAATTAGAAGAATAGCAAGCTTAAGAGTCCTCTTCCGGTACCACCTTCCTCTTTTTTTAAGATACAGGAGTTGGAAGAGGTTGTGTACGGGTGAATGCTGCAGGGACATGTTTTGATAGTTTAGGAGGCGTTTTGGAGGTGACAGGATCCCTTTAACAACAGGTGTCGTGTGCTAGCTGTACAAAAGTAATAATAAGCTGTTAACAGACGCTTTAGACATCAGAGATACCAATTATAATTAGGCATATATCTATTAATGTTTTATGGGCATTTTGATAAACCACTATACTAATTCTTTTCAATACACCTATAAATTTGAATACATATTATAGCCTCTTGTCAGTGGGCCTCATTAATGATATATTCCATCTGCCTCAAATTACGGTGTTTTTGAAAAGAAAAAACATTGTCCTATATACTGATATTAATATCTTCTTATATGGGGAGGTTTGTCAGATAGAAGACCCCTTCCCCCTCCTTTTGGGTTTATCACTTGGACAATCTTGCCCCTAAATGATATATACTATATACCATATATAACTTCTGTTGTGAAGTGTTTGCTATTGCTATTGTTGAAATATAAATGAAGTTGAGATAAATGGATTATGAGATGTAAATTATATGTATATTTGCACGAAGCTGGTAGATAGGTATATGGTAAAACATTTTATGGTCCTATTTTATTGATCGATATTTGTCAAGCACATCTTTAAAATAAAGTTTTTTCACTTTTGATAATATTGGGCTGTTTTGATTGTTTCTTTTTCTTGTGTCCTTTTTAATATAACGATTAGCCCTATATATACACAAGTCCATTGTTTACACTACAAAAGATATGTTTATATCATATCCAAAATGAGGTTTATGTGTAGAACTTTTCTGTGTGTTTCTAATTATATTCTCTGTGCAATGTTTGCATAATTTCTTTTTAAAGGAAGTAAATTCTACTATTATGAGACATTCAAGACACATATCTCCACATCCCCATCTGCAAAGCACACCAGCACTTCCTTCGCTTTGCCGTAAACAATCAGCACTAACAATTTGTCGCCCTTCCCTTCTTTCTAGGCACGGCTCCACGGGTCTTTTCCAAAGTCATGGCGGCTGTCATGACCATTATTCGACCAAGGGACATCCTGAAGCTCAAAGAGATGATCACCTTCCTGTTGGCGTTTGGGGTAGATGTCCTGGTGTCATGCTGCAGAAAAGTGTCTGGATTGTGATCCAGAGCTTTTAGTCTGTCATCGCCTGGCTCGCTTTTAGGGGGTGAGCTTGAATGAGGGAGTTCTGTGCTCTTTTCGAGGATAATGGTCTCTCTTGGGAGATGCTCAAGTGCTGAGGTTCCGAAAGGGACATAAACTGCCGGTGATGCGTGTTTGAAATGGGGCTGCTTGATACGCTGCTGAGGGAGAGAGGTGCTCTTGCCCCCAGTGGCGTCAGATATCATCTTGACCAGGGTTTCAACGAAGAGGCGGAGGCCTTGGAAAGGAAGGTCTGTTAGGGGCTTCTGGAACGCTGAGTTCCAAGTCCTGAGCCACAACACTCTGCGAATCACTATGGCGTTTGAAGCTGCAAGAGTTGAAGAAACCAGATACTACCCAGCTTGGGAGATCTGGTTGGCAAGTTTGGGAGTCGAGGCCTCAGAACACAGGCCTTGACGGAGGGTTTTGGCACAAACGGTGAGGGCCTTCGAGACCCATAGGGTACCTTTACACACGGCTACATTTGTAGCTTGTCACCAGGTAACTTACTGGTTGCAGTGAAATCATGGATACATGATTCCATTTGTACACAGCAACAAGATAGAACCATGTATCCATGATTTCACTGCAACCAGTAAGTTACCTGGTGACAAGCTACAAATGTAGCTATGTGTAAAGGTACCCATACTGTCGCGAAAGAGGGGCACAATAAAGCACCTGCAGATTAAAAGACGAACCGAGTAAATGTCTCTATATTATGATCAGTGAGGTCCTTTAATGAGGTGCCGTTGGGTAAGGGAAGCACAGTGTTAGTTGCTAGGCAGCAGACAGGAGGGTCTACAATGGGAGACTCAGCCCACTCCCAGTCTAATTCGGTCAGAAAAGGGTAAAGGAGGTCCAACCACTTTTGACCAGAGAAATGTCTTTCTGGATGCGGTCGCTGTCTTGACAGAATAGAGCAACGTCTGGGTGATTAGCAAAAGGTCTGTGCGAGTTTCTGGATTTTTGAAGGGAATGACCCTGTGTGCAGATGAAGGCGAGATAATGTCTGATTTATGGCTGATGTCAGACTGTCAATGGTATGCTGAATCTTAGAGTACATCTCATTCTGTTTCAAACTCTAGATCAGAATCCGATTACTGGTCATCAGCAAAGGCTGCTGAGGCTGAAGCAGAGTCAGAAGCAGAAGCCAGAGATGGGGCACCTGAACCTGAAAGGACCCTAAAGGTGAGCTTAAGTGGGATCGTTTTGTGACTCTGATAGATGGTTTAGCAGAGGACCTTCCCCTAGAGGTTAAGGGGAATCTAAAGCCTTTTTTCCTCTGAGGGGGAGATTCTTGTGGCTGGAAGGCAGGAACTGCAACACCAAAACCAGGGTCTGAGACACTCTGGTCAGCCACTGAGCTAGAGAAGCAGCCCATTCCGGGGGAGAGGGTGCTCTCTGTTTCACAGGTGTGGTGAATATCTGGGGTGGTCCCACTTTAGGAGCAACATATTTGGGTTACATAGTGGTGGTCTGGCCTGTAGGAGCTTCTTGTTGTAGACAGTGCAGGTGTAATACAGGATGATAGGGAGGGGGGATTGTAGGCCATGATGCCCTGGGTTTGGGCATGGCTATACCACAGTATATGGAGAGAAGAGAAAGGGCAGAGCCACCAGGTCCTGGAGTCCCCCTTATAAGCCTGCTGAGCTGCAGTGCTGCTGGTGATGCGCTGTTGGAGCTGTAGATCTTCTTGTCCTGTGCTGGGGAAGGAAGAGGCAGACCCGAGCAGAGAAATGGGTGCACATGAAGTCTTGCAATGGGTGGGAACAGTGGGGAGGCACACAAGGGGTGATCTCACAATGAACAAGAGGAATGTCGGTGGGCGGGTCAAGGCCTAGGCCACTGCTGGGACCTGGATTTACCTGCAGCGATGCAACGGACTCTGGGACCTCACCAGTGTAAGTAGCGCCAGCCGAGCCAGGGGCTAGGATGACAGTGGAGATTCCGCCCTTGTAGATCGGTGTGCTCCTTAGGTTCGTCTGAAGAGCTCTCCTGGAGAAGAGCAATCTGGTAGTACTTAACGCAGCTTGGGGCAAGTGCGGTAAGGGGAGGGCTGGCACAGACAGATATGCAGAGGCTTAGGGGAGAGATGGGCCCAGAGCAGTAATGGTCCATCTCCCTGGGGAAGAAGGGACAGGCTGGAGGACCAGTGTGTTACTCTTGCCCATATGCAGAGGAGGCAAAACAGAGGTGTGGAACACCCTGTCATCCTTGGTGTAAGATCCTGTGGGAGATCAGAGGTGTGAGACACCTTGTCACCCTAGAGAAAAAACACTCAATCAGCTGAGAGAGCAGCAGTGTGGTACACCCTGTTGCCCTAAAAAAAAATGTCATTTGGTGGGAGAGCAGCGGTGTGGAAGACCCTGTCGCGCTGATGTCATAAGAGGAAATAAATTAATGGAAAAATGCAGCCCTGAGAACCTCCGAGCTGGAATTGGGTACGTATTAGTGTAAAAAAAATAACTAAAAATACGTACCCAAAAACTAGAGCAGATAAAACATAAAAAAACATGCAGATGGAAGGCCAGGTCTGCCTCCATAGACACTAAGCAAAAAACTGGCTTTGTTTTCTATCAAGCTCAGGGTGTACACTGCTGAGGAGTAGCTAAGCTATTTTTATTTGCCTACTATCATCTCCGAGGGCAGCAGCATACACCTATAGTGGTCTTGCAGGCCCGGACTGATAGGCGGGAGGGGCGGGACCTTTCCCTATGGGCTGCCCACTAGTGTAGTGCGTGGGCCACTCGCTCCTCTGACTGCAGCCCTGCTTTAAATCATTGTCACCAAGCGGCAACGGTTGCAGGGGGCGGGGCCACAGTGTGTAATGTGCACAGAGCCCGCAGTGTGTAATGTGCATACAGCCTGCAATGTGTAATGTGCACGGACCCCGCAGTGTGTAATGTGCACACAGCCCGCAGTGTGTAATGTGCACACAGCCCGCAGTGTGTAATGTGCACAGAGCCTGCAGTGTGTAATGTGCAGGAAGCTCGCAGTGTGTAATGTTCACAGAGCCCACAGAGTGTAATGTGCACAGAGCCCGCGTGTGTAATGTGCACAGAGCCCGCAGTGTGTAATGTTCACGGAGCCCGCAGTGTGTAATGTGCACAGAGCCCGCAGTGTGTAATGTGCACGGAGCCCGCAGTGTATAATGTGCACGGAGCCCGCAGTGTGTAATGTACAGCATCAGAAGATCACCGAATAGGACATAAAATTTCAGAAAAAACTCACCAAAAATCACCCATGTCAAATACCCATTGCACCTAGCAGGAGGCTGCCAGCTCCACTGAGAGGCAACACAAGTGTCTAAATACCGGTGCGCAATCTCCTGCAACCCAAGCGATTGGGGCGGTTGTGGCACCTGCGACAGGCATGCTATCAAGAAGGTGATTGGTGGTATATGAAGACACAAGGTTACCATTGGGCGTCAGTCACACTGGTGTATATGATGCATAGTGTCAGTCTGCAGCCTATTGGTCACGCCCATGCTATTAGATCAGACGGGCTGGTCTGCACCACATACCTGCATCACAAATGACAAAAGCCCCCCAGAGGGCTCAGCCTCAAACTGCAAGAGATAAAAAGGTGCAATAAACACTGATGAAGATGTGTTTATTGCTCGCCTGATCTAATAGCATGGGTGTGACCAATAGGCCTGCAGACTGACACTATGCATCATATACACCAGTGTGACTGTCACCCAATGGTAACTTTGTGTCTTCATATACCACCAATCACCTCCTTGATAGCATGGTTGTCGCAGGTGCCACAATCGTCCCCATCGCTTGGGTTGCAGGAGATTGCGCACCGGTATTTAGACACTTGTGTTGCCTCTCAGTGGAGCTGGCAGCCTCCTGCTAGGTGCAATGGGTATTTGACATGGCCAATTTTTGGTGAGTTTTTTCTGAAATTTTATGTCCTATTCGGTGATCTTCTGATGCTGTACTACACACTGCGGGCTCTGACACACTGCGGGCTCCGTGCACATTACACATTGCGGGCTCCGTGCACATTACACACTGCGGGCTCCGTGCACATTACACACTGCGGGCTCTGTGCACATTACACACTGCGGGCTCCGTGCACATTACACACTGCGGGCTCCAATTTTTGGTGAGTTTTTTTTAATGTACAGCATCAGAAAGTTTTCCTGCGGGCAGAGTTCACTCTCTGTTCTTCCCGGTGCCTCCATGGATTCTGTTTCTCTCTGCGCCCAGCACTGGACTTTCTGCCGCCACCTTTCATCTTTCCCCATCTTTACGATCTGGCTGAGTCTTGGCTATCTATATACCACAGCCTCCTATCTATATAACACAGCCTCCTGGGTATGCTGGGTATAATTCTCCTGTCTACTGAGCCTAAAACTCAGTGTCTGTATTATTGTTTATATATGTACCACTTCTCCTGTCCTGTACACTGGGTGTAATCCTCAATCTCTGCATTATTCTGTATGCAGTCATAAGAAAAAGTTTGGGCACCCCTCTTAATCTTAACTCTTTTTTTTTTTTTTTAAGAATTGTTTTTTTGCAACAGCTTTTTCAGTGTGATATATGTAATAACTGATGGACACAGTAATATTTCAGGATTGAAATGAGGTTTATTGTACTAACCAAAAATGTGAAATATGCATTATTTCAAAAACTGACAGGTGCAAAAGTATGGGCACCGCAACAGAAAAGTGACATTAATATTTAGTAGATCCACCTATTGCAAAAATAACAGCCTCTAGTCGCTTCCTGTAGCTGTTAAAGAGTTCCTGGATCCTGGATGAAGGTATTTTTGACCATTCCTCTTTACAAAACAATTCCAGTTCAGCAGGGGCGGAACTACACTGGTGCAGCTGGTGCAGCTGCACTAGGGCCCCAACCGGCTAGGGGCCCCCTTCAAGCCTGGAGGGGGGCCCCCAGCCGACCCCCGCAAGCCGCCGTCAGACGAGAGGAGGGTCATGCAAGGGAAGTAGACAGCTTCCTGCTTCCCTTGCCTGATGCCGTCCCTCCTCTCTTCTGCCCCTCCGGCCCGTAGGACGGCTGCAAACAGCCGGCGCGGCTCACCAGGTAGGAGACCACCACGCCGGCGGCCCCCAGCAGCGCCTACCCCCCCCTCCATCGGGCCGCGCCTACGGGCAGCAGCTATTTCCCCCCGGCCGCGCCGACGGCCAGTAGCACCCCCCCCCACTCCTGCACCAGGGCCCCCAGGGGTCACGGTCCGCCCCTGCAGTTCAGTTAAGTTTGATGGTCGCCGAGCATGGACAGCCGCTTCAAAACATCCCACAGATGTTCAATTATATTGTAATTGTTCCTCTGCATGAATGCCTGAGTAGATTTTGAGCGGTGTTTTGGATCATTGTCTTGCTGAAAGATCCATCCCCGGGTTTAAATTCAACTTTGACACGGATTCTTGAACATTATTCTCAAGAATCTGCTGATACTGAGTGGAATCCATACGACCCTCAACTTTAACAAGATTCCCGGTGCCGTCATTGGCCACACAGCCCCAAAGCATGATGGACCCTCCCCCAAATTTGACAGTGGGTACCAAGTGTTTTTCTTGGAATGCTGTGTTTTTGTGGCGCCATGCATAATGCCTTGTTGTATGACCAAACAACTCAATCTTTGTTTCATCAGTCCACAGGACCTTCTTCCAAAATGAAACTGGCTTGTCCAAATGTGCTTTTGCATACCTCAGGCGACTCTGTTTGTGGCGTGCATGCATAAACGGCTTCTTTCGCATCACTCTCCCATACAGCTTCTCCTTGTGCAGTGTGCGCTGTATTGTTGATCGATGCACAGTGACACCATCTGCAGCAAGATGATGCTGCAGGTCTTTGGAGGTGGTCTGTGGATTGTTCTTGACTGTTCTCACCATTCTTCTTCTTTGCCTTTCTGATATTTTGTTGGCCTGCCACTTCTGGCCTTCACAAGAACTGTCCCTGTGGTCTTCCATTTCCTTACTATGTTCCTCACAGTAGAAACTGACAGGTTAAATCTCTGAGACAACTTTTTGTATTCTTCCCTGAACAACTATGTTGAACAATCTTTTTTTTCAGATCATTTGAGAGCTGTTTTGAGGAGCCCATGATGCCACTCCTCAGAGAAGATGCAACTAGGAGAACAACTTGCAAGTGGACACCTGAAATAGCTTTTCTCATGATTGGATACACCGGGCTATGAAGTACTAAGCTGAATGAGGTTACCAAACCAATTTAGTGCTTCAGTATGTCAGTAAAAAGTAGTTAGGAGTATTCAAATCATGAAAATCAGAAGGGTGCACATACTTTGGCACCTGACAAATTTGAAATAATGCATATTTCACATTTTTGGTTAGTACAATAAACCTCATTTCAAACCTGAAATATTACTGTGTCCATCAGTTATTACATATATCACACTGAAATAGCTGTTGCAAAAAAACAATTTTAAACAAAACAAAAAAAAAAAAAGAGTAAGATTAAGAGGGGTGCCCAAACTTTTTCATATGACTGTATATACACTGCACAGTACCACTTCTCCTGTCCTGTATACTGGGTGTAATCCTCAGTATTTGTATTATTATGTATATATCCACTGCCCAGTACCACTTCTCCTGTCCTGTATACTGGGTGTAATCCTCAGGGAAAACAGGGTGAGCCAGCACAGCCAAAAATTGCTGAAAAAATAAATGTGTAAATACACCTGTCACTACCATACTGCATACAAATAAAGACATTTCGCAAAAGATTACCGAAATAATCTTTTGAGCCACTCTCCCACGTCAAGGAATGTCTCAGATAGAGTGGTCCTACTCTACATATTTTTAAATTTTTGATGTATCCGTGTAGACAGCATAATATAATATAAAATAAAGAGGACCATATAAAGCTAACACTCACCTATACAAGTCAGACAATGTTTCCCAAGGTGCCAGGTGGGTCAGTGAATGAAGAGCAACTGAGGCCCCCACACCTGCGGCCTCCACCACAAGTGTTTGGGCTATTTCACAGTTAACCCTCACCAACCCAACCAGCTCTTATGGGTAAAAGCAAGTCAGGTTCAGGTGAGTGTAGCTGCAATAAACTAGCCTGAGGACAGGAAGAGGTAACCGTATGTGAACAGTTACTAAAAATAATGGAGTCAATGCAGATGGAAAACAGACAATATTTGGCGTGCACGGCAAGTGGTGGTCAGCCACTAAACCATACCAGAGGGAAAACAGGGGGAGCCAGCACAGCCAAAAATTGCTGAAAAAATAAATGTGTAAATACACCTGTCACTACCATACTGCATACAAATAAAGACATTTTGCAAAAGATTACCAAAATAATCTTTTGAGCCACTCTCCCACGTCAAGGAATGTCTCAGATAGAGTGGTCCTACTCTACATATTTTTACATTTTTGATGTGTCCTGTAGACAGCATAATATAATATAAAATAAAGAGGACCATATAAAGCTAACACTCACTATACAAGTCAGACAATGCTTCCCAAGGTGCCAGGTGGGTCAGTGAATGAAGAGCAACTGAGGCCCCCACACCTGCGGCCTCCACCACAAGTGTTTGGGCTATTTCACAGTTAACCCTCACCGACCCAACCAGCTGTTATGGGTAAAAGCAACTCAGCTTCAGGTGAGTGTAGCTGCAATTTGTCCGTTTCCATCTGTACTGACATTTATATTCTTGGTAACTGTTCACACACGGTTATCACACCCAGCACACAGGCTCAGTTATTGCTTCATTCACCTGAACCTAACCTGCTGTTACCCATAAAGGCTGGGTCGGTGCAGTGGGGGTTAACCTTGAAAAGCCCTGACATTTGTGGTGCAAGGTGCAGGTGTGGGGGCCTAGGTTGCCTTATATCATTTGCACTGATCTGGCTCCTTGGAAGCAGGTCTGATATGTAAAGGTGAGTGATGTTTTTGTATGGTCCACTTTATACATATTATGGAGGTCTTTTGACACAGTGTAAATTAAAAATTGTAGAGTAGGACCACCCTATCTGAGAATGCCTTGACGTTTGGCGGGGTGGCTCAAAAGATTATTTAATCTTTTGCTAAATGTCTCAACTAAATTATTTGCAGTTTGGAAACAATATGTGTTTTTGCACAATTTTTATTTTTTCTGGCAGTGCTGGCGTTTTCTGTTTTTTCCTGGGTGTAATCCTCAGTATCTGTATTATTGTGTATATATGCACTGCCCAGTACCACTTCTCCTGTCCTGTATACTGGGTGTAATCCTCAGCATCTGTATTATTCTGTATATGTACACTGCACAGTACCACTTCTCCTGTCCAGTATGCAGAGTGTAATCCTCAGTATCTGTATTATTCTGTATATATACACTGCACAGTACCACTTCTCCTGTCCTCTACACTGGGTTTAAGCCTCAGTGTCTGTATTATTCCGTATATATACACTGCACAGTACCACTTCTCCTGTCCTGTATACTGGGTGTAATCCTCAGTATCTGTATTATTCTGTATATATATTCTGCACAGTACCACTTATCCTGTTCTGTTGTCAGAGAGGCGGTATTGGACTTTGATTTGCAGCATTTAACTGTTGTTTAAATTGATTTTCCCCAATATAGAAGTCATCACTTCTCTTCTGTATAGGTGATGACTTTCTCTTCACTGTGGATTTGACCGCTGGGACCCCACAATCCCGAGAAACGTGGCCTTGAAGGTCACCATGGAAATGGAGCTGAGGTTGATTATTCCCTCTGTTGCACCATTCACACGTGGCTCTTCAGCTAACTCTTTTGAGAAAGTGATGAGGCCACAACAATGTAAAAGCAAATTTCACTGATCGGGGCTGATGGGTGATATAGTATGTGGGCTGGTGGAGCTTGTTTTCCAGGGCTGCTTTTTACTCCCAGTCCGGCCCTGTCGTCTTGTTTTCCCCATTGACGCAAAAGAGAAAACAGGGATTTTTGTGTACTCACCGTAAAATCCTTTTCTCCTAGTTCATCACTGGGGACACAGGACCATGGGTGCATGCTTTTCTGCCACTAGGAGGCAACACTAAGTAGAGACAACAGTTAAGCCCTCCTTCCTGCAGTATACACCCGTACATGGGCGTACATAGTAAGTTTAGTACTAAAGCAGTAGGAGAGCATGTTAATGTAATAAGGTACAAGAAAACGTAAGCCAAGGATATGTACAGATTATTGACAATTGAACAGGGCGGGTGCTGTGTCCTCCAATGATGAACTAGGAGTACACAAAAATCCCTGTTTCTCCGTCATATCACTGGGGGACACAGGACCATGGGATTTTCAAAAGCAGTCCCTGGGTGGGAATTAGTTGAATAGCGGTCGAGCATCAAGCGCTAGCTGCTTACAAATGCGCGACTGCTGCCTGCAAAATTTTTCTGCCTATGCTTGCATCAGTAGAGGTCTGGGTGTGCACATTGTAATGCTTGGTGAAGGTATGTAAGCTGGACCAGGTTGCGGCTTTGCAAACCTGAGTTGCCAAGGCCTGCTAACGAATGGCCCATTAGGCGCCCGCTGATCGAGTTGAGTGGGCCTTGGTCCCTGCTGGAATTGGCCTGCCCTTGACGTGGTAGGATTCTTGGATTGCGATCGGATCCATCTTGCCAACATGGACTTAGATGCAGCTATCCCTTTCCTAGGTCTATTGGTGATGACGAACAGCGTTTCTGTTTTTCGGTATGAGGCTGTTCTGGAGATGTAGCGTCTGAGCGCCCTAACTAGGTCCAGAGTATGGAGCTACTTTTCGAAGCGATGTAATGGGATTGGGCAGGAGGATGGTAGAGCAATGTCCTCATTAAGGTGGAAATGGGACACCACCTTGCACAGGAAGGATGGGGACGGCCGAAGAACCACTTTATCCTTGTGGAAAATAGGAAGGGAGGGAGGCAAGATAGGGCGGCTAGTTTGGACACGCGCCTGATTGATGTGATTGCGACCAAGAAGGCGACTTTCCATGAAAGGTGAATTAACGGGACTTCCTGCAGGGGTTCAAATGGGGGCTCCTGTAGGGCGCCCAGAACTAGGCTTACGTCCCAGACGGTCACGGGTGTCTTGTAGGGGGGCTGAGTGCGTGAGACCCCCTGGATGAATGTCTTGACCTGTGGTTTGGATGTAATTCTGCGTTGGAATAGAATGCTTAGGGCTGAGATTTGGCCCTTGATTGAGCTGGGTGCTAAGCCAGAGTTAAGTGAACAAACAGAAGATAAGGAGCGCGAACTGAAGATCTATTTGACAATTGTTAAGGGCTCTATCATAGAGTTTATCACCTGTGTCTGTTGTGCACCGCCCTGCACAACGAAGGTGAGAGATTAGACCAGGAGAGACACCGCACTTCTCTGTTTAATGTCGCTTCCTGGTTCGGGAGGCGTCATCCTGTGATGCGATCATGTGACCAGATGGGCGTAGACTTGTGACATCCTCTCTGCCCAGAGTAGCTTCATCGCTCACAATGGTTGAATATTCCACATGAACAAATATACCGCGTTTCGATAGACCAGTTTGCTTGAGGAAGATAGCTGGTCTATCAAAACGCGTCGCATAGGAGAGTGTGGAAGCTTAATAAAGGTGTGTATTACTACTAACACCCAGTGCCTTAGCACTTCTTAATACCGCGGTATATATTTTTTCATATGGAAGCCAGAGTTAAGGCCGGTTTGAAGAAAATCCAGGATTGAGGGAATGGAGAAAAGGAGTGGGTCACGGTTGCGGTCCTCGCACCACCGGAAGAAGGCTTTCCAGGTGCCGTAATAGATGCGCAAGGACCTTGGTTTTTGGGCATTAATCATGGTGGTTATGACCTCTGGGGTAAATCCTGCTTGGGTCAGGATCCAGGATTCAATAGCCACGCCATTAAAGTCAGGGCTCCTGAGTTCTGGTGGTAAATGGGGCCCCGGGATAGAAGGTCTGGTCAGTTTGGGAGTGGCAGGGCGCGTCGGCGAGGAGTTGTACGAGCTCTGCGTACCATGCTCGTCATGGCCAGTCTGGGGCAACGAGTATTACCTGAGTTCTCTCCACTTTGATCTTTTGATTACATGCAAGATTAGTGGTAGGGGGAAAGATGTATGGGAGTTGGAATTGGCACCAGGGGAGGACAGCGAGTCCACTCCTAGCGCTAAATGATCGCGGGACCTGGCTACAAAGGCCGGGACTTTGTTGTTCTTGACGCCATGAGGTCTAGGTCGGGGGTTCCCCAGCGCTGACAGATTTGTAGAAAGACTTCAGGGTGAAGGGACCATTCTCCTGAGGCCAGTCCCTGGCGACTCAGGACGTCTGCTGCCCAGTTGTCCACTCCCGGGATGTGGACTGCTGATATGACTGACTGGGTTCTTTCGATCCAGAGTAGGATGTGTTCCACTTCGCGCATTGCGACTTTTCTGCGTGTGCCGCCCTGGTGATTGATGTACACCACTGCCATGGCATTGTCTGATTGGATGCGGATGCGACAACCGACTAGGAGGTAGTGTTGGAGTGCTAGGCAGATCGCTTGCAGCTGCAGGATGTTGATTGGGAGATGTGACTCCTGAGGCGTCCAGCGGCCTTGTGCTGGCGATAGACAGCCCCCCAGCCGAAAAGGCTGGTTTCAGTGGGTTACCACTAGCCACTGGACTGGGAGGAAGGATCTTCCCTGCGTGAGGAGCGATGATGGTCGTATCCACCATTTGAGTGCCTTTTCGACCTGCATGAGTAGGCGGTGCTTGCGGTCGAGGCTGAAGCAGCTTTTGTCCCAGGCTGAGAGGAGGGAGAGCTGCAAGGTTCGGAAGTGTAGCTGAGTGAAAGGAACTGCCTCCATCGCCATCTTTCCTAGGACCCCCAAGCCGAAACAGATGGATTGGGGTGGACGGCTGCAAAGAGTGTGAACTCCTTTGCGGATTACCAGTGGCCTTGTCTTGAGGTAGTATGACGAGGCCTCGTGTTGTGTCTAGGGTCATCCCTAGGAAGTTTATCGTCCGTGCTGGTGTTGGGGATGATTTTTCTAGGTTTGTGAGCCACCCCAGGCGGGAGAGTGTGTCTGTGGTTATTTGGACGCTGTCGAGGCATGCTTGGAAGGATGGTCCCTTGATCAGTAGATCGTCTAGGTAGGGAAGAACGACCACTGCCCGCGAGTAGAGGATGGTCTTGACTGCTGCCATGACCTTTGTGAAGACGCTGGGTGCAGTTGCCAAGCCGAAAGGCAGGGCGACGAACTGGAAAAAAGAATTATTCTTACCTTTAATTCGGTTTCTAGGAAACCTTCCACGACAGCATAGGAGGTAGCCTCGCCACGCCCTAATGGGGACAGGAAACACAAGAGAGGTTAAAAGGCACCTTCCACCTCCCATTAGCCAGTGTCTTACAACGAACCCAGAACGCATAAGAAACTAGCATATAAAACACAAACAAGGAAATTAGGGAGGGAAATAAGTTCTGTCGTGGAAGGTTTCCTAGAAACCGAATTAACGGTAAGAATAATTCTTTTTTTCTCTAGTCACCTTCCACGACAGCATAGGAGGAATGCTCACGAATCCTTACCTAGGGAGGGACAACAGCTTGCAGACCTTCCGGCCAAAGGCCAAGTCCCTGCCAGCCATAACATCCAAACGATAGTGTTTGGTGAAGGTATGTAGCGAAGACCATGTAGCCGCTTTGCAGAGCTGCTCCGGAGAAGCCCCTGCACGCTCAGCCCACGACACAGAAGTGGCCCGGGTAGAATGGGCCGCGAAACCAGTAGGAGCCGAGAGGCCTTGACCAAGATAGGCATCCGTGATTGCCTTCTTTATCCAATTGGCGATAGTGCCTTTAGCCACCTTCCGGCCCTTATTGCAACCAAAATGCTGAATGAACAAATTCTGGTCGATACACCAGGGAGCCGTGACCTCTAGGTAGTGCAACACCAGGCGACGGACATCCAGAGAATGAAACTCCACCTCCTTCGCAGATCTAGGATGTTGACTGAAGGATGGTAGAATGATCGACTGAGATCGATGGAACTCCGACACCACCTTCGGCAGAAAGGACGGATCCAACTGAAAAACAATGCTGTCATCCCGCACCGTCAAATATGGCTCACGTATGGATAAAGCCTGAAGTTCACCAATTCTCCTCGCAGAAGTAATAGCCACCAGGAAAGCGAGCTTGTGAGACAAGGACCTCATGGAGCAAGCCGTCAGAGGCTCATAAGGAGAACGAGTCAGGCCCGTAAGCACGATATTCAGATCCCACGAGGGGGAAACACTCTTCCGATAGGGACACCGTCTTGAAGCCGCCACCATGAATCGTTTGACCCAACGATGATCTGCCAGTTTCACACCAAACACAGAACTCAGGGCTGCGACTTGGACCTTAAGGGTGCTAGGTTTAAGTCCCAGATCCAAACCCTGCTGCAACAAATCCAAAATCTGTGAAATATTCGGAGCAAAAGGGTCCGGCACCCGGGAACTACACCAGGAGGAGAACCTCTTCCAAATCTTATTGTAGATGGAATTAGTAACCGGTTTACGGCGATCTTGTAAGGTGGCAATAACTCGATCGGAAAGGCCCTGGGCCTTCAGCACTCGGGCCTCAGAAGCCAGGCAGCCAAACTGAGGCATTGTGGAGCAAGATGGAAAAATGGACCCTGTGAGAGGAGGCTCGTGTCCACCCCCAGACGCACGGGACCGTCCACCTGGAGAGACATGACCAGATTGAACCAACTTCTCTTTGGCCAGAGGGGGGCAATCAGGATAGTAGGAACCCCCTCGTCCCTGATCTTCCTCAGATCCTTGGCTAGCAGAGGGAGCGGAGGAAATGCATAGGCCAGACGAAATGGCCATGCGTGGGAGAAGGCATCCACCCCGAACGCAACGTCCTTGGGGTTGAGGGAGAAGAATGTTCCTACCTTGCAATTGAGGCCTGAGGCGAACAAATCCACCTCCGGGACTCCCCAGCGCGCCACCAGGCTGCAAAAAAACTGCCTGGTCGAGACCCCACTCCCCCGGATGGAGATCCTTGCGGCTTAAATAATCCGCCTAAGAGTTCAATTCTCCTTTGAGATAGACTGCAGAGAGAGACTGCAGAGACCTCTCGGCCCAGAAGAAGATGCGGCTGGAGATCACCTTCAGGTCGCGAGACCGGGTGCTGCCCTGATGACGAAGATGGGCCACTGTTGTCACATTGGCAGAATACACCAACACATGTGACCCCCGGACCATATCCTGCGCAGCCAGAAGAGCTTCTTCTGCCGCCTTGAGTTCACGGAAGTTGGAGGACCGAGAGCTTATCAGAGGACCCCAGATACCCTGAAACGGGGACCCCGATACCACCGCCCCCCAGCCCCGCTGGCTGGCATCCGTTGTCACAGTAACCAGAGGATTCCGAGACCAAGAGACTCCCTTGCCCAGATTCACTGGGGACAACCACCACTTGAGGGAGGACACCACCCTCCCGACAAGCAAAGCCTTTTGTTGAGGGAGGAGGGGAGACGATTCCAATTCAACAGAATGTGGTTCTGAAGGCACCTGGAATATGCCTGGGCCCACATGACTGAAGGGATGCATGCCGTCATAGACCCCAGCACCGACATGGACTCCCGGAGCATCGGGGACCGCTGAGCTCGCAGGGTAAAGATTCTCGACATAAGGGACGTTTTGTGATCTTCCAGAAGAAAAGACATCTGTCTGTCCGAGTCCAGAAGCACCTCCAGGAATCTCCTGACTGAGGAGGGGAGAAGCTGAGACTTCAGCAGATTTGGGAGCCACCCCAACGACTGAAGTACGCACAACACTCTGTCCACGTCCGACCTGAGGACCTCCGCCGAAGGCGCGACCAGAAGAAGGTCGTCCAAGTATGGCATCAGACAGACGTCTTGCAACCTTAGGAAGGCCAACACCTCTCCCATGATTTTGGTAAAAATCCGAGGAGCAGAGGAGATACCGAAAGGGAGAACGTCGAACTGAAAGTGGTGGATTTCCCCCCGGTAAGACACGGCAAACCGCAGGTATTTCCTGTGCCGGGGATGAATAGGCACATGGAAATATGCATCCTTCAAATCTATGGTGGCCATCTGGAAGTGGGGCCCTATCAAGGGGATCACAGACCTGATAGACTCCATTTTGAATCTGCGGTAGCGGACATAATGGTTGAGCTGCTTCAGATTGATTATAATCCGGGCAGCCCCCGACGGCTTCTTCACCATGAAGAGCCGGGAGTAATGTCCGCTGCCGCGTTCCGACTCCGGAACCCTGGAGATGACATTGGAAGCCAAGAGATCCAGAAGGTTGGAAAACAGGAGATCCTGAGATCCCCACGAGGACAGGGTAGTGACTCGAAGACCCGGTGGGGGAGGAGACACAAACTCTATCAAGAGACCTTCCGATAAGATGTTGAGCACCCACTGGCAGTTGGTAATGCCACGCCAGTTGGGAAGAAAGGCGGAGAGCCTTCCCCCCACCCGCACCGAGCCACTGTTTGTCCTGTTGAGGACGTTGTTGGGGGGGAACGAAGATGTTCCTCCCTCTACCTTTCGGGTAGGACCAACGACCCCCCCCCTTCCCTTTACCTCTGGGCTGGGAGGCCTGAGGCACCTGGGGACAAAAAAACGATTTTTTCGCCACACGTTGTTCGGGGAGAGCCTTCTTATCTGAGGCCTTGGCCAGGATGTCATCCAGGGCTGGCCCAAAAACCAAATCCCCCTTAAAGGGAATGGAACAAAGGCGCATCTTAGATGTGGAATTCCCTGTCCACATCTTTAACCAGAGAGCACGCCGAGCCGAGTTGGAAAGGACGGAGGTGCGGGCGGCCATGCGCACCGATTCCGCAGAGGCGTCAGCCAAAAATCCAGAAGCCCTTTTCAACAAAGGCAAGGATTCCAGAAGCTCATCCCTCGGAGTACCCTGGGAGATATGGCACTCAAGCTGATCTAACCACCTGAGGATCGAACGGGAAACGCAGGTGGAAGCAATATATACGCCTGTAAGGTAGATGTTGACGCTTCCCAAGAGCGCTTCATCAGCCCCTCAATTTTTCTATCCATCTGATCCTTCAGCTGGGAAGTATCCTCAAAAGGGAGTGCGGTCTTTTTTGCCACCCGAGTGACCTGAACATCCACCTTGGGGACATCCCAAGAAAACGGGGTGTCCTCCAGGGGAAACCTATTCTTCACAGCACTCTTAACCCTTTTTTCAGGAAATTCCCACTCCTGAACAATGAGATCCTGAATGTTGGGATGGACAGGAAATCCCACCGGCTTGACCGGACGAAGCCCAGCAAACATAGCATCCTGGACAGAGGGTAGGACCTGTTCCTCCTCCAGACCCATAGTGCTACGGACTGCACTAATGAGCTCAGCCAAATCCTCTGAGAACAGAAATCTGCTAGGGTCAGAGGGCCTGGAGGAAGAACCATCATCCCAAATATCCGAGTCTGAGTCTATCTGGCCGTCAGAGTCAGACGGGTCCTGCTGCCGTTTCCGCTTTTTTGGAGACGGAGGATCCGGGACCGGGTAGGGAGCAGCCGTAGGCAGGGAAGCCAAAGAGGCCTGTATCTCATGCTTCACCATGGAGCGTAATTCCTCCACTAAGGAGGGATGTTCAGCCTGAACCACACGATCCGTACACTCCTGGCATAGTTTCTTGTCTCAGGGGGAAGGAAACTTCTTATTGCAGACAGGGCATCGCTTCCCACCTGGCTTTTTAACAGTTGGCTTCTCTCCCTATAAGAAATAGAGAGGGCGCCATAAGAATCTGCCTGCATACAGGCACACGGACCCCCCCCCTCGGCACAGACTCACTGTGGCTGGGGCAGAGCTGGTCTCAGCAGCTAGATCAGCCATCCTGCAGCAGAATTGCTCACCTGTAACTGTTGCCTTCAGGGCAGCTTAAACGTCTAAACCTGCCCCACCGCTCCAATCAGTGTGCCCCCATCCCCCCACGCAGGGTCCGGAGCAGGCCGCAGCACAGCCGAGGCGTGCCCTGCACGCTGTCACTCTGGCTCCGACCGCCGGAACCGGAAGCGCCGCTCATCAGGGGAGCACGGGAACCGGAAGTGACGCCCACAGACGTCACATCCGGCCGGCGCGACAGCGCACGCGCAGGGGGAAGCCGGCAGGCCCAGGGAGCACCGAGAGGCCGCCGGCCGGGCCCCCACATGTCCGCATCACCTCCATAGAGGATCCGGAGGACCAGGGGATGGTCCTACCGCCAAAAACACCACGGCAGGAGCAGTAGGAGGAGGGGAGCCGCAGCACCGACCAACACTGCCCGGCAAAACAGACTCCCATACAGGTATGCTGCAGTCGCCGGCCCCACAGCATAGGAGAACACAAAAACCTCTCCATGCCCCATGGGGACAGGAAAGACACTGGCTAATGGGAGGTGGGAGGGGCCTTTTAACCTCTCTTGCGTTTCCTGTCCCCATTAGGGCGTGGAGAGGCTACCTCCTATGCTGTCGTGGAAGGTGACTAGAGAAATGGCGTTTTTGAACGGCGAACCACAGGTACTTCTGGTGGGGGGAAAAAAAATGGGGATGTGGAGGTATGCGTCTTGTATGTCAATGGTTGCTAGGAACTCTCCTTTTTCCATAGATGCGATTACAGAGCAAAGAGATTCCATTCTGAACTGTCGGACCTTTACAAATTTGTTGAGGAGTTTGAGGTCTAGGATGGGACGTACTGTTCCATCTTTTTTCAGAACAATGAACAGGTTTGAGTAGTATCCCCTTGAACTGTTCGGCCTTTGGTACCGGTGTTATGACCCTAGTCCTGAGTAGTGAATTGATGGCCTTGAAAGAAGGTTGAGCGTTTGTTTTGTGGGGGTCGCGAGAGAAAAAAACGATTTGGGGGCCGGGCTGAGAACTATATTTTGTAGCCTGACGACACCAGTTCTCTGACCCAATTGTCGTGCACGACAGCGAGCCACGAGTGGCGGAAGAACTGGAGTCTTCCGCCTATCATGTTTGTATTGGGCAGTTGGGGAAGGGAGTCATGTGTTGAACCTTTGGGGTCTCGCGCTCTTAGGGTGTTTGGGGCGGCTTTTCCAGGTGGGGCTGGTTTTGAACAAGAGCGGGGTGTTGGTGATGGCTCACGGTTAGTCCGCTTAGTGTTTGTGCTTAGTGATTGTGTTGGTGGATGAGGTGGCCCATCTCGATGTCCCGTGGGAGATGTGGGGTCGAGATTGTGACTGTGGGCGGTGAAAATGCTGCTTAACCTCTGTTGGGGAAGGAATTTGCTCTTAGCTCCCATGGTTTTGGAGATGAGCTGGTCGAGCTTTTCCCCGAAAAGGCAACTTTCTTGGTAGGAGAGGTTTATTAGGGATCTTTTTGATGTGGAATCAGCGTGCCAGGTTCTGAGCCATAGAGTTCGGCACATGGAGATGGTGTTTGCTGCTGACAACGTGGCACAGTTGGCCATGTCTATGGTCGCGAGCAAGGAGTACTCCAGGGCCATTGTGATTTGTTCCAGCAGATTGATTGGATCCTGGGAGAGATCCTGTAATATTGTGCACAAGGAATGCATCCAGGATACTGCTGCTTTTGCGACCCACGCTGCGGCAAACAAAGGTGGGAGAGCTGCCCCTGAGGCTTCAAAGACTGAGTGCGCCATATTATCTAATTGGCGGTCATTGGAGTCTTTGATAGACAAGCTGTCAGAGAGTGTAAGTAGAGTTTTGTTAGCTAGATTCGATACTGGGGGGAGGGGGGTGGTCGACTGTCGGCGACTCAGCCCCTTTTTTCTGATAGTCTGGGGCGAATGGGTATTTGACTTCAATGGCCTTGCGCCCTGTGAAGACCTTGTCTGGGCGGTCCTAATGCCGTTGAACTATACCTGTAAAATTGTCGTGGGCAGAGAAGACTCGACGGGAGCGTTTTGTCTTTGTAAAAGAGAATGTGCGCTCTGGGGTGGTGTTGGATTCATCGTCGACGTTTAGTTTTGCGTTAACAGCTTCGATGAGGCTGTCAACCATTGCTTGGGTGTCCATGGCCTCACTTTCATGGGACGTATCTGGCTCTGTTAGTTCCCCCTAAGAGAGTGAATCAGACTGGTCATTGGGTGACCGGGAGCGGGAAGCATCTCTTAAGGTACCTTTACACACCGCACTATCTGGTGGGAATCCTGACACCGATATGTCGCCCTGAAACTATCGCCGTCAAATTGCCTCCCAGTTGCGGCGTGTATTTGGGGAATTTGGCGGCGATAAATCACCTGTCGCCTGGTTCCTGATTTCAGAGCACTGCTCCAAAATCAGAGGCAATCATGAAGGCGAGATTCCCGGCTTTTGGCATGTGATAGGGCGATAGTGATGGAATCTGTGTCGCCTGTTGATTTCCCGTAGGCGTGCCACAGCGTGCTGGAGTCCACGTCCAGTCAGCGATGATTGGTGGTGGCTACTGTGTTCCCATTGGCTGTCAGTTCACAGGGCGCCATATTTGAAGAGCTGTCCGTTCAGCAACACACATCTTCAATGGCGTCATGTATTAGCCAGCCTTCCAGAGCAGGCTGACCAATCATAACGCTATTGTGTTGTCCAATGAGCATGTTTGGGGCGTGGTGTAAACCAGTCTGGCACACCTATGTCCTCGCCACGCTGACCATGTACGCCCACACTGCTTTTGGGATTGCGGCGTATGAAGCGGCGAGGGAAGTCGACCGGATTGGTTCCGCTGTGGGTGAGGCGATTTCCAGGGCGACACATCGCCTTAGGTTGAAGGTGAAATTGCGGCGTGTAATGGCATCATCGGCGATCTGAGTCTAGCATGAAAAACGTGCATGTGCACGTTAGATCGCCTCATATCACCAGCAAAAATTGTGGCGTGTAAAGGTACCCTTATGGTTGACGTGGTGGGAGAGTGTCCTGGCACGGACTGGTATGGGTCCGTCTTCTGGTTACCTGGGTGGCTGCAGGTTGTGGATATTCTCTGCTGGATTGCGAGCGGTGCCGTTTGTTGTCACTGCCTGTGTGAGAACCAGGACGTGACTGCAGCATTTCGACTATTGAATCTAGCTGCTGCGACAGTTGCCGGGCCCCATGGAGGGATGTCAGACGTACAGGGTGCTGCGTGAGTGGTAGTCTCAGTGGGACATCCTGGTTCGCAATTTTTGCAAAATTGTGAATCATGTTTGCGTGGGAGCACGGTCTGGCAGATGGTGCATGATGCATTGCTCCCTGCTTTCTTTTTTTTATTTTTGGGCTTGGGATCCGCCATATTGTACCAAATTAGGGTTAGAGGTGGTACTGTAGTGTACTAGGCTGAGTACTATGACGGCACAGGAGCAGACAGCAACCCGGGGGTGATAGCTTGCAGGGAGGGGGGGTCTCCTATTGGCGCTTACCTGGATCCTGTGTCCCCTCTGTTGTATAGTTAGATGGCGTGCTGGTAGGAATTATCTTGCTTAAGAGGCAGTAAGAAGAAAGGACTGAGGAGATGTGCTTTAACCTAGTATGTGAGCATTATGTGGCTCCCCTTTGTGAGAGAGGAGGGGGGAGCTAGGGGAGGGTCAGGTAGTGTGTTACTGTGTGTCTGCAGCAGTGCTGCAGGAACAGGTTTTGTTTGGAATTTCACGCCGGTGTGGGGGCAACTTGTGGGCGTGCCTATGCGGTGAGGGCTACCAGCTGATTTGTCAGGCCGCGGGGGGAGGGGGGGCGCGTGCATCACCTCGGCCCCATTGCTCTGCGTCGTAGCATACGTTGGAGCATACCAAGGGCATGCTCCGGGGCGGTGACAGACATGCTCAGCCGCATCATAGCGCACGCCCCTATGACACGGGGAGTGATGCAGACGCCGACTAATAATGGCTGCGGTGGGTGGGACTGCTGTAGGCCGAGATCGGGGCCTCGATTTCAGATTGTTCCCTGGAGTGGCGTCGGGTGGCCGCGGCGGGGCGACGGTCGTGATAGGTGCTTCAGCCCAATGCCCTGGACACGGCCCCAGACTTACCGGCGATGCGTGTCCCGGCATGGAGCCGCCGCGGTTGGAAGGGGGGGATGGTGCCCAAGGCTGTGGGATATGCTGCTGCACCGGATCCTTTGGGAATGTATCGGTGTGCGCTGGCTGGGCATCTGAAGTTCTCAATCACGTGCTCCTTTGTTGGAGGAGGTAAGAATGCTGCACATGTGCTTCTTGCATACTCCTGTCCTGAAGGGGGATGCAGAAGGTATGCACAGTGTCCGCCTGCATGGTCTGGAGTAGGGAAAGCGGAGTCCTTTGTGGGGGTTCGTAGTCTCTCCGAGGACGGCGTGTCCTGCCTTGGGGGTCTCCTGTGCCCAAAGTAGAGCGGCATCTTGAATTATTTTTTTACCCCAAGAATCAACTGGTAAAAATTAAAAGTTTAAAATGGGTGATGTGGTCTGAAATACAGATCACATGTGCCTCCTTGTGACACTAAGCAAATACTGACTGTACGCCCATGTACGGGTGTATACAGCAGGAAGGAGGGCTTAACTTTTGTCTCCTGTTTAGTGTCGCCGCCTAGTGACAGAAAAGCATACACCCATGGTCCTGTGTCCCCCAATGATAGACGGATAAATGCAATTATTAACTCCTCACTACAGAATGGTTTAACATTCTTTGACACACCCATGGTGCTAGTATCCTCACTGCATCACTAGATGTAATCACTGAGGGGTGCAATTTGTAAAATGTGATCACAAAGTTTTGCAAATCCTGTGGGTTTAAAATGCTCACTACACACAAATTTCAGAAGAAATTTACTTTGTAAAATAGGGTCCAATGTGGGTGGTTTCTGCTGGTTTGGCAACCTGGCAGCTATTCAAATGTAAAACGGCATCTGCAGTAGTCTATTCCTCTCAAATCTGCTTTTGAATAGCATTTCCTTCTGTTACACTTGTGAAAATAAAAATTGGAGCTGAAGTTATATTTTTGTGGGGAAAATTTGATTTTTACTCTTCACAGTTCAATGTTATAAAATTCTGTGAAGCACCTGGAGGTTTAAGGTGCTCACCACATATCTAAATAAATTCTTTGACGGGTGTAGTTTGAAAACACACTCACATTTACGTGACCTTATTTTGGACTGTTTGCAAATCAGGGGCTCTGCACACACAACATGAGGTCTACTACGAATTACAGCCGATTTTGGGCTCCAAACATAGAATGTTGCTCTTTTTTCCCCCCTTCCAAGCTATGCTATGCGCCCAAACAATAGTTTTCCGCTACATAGAAGAAATTGCATGTGTATTCAGATATGCCATAACACATTTTGGTGTCCATTTTCTTCTATTACCCTTGGGAAAATGCTAAATTTGGGCTAAGTGTAACATTTTTTTTTCCTTTACCCTTCTTTTAGTTCTGGTGAAGCAACAGACGGGTTAATAAACTTCTCAAATGTGGTTTTGAGCACTCTAAGGGGGCCGTCACACGCTGCGACATCTTTAGCGATATTGTAAGCGATCACGTGCACGCGCAATCGCTTACAATATCGCTCACATCGCTGGTGAGATGTCACACAGACAGACTCACCAGCGATGCGGAGCCGCGATCTCGCTCGTTACTATGGTACACATCGGGTAACTAGGCGCCGCGCGTCGCTTAGTTACCCGACGTGTACCATAGTTACCATCTCCCAGCATAGGCGCGGTCGCTGGGAGATGGTTCATCGTGGTGTCATACACCACGATGATGCAGATCGTTGCATCGTTCATCGCTAGATCTGAGAACCGAACCTCAGATCAGCGATGTCACGATCAAGCGATTTACCATCGTGAATCGCTTGATTACATGCAACGATATCTTGCCCGATATCGCTTAAGCGATCAAAAAGGAGATCGCTTAAACGATATCGTGCAAGATATCTCACCGTGTGACGGCCGCCTGAGAGGTATCGTTTGTAGATTGGTGTCAGTTTTGGGTATTGTCTGTCACATAGGTCCCTCAAAGTCATTTTAAAATGTGAGGTGATCCGAAAAAAAATAAAAAAGTTTTGTATGTTTTAGTTGTAAAAATGACAAATTGATGAACTTTTAACTAATTTAATGCATTAAAAAAAAAAAAAAGTTAAAAAAAAAAAAAATGTAACAAAGACATGTGAGATGTTATTTACTAATTTTGTATCAACAACTGGTTTAAAAAGAACCTACCAGATTCCCCATGCCCCGAAAACCCCAATTAGTTCTGTTCACATACCTATAATCCCCGAATCTCTGATTAACAGTCCCAGCATCTAGTACAACACAAATGTTTACAAAAAGTATTTCTAAGGCCCCTTTCACATCAGCGTTTTTCGCTGATCGCGGCAGATTTACCATATCTGCCGCCTAACCGTCACACACTTGCGGTTCACCTGCGGCAAGCCCCATGCAATGTCTATGGGGCTTGCGGCATGTGCGTCCAAGGCGGTATAGTTGCAGTTTCGGCACTTGCGGCCATGAAAAAAAAAGAGGTAAGCAGCGTTTTTTTCACGGCCGCAGCTGCGCAAGTGCCGAAACCGCAACTATACCGTACTTGCCGCAAGCCCCATAGACATTGCATGCAGATGTGGTAAATCCACCGCGATCAGCAAAAAACGCTGATGTGAAAGGCACCTAAAAGAGATTTTTGCGTACTCACCAAAAAAATCTTTTTTTTCCACTGAGACTTCATTGGGGGACACAGACCATGGGTGTTGCTGTCTTTAGGAGGCTGACACTAAATAGACAAAAAAAGTTAGCCCCTCCTCTGCAGCGTACACCCTCATGCTGACTCAAGCTGAAGGCCAGTTTGGTGGACCAAGCAGTGGGGAGGAAAACACACAACACATTGTAGTGTATCATATATATACACACCACTCAATTGAAAAGGAATAAACTAAGGAATCATGAACTCAATGTATCGTCCCATGGTTGTAGTAGAGTTGGGTGCTGTGTCCCCCAATGAAGTCTCAGAGAAAAAGATTTTTCGGTGAGTACACAAAAATCCCTTTTTCTCTCGCCTTCAAGGGGGACACAGACTATGGGACGTCCAAAACCAGTTCCTGGGTGGGGTACTAGGGAAAACAACACACTATGAATAACGGAAATACTAACTACATTCAAACATTAATTACAAAGGACAAAAGGGTGGCGCTGGACTCTAATGTTTTGAGAAGGTGTGCAGGCTGGTCCAAGTTGCGGCCTTACACACCTGAAGAGTTGTTGCCTGATGCTTTACGGCCCAGGAGGCGCCACTGTCCTTGTGGAGTGTGCCTTGAGGCCCTGTGGGACCACTCTTCCTTTGAGTTTGTAGGATTCTTGAATTGCTGATCTTATCCAACGAGCAATCATGGACTTAGGCCGGCTTCACACTATGGTGTGATCAGGTCCGGGGCTGTCCGGTCTAAACTGGACAGCTCCGGACCCGATTCGCAAACAGAACCGGAGGGCAAATATGCCCTCCGGTCCGGTTTGCAGCTGGATACCTCAGATCGCAGCCGCTGAAATTTCAAGATCGCGGCTAGCAGAGAGCTAGACGCAGTCCTGAAATCTCTGCAGGGGACAGCTGGTGGTGGTGAAGTTTAGCAGCGCTCGCTGCTAAACTTCAGCCGCCGGCATCCGGTTTCCACATCCGATTTTATCTGGCACCTAGACCCCCATGTTAGGATTGTCCCGGATCTGATTTGTTCAATTTTCCCTGGACACAAACGTTGCTTGCAACGTTTGTGTGTCCGGGAGAAAAATCCAATTCTCCCGGATCCTCCCGGACAGATGGAAACCAGATGACATATAGTATTCCTATGGGGCCGGATGGCAGCTATGAGGTCAAAAGCAGATTCGGGGCTGTCCAGGTCCACCGGACAGCCCCAGGAACACAAAACCGTGATGTGAAACCGGCCTTAGAGGCCAGCATGCCTTTTCTATGCCTTTCTTCTTCGGGAAGGACGAGGAGGATGTCTTACTTCCTGAACGGTATGAGAAACATTCTAACAAAGAGCCCTGACGAGATCCAACGAGTGTAGGGAGGCCTCTCGACTGTCGGACAGCACCGGACAAAATGAAGGCAACACAATTTCCTCATTTAAGTAGAAAGAGGACACCACCTTCGGGAGGAAATCTGGCGAGGGTCGGAGAACAACCTTGTCCTGGTGGAATACGAGGAAGGGTGACCTACAAGAGAGAGTGCCGCCAGCTCCGATATTCTCCTGATGGAAGTGATCGTTATCTATAAGGCTACTTTCCAGGATAGGTGTAATAGTTGCGTATCCCTCAAGGACTCAAAAGGGAGGTCCCTGTAGAAAATTCAATAGCAAATTAAGGTCCCAGGGTTCGAGAGGGAATCGATAGGGAGGTGCTAAATGGGAAACTCCTTGAATGAACATCTTAACCTGGGAACGTGAGGCGAGACACTTCTGGAAAAGGACTGATAAGGCGGAAATCTCTATCAGGGACCAAGTGTCTTTAGGTCTGCGCCGCTGCTCCAATGAGTGTCAAAAAACACTGGGGTGCTTTGAAACAAGATATCTTCAGTTTTATTTTCCAACGCGTTTCGGAGCTAACACCCAGCTCCTTACTCAGTCCCTGATAGAGTTTCACCCCCACGTTGTGGAAGTGTGGTCCCGGCTGCGGTGTTTGAGCGAATCAAGCTAGTTGTGGGCTTCACTACTAAATCAGGTGAGCAGTTTTCATACCTGTATGGGATTTGATTCCTATTGAGGATAAGACCCTATGCGCATTCTCATTTTATAGAAGGCGGAAATCTGCCTTTCAAGTAACACAAGGCTAGACCCTTGTCCAAACCCGATTGAAGGAAAGCCAGAACCACCGGGATAGAAAGAACCAGAGGGGAGTGACCATGACTGACACCAGGAACAAAAAAAAAAAAAAAAAGTCTTCCAAGTGCGGTGGTAGATTCATATGGACGACGGATTTCGGGCTCTGATCACAGTGTTGATCACCTCGGGCAAAAATCTGGCCTGAGTCAAGACTCAGGTCTCAACAGCCAGGCCGTCAAACTCATGGCCTCTGACTTCTGGTGATAGAGTGGGAGCTGAAACAGCAAGTCTGGCCGGTGTGGCAGACGCCAGGGGATGTCGACTATAAGCTGAACTAGCTCCACGTACCACGGACGGATTGGCCAGGCCGGAGCAATCAGGATGACCGCGACCTGCTCTCTTTTATCTTCCTCACTACCTTCGGGATTAATGGAAGAGGTTGGAAAATGTACGGGAGTTTGAGCCCTCCCCACGGGAGGATGAGCATGTCCGACCCTATGGCTAGTGGATCGCGAGATCGTGCTATGAATGCGGGGACCTTGGCGTTCAGCCAAGATGCCAGGAGATCCACGTCCGGAGTCCCCCATCAGTCGCAGATTTGATTAAACACCTCCAGGAAGAGGGACAACTCCCCGGACGCGAGACCTTGGTGGCTGGGGAAGTCGGCCACCCAGTTGTCAACACCGGGAATGTGCACTGCTGAGATGAACGAATGGTGGGTTTCTGCCCAACAAAGGGTCTTCTGCACTTCACACATGGCCGCCCTGCTGTGGGTTCCTCCCTGGTGGTATATGTATCCAACGGCCGTGGCGTTGTCGGATTGCACCCAAATAGGGTTACCGGCTAGGAGGTGATGGAACTTGCGCAGTGCTAGAAGGATGGCCCTTATCTCAAGGATGTTGATTGGGAATAGAATCTCGAGAGGACTCCACCTCCCTTGGGCGGTGTGCTGAAGGAACACCGCTCCCCAGCCTAGGAGGCTGCAGTCGGTGGTGACCACTTTCCAATGTACAGGGAGACAGGATCTGCCCTGTTGCAGTAAGGACTGAAGGGTCCACCATGAGAGCGAGCATCTGATCTGAGGGGCTCAAGTGGTATTCCGGTCTAGGGATGAGGGATTCCGATCCCAGGAGGCTAGGAGTGCCGACTGTAGGGGTCGGTGATGCAGTTGGGCAAACAGGACTGCCTCCATCATTCTTAGGACTTTCTTCCCGAATCAGCTGGAGTGCAGTGTCAGGCGTCTGAGCGTGAGAGCTCCTTGCCGGGAGAGCTGCTGACTTGTCTGGTGGGATAGAAGCTAATTCCTGGACCGTGTCGAAGACCATCCCTAGGAAGGTGAGAAGCTACGTTGGAATTGGAGAGGATTTTTCTAGGTTCAGCATCCAGCCTATGCGAGAGTGTCGATGGTGATCTGTACAAGTCCAGAAGGATGGGGCCTTTATGAGGCCGTCCAGATAAGGCAGGACTATGACGCCCCAGGAGTGCAGGATGGTCATGTCGGCTACCATGACCTTGGTGGACACTCGGTGGGGGGCTGGGCTGTGGCCAGGCCGAAGGGTAGGGCCTTGAACTGGAAATGCTCTGACTGTACAGCGAAGTGAAGGAATTTTTGGTAACAGGGAAAAACTGGAATGTGGAGGTAGGCGTTCTGGTTGTCGAGAGGAACTCCCCGCTCTTCATGGAGGCCATCACTGACCGCAGAGATTCTATGGGAAGGAGCAGACTTTGAGGTGTTTGTTGAGGAGCTTTAAATCTCGAATAGGACTGAAGGATCTGTCCTTCTTTGGTATGACGAATAAGTTGGAGTAGAATCCCTTGAAGCGCTTGCCTTTTGGGACAGTTTTTAAGGTTGAAGGAAGACTTTAAATCCATCTAGTTCAACCCGTAGCCTAACATGTTGATCCAGAGGAAGGCAAAAAAAAAAAACCCCATGTGGCAACACTAAGCTCCACATTGGGGAAAAAATACCTTCTTGACTCCAGATACAGGAATCAGACCAATTCCCTGGATCAACGCCCTATCAATGAACCTAGTATATATAACTGGTAATATTATAGTTTTCAAGAAAGGCATCCAGGCCCTTCTTAAGTGTTAGTAGTGAGTCACTCATTACTATATCATGTGGCAGAGTTCCATAGTCTCACTGCTCTTACAGTAAAGAATCCACATCTGTTGATAATGATTAAACCTTCTTTACTCCAGACGTAGAGGATGCCCCCTTGTTGCCGTCTCAGGCTTAAGAGTAAAGAGATCATTTAATTTAAAAAAAAAAAAGTCTCTGTACTGTCCCACTCATATATTTACACATTATTAAAAGATCACCCCTAAGGCTTCATTTTTCCAAGCTAATAACCTGTCTTGGTATTGCAGACCCCTCAGTCCTCTAATAACCTTGGTTGCTCTTCTCTGCACCCGCTCTAGTTCAGCTATGTCTTTCTTATACACCGGAGATCAGAATTGTACACAGTATTCAAAATGTTTCACACTAGTGACTTGTATAGAGGTAAAATTATGTTCTCCTCATGAGCATCTGTCTCTTTTAATGCATCCATGATTTTATTTGCCTTTGCAGCAGCTGCCGACACTAGGCACTAAATGTGAGTTTGTCATCTACCCATACACCCAGGTCTTTTTCAGTGGTAGTTTTGCCCAGTGTTTTACAATTAAGCACATAATTACACCTTTTGTTTCCACTGCCCAAGTGCATGACCTTACATTTATCCCCATTAAAGCTCATTTGCCATTTATCAGCCCAAGCATCTAGTTTACATAAATCCTCCTGTAATATAAAATTGTCCTCCTCTGTATTGATTACCCTGCAAGTTTAGTGTCATCTGCAAATATTGAGTTTCCACTCTGTATGCCCCTACAAGGTCATTAATATATTAAAAAGTGGGCCCAACACTGACCCCTGTGGTACCCCATTGTTAACTGTGACCCATTCTGAGTGTGTTCCATTAATGACCACCCTTTGTTTCCTATCACTAAGCCAGTTCTTAACCCACTTACACATTTTCCCACTATCTCCATTGCTCTCATTTTATGTATCAATCTTGTGCGGCACCGTATCAAAAGCTTTTGAAAAGTCCATATACACCACGTCCACTGCATTTCTTTGGTCCAGTCCAGAACTTCATAGAAGCTTATCAGATTAGTTTGACAGGAACAGTCCTCGTAAACCCATGTTGATATTGGGTCATGAGGTTATTTTTCTTCCGATACTCCAGTATAGCATCTCTTAGAAAACCCTCTAGGATTTTACCCACAGTAGAGGTTAAGCTTACTGGCCTATAATTTCCAAGTTCAGCTTTTGTCCCCTTTTTGAATATTGGCACAACATTTGCTATACGCCAGCCTGTGACACAGACCCTGTTATTATGGAATCTTTAAATATTATAAATTATGGTCTATCTATGACAGTACTTAATTCCTGCAGCACTCTGGGGTGTATCCCATGCAGGCCCGGGGATTTGTCAATTTTAGTGATTATTATACGATCTGACTCAAACACCACCAAAATTGACAGGCTCCTATAACCATGGCTGTGAAGTCAGTAAGCCACAAATCAGACTCCAAATCATCCATTTCCTGGAACCCAGCTCCACCTAAAATGGGCATCGACTCCAACTCCACAGCTCTGCAAGTGAGCCACAATTCTCTAGATGGCTCTCACTTTGCATAAAATCTGTCCATAACCCCATCCATCTGAACAAAACCCCACCCATTCAATTTAATTGGCTGTTTGTAAGTGGGCATGGTTTCATCTGAATGAACGTAATCTTAAGTGTTCACCTGGGGTAAACATATTTAAAAGGAAGCCATTTAGAATACAAAATGATCTGGCTCTTTTTGGCAAGCTGAGGCATGGGATCCAGATTGCCAAAAAGAGCCAGACTGCCCATCACTGGTGTACACCTGTCTTTAGAGTAGCTCAGTACAGTAAGGGGAACAAAGCTGTGGGCAGCTTTGTATAGCACTGGCAAAAATGTTGGCTTTTCTAAAGCAAGCTATGCCCACAGGGGCATGATAACATGCAAGTTGGCCCACTAGGGAACCAACACTGCCTCAACTAATTATCTCAAACTGTGTTTGGAAACACTTTCTAAAGATCTGTTTACAGATTCTACTACATAAAAGGCACTGTTAAGTAGGTATTATATACATGTGGGTATTATATACATGTGCGGAGGACTGCTGATGGTTATGGGAACACAGAGGATCTGATAGGTGCTCATTAAAAAGCTAAATTTTCACCAAATTTCCAATATTTTCAAATATTTCAAATTCAAATATAAAAATATATCTGCCTAAATTGTACCCCTATCAAAGTACAAGGAGTCAGGGAGGGAAAAAAAAAAAAAATATTCAGTGTCAGAATCACTGAGATCAATGATCTCTATTGTATAACAATATATTGTATAGTGTCTATTCTACTCCCATAGATCAACACCCCAAAATAAAAAGTAATCGCAAATTGGATGTCTGCACCAAAAATTGGTATTGCATGAGCTTGTATATTTATGGTAAAATTGGTCAAGTGCATTATTGCTGAGGCCTAATACATCCTTACCGTGACCTAAGAATAATTTTCTTTAAATTGGCAATAAGTGATCTGAAGAATACACAAAAAAATATTTACACAGTTGTGATTTCCAGTGGGAATTTATTAAGTTAACAGAAAAAAAATCCTTCAGATTTTACCATTTCTCTTCCATACATAGGTTTATTAACCTTAAACATCATAAGAAAAAACAAAATCCCACTGGGCCATTTTCTCAAGTTTTATAAGAAGCAGTGATGGTAGCCGCTTAATTCAACTCCACTGTGAACAATACATCCATTCGCACATCAATGACACCCGTCCAGAGGTTGCTGGTAAGCGGCTACCTATCACAGCTTTACTGCAATTGGAAAATGGCGTTAATATCCTCTTGTGGCCACTATTCATCTCACTGCAGCAACAAGAGGATAAGTTGCTGAAACTGGGGTTTACAATTTGTCTGTCACCAAATGTTAAACTGCTTGGTGTCACAACTGCTGACATTCAAATGGTTCTTGTCCACCCCCACCCACCAAATTAAGGGTACAAACCAAGCTGTACCTACCCCATATTGGCCCATGAGATCTGTTGTGTAACATATTAGGAACACTTTCTTTTCTCCACAGTTATGTAAAGATTTTTTTCTTTTTATTGTTCAGGCACAAAAAAAAATAAATAAAAGAAAGTCTGATGCCACATTTTCTTCTGTTAAAAAAAAGCTCATTGTCATTATTTCACTGTCCTTAGTGGTAACTTTGGGGAAAAATAAAGATTGGAAGAGCATTTTGGAAAATGATCCCAATAGGTTTAACTTCAGATCATGTCCCTATTCCCCACCCACTCCCTCCCGCCACCCCACCCCCCAAAACAAAACCCACAACAGAATGAGATGTCAAACCTGCTCAGTGATCACACACGATCTGTTTTTTTATGTATGAACACTGAACAGTAATACTTCATTGTAAACTTAATGTTTTCATGAAGGGTGACTGGAAAAATTTACTACAATTGAAAGATGCTCCCATCTCATTCTGGGAGAAAATAAAAAGTAAATAAAACATTTCCTCGCTCCCATGGGATCAAATTGAGGCGTGACTATTTTAGTGCTGTAATGTGGAGCATTCTGGTTTTGGAAGCTTCTCCGGCAGACCTGGACTTCTCTGCCTTTTCACAGATCAGTAATTGCAGTCATTCACAAAATTTATATTTGGATGAAAATTTGGGTCAGCTCGCTGCCAAAGCTTGGATGACTGCAACCAATAAGACTGAGTTATTTAAAGGAGGAAAAAAAAAAGATTAAAATGTTGAAGTATTTCAGAGCATCTTTCAATGTATTTGTTAATTATAGGCCGAATCATAGTTTCCCTGCGCCTGACGAGGAGGCAGCAGTTTTTAAAGCGCTGCCGATAATCTATATGGCGCTCAATTTGCCAAACCCTCTTGTGCAATGGAAAGCATAAGAGTATTGACATTTATATAGTTAAAAAAATAAACAAAACCATCATGTCATTTAAGGATCATGGATTTAGCACCAGCTTAACACTGCGATTCACCATCGCAGCGGCACAGAATTGCACAATGACAGGTGCAGTCTAAAGAGAACTGGGCGAGAGGACGTCATTTATTGTACCATGATCCAACATGAAGCTGAATTAGCCAAGAATTATCCCCTTCAGTAGCAGAGCAATCATAGTATTGTTAAATATTAAATAGTCCACCCCACGCTAAAAGAAAAAAAATAAATCTCTGCCAATTGTTCTCGTGCATTACTGAGGGTTCAGGTGTGCATTTTTTGCTTTCGCTAGGAGTAGCTGTGCTTCTACATGCACCTGGATGTGCAATATTCAGTGCTAGACGGAGCTAGCAGCTTCAACTAAACTATGGGACAAGCTTTGTTATAAGGGTACAGGCACAATGAAGAGTCTTCTCATAATACTGCACAATCCAGGAGGCTCAAGTGTCGGGACAAATAAACAAAATAAACAAGTGATGGTTCCTCACTCCCTGCCTGTACATGAGGCCAAGCATCTAGCATGCTGGGAGAGGCTCAGTTCAACACAACATTTCCCTTCCTTCCTTCACATAAAAAGGTTCAAGAAAACTCTGACACTTCATAGGTTTTTAAATCAGAGTGCTTTCATTAATGCATTATTTAATATTATTATTATTTTAATATGGGTGGTCTAAGTGAATTAAAAAACGAGGAGGAAATTCCACGGAAGAATCAGACGAGTCGCCCCATATTAGAACAAAGGATTTGGATTATGTTCCCCTCCTCTATTTCAGACCACGCTTGAAAGAAATGTTGCCATAAACTGAACCTCTCTCAACTTACGCTGCAAACCTAAACACAAAGAAACCTTCAACAAACCATCATCAAGGAAAAAAAAAAAAAAAAAGAATTATTCTGCCTAGCCCTCCCCTCCCCCCAACAGAAATATTTACATTTTTATACAAGTATACACAATGTTTTTTTCTTCGATTACCCCCATACCCCTCATGCAAGGGAATTTTTTTTTTTATTTTTTAGAGGGGGTATGGCTTTGGAATACATCTGAAAACAAATGTCGCTGCAAATTGGAAAAGGAGAAAACAAAAAAAAACACCCATTTAGTGTTTAACTAGAAATAGAAACCAAACCAGCATCTGCCTTCGAGATGTAGAATCAGCGCCTGGAACTTGCACTTTGAAGCCTGTTTTCTGCCCGTGTGATGACCGGTTTACGTATTTACAAGCTGCTTGAAATCCCCCAATTTTTGCAAATCGCTTGCATTCCAGATGTGAGGGGACAAATATACAAGTGGAGGAGTGGAAGAGTTTCACGGCTAGCAGTTTTGATCTAGAAGCACCAGCTTTGTGATCTGCAGATGTTACGTGGTTACAAAAGAAAAAAAAAAGCAAGGAAATGAATGTATTGTCTTGTAAGGGCTGCAGTGACGAGAACCTTGAATGGTCTTGTAGCGTAAGGCACTTTGCACAAGTAACAGTTTGCATTATGGAGGGGGGATAGGGGAATGACGGACTCCACACTGCCACAAGGGAATGCACAATACAAAAAAGAAAAATGGGTGTTCAGTAACTTCTAAGAGACAGGGCTTAGCTTGAGTATTGCATTGTTGAACCAGTTGGTGGACTGGGGGGGTGCACACATCAAAAGGCTTAAATAGTGCAAGGGTCTCAGCAGAATATCACAGATTCCAGTATGCTTTCCATCTTCCATGGGTATAAAGTGAGGGGAAGAAATTAAAATATATAACACACCAAGTGCAACATCATGTATCCTGTGGGTGCACAGTGCAAACAATGGGGCTCAAATTGAAAGATAGGAGAAAAAAAATCTTCAGGCTTGAAATTATGTTGGTCAATGTTCCAGAAGGCAGAAAAAAAAAATGGGAGGCAGGCGAGTGAAAAAACCTCATCAACAAAAGGATGCAGTGTCAAAACTCTTCTGGGGGTCAGCGAAAGCCTGCAATAAGAGATCACAATCAGTAACCAAGGTACCCCTACACAACCCCTTTCCCCACCCCATTAGCACATGAATTAATCTGAGTTGGGCATAAATTGTGCAATTCTTAGGGGCTTCACAATACTGGATACAGTACAGCCTATACTATAGTATAGGACCTACACATTGACAAGGAATGGCTGCTGTCCTGCTGCACAGGCTTCCTACTCTTGTGTTTCTATATGCACTTAAAGCGTAATAACCATTTAAAGGTGTATTTAATAATACTGTAGTGCAGGTGATTGTAGTAAACTTTTCAATATAATTCATTAGAAAATTCTGGTTGAACACCATTCATGAACCTCCACTACACTGTGTGAAGCAGACATATGTTCAGTCAGATCAATCTTCACACTGAATACAGGCATGTAACCATACAAGGAATAAGGGGGTCGAGCCAACAGACTGGCCACTCCCACAAGAGAGCACAGAAAATAAGTCACATGGCACAACAAAAAAAAAAACTCAGGTGCTATGTGATTCATCATTAAACAGTGTAGTATTTTTCCCCCAATGAAATGACTTACACTTTAAAGCACTATAACGCGGTTCTGAGAACAGTTACATTTAACTAGTTGCTGACCACTGAAATATACAGGCAGGTGGTGAACACTTATCTGCACAGAGGCAGCCACGAAGCTGCCATATGCGCATATGTCCATCAGGCTCCCTACACGAGGATTGGCCTTTATATAAAAAGGCACATGATCCGGTGCCCTGTGAGGAGAGGGTGGGGGGGGGGGGGGTGAACTCAATAACAGTCGCTTTTTGCTTATCCTGCCATTCTAATCTATAAAGTGATCTAAATGACAACCATAAAATGGATGAAGAAAAATTAAAAAAAAAAAAAAAAAAAAAAAAAAGCCTCATTCCTCAAAACTGCTACTTTTGATGTGGAAACTGGTTGGGGAGGCAGCAAAATAATTCATTGTGCAAGAAAATAAAATCCTGGTGTACACACTAAAAATGTTGTATTTTAGAATATGAAGGGAAAAAAAAAAAAATGGCAGCAGTTTAATTAAGTTATAAAAATGTACCTGCAGCAAGGTATAAATAAGTGTGTTTAAGAGTGTATAATCCCTAAAATGGCAATTAAGATGCTTAAGCCTATATAAGGCCCCTAGGTCATATTAAGGGTCCCTTTACACACAGACTTCCAGCGATCCAACCTGGCCGGGATCGCTGGAAAGTCTCTGCAGTCTCTGGTGAGCTGTCAAACAGGCAGACTGACCAGCGATATGAGACATCGCTGGTAACAAAGGTAAACACCGGGTAACTAAGGAGCATGCGCTGCTTAGTTACCCGATGCTTACCCTGGTTACCAGTGCCCAGCATCTAATGTGCGGCAGTGGGCACTGGCTGTGAGGTAGTTGGTCTCTCGCTGTCACACGCAGCAATGCGTGCTGACCAGCGGGAGACCAAGGACCAAAAAATGGTCCTGAACAACGTGCAGCGATCAGCGACCTCACAGCAGGGGCCAGGTCGCTGATGCATGTCACACACTGCAACATCGCTGGAGAGGTCGCTGTTACGTCACAAAACCTGTGAAGTTTCATCGACATCGCTAGCGATGTTGCAGT
Organism: Allobates femoralis; assembly: GCA_033576535.1. Classification (NCBI taxonomy): domain Eukaryota; kingdom Metazoa; phylum Chordata; class Amphibia; order Anura; family Aromobatidae; genus Allobates; species Allobates femoralis. The sequence goes on from JARQOC010000009.1 coordinate 145,110,344, forward strand.
GTGTGAAGTACTCCTAAAGGTACAGTTACATGCTTCAATGTTGAAACGATATCACTAACAATCTCATGATCGCAAGGACCTTGTTTTAAGATCGTTGGGGAGATGTCCCGTCTAGATATCGTGGACTTTGCACCAACGATGTGGCGAGCAGCTATCGTTCGCACAACCCAGTGAAAGATACTTGTTCATTGTTGTGAATAGGAGAAGTCGGTAATGACATAGGTATCGCGGTGTCACACACACAACGATGCAGCAGGTTGACTGATCGAGGATTGTTTGATTTAAGAACATGTTCTCAAATCTGCAATCAACAATCCAACGATTGTAGTCGCATCACAGGGTTACACACAACAACGTCCTAACAATTTCGTTTGAACTACTCCAAACCTGTGACGTTTGAGCGATGTCGTTCACGATCTTAAACCGTGTAACGGGGCCTTAAGTCATACTAGTCAAATAAAGCCGCAATTTTTAAAAAATTAATTTGCTATGCAAATGAGGGCACATACGTGCAAACTTGGCATGGCCCACGCCTTTGTGTACAGTCATACCCTTCCATTGGCATAATAAAGCAGATTCCTTACACTGACTTGTCCACAAGGAGAATGCCGAGTCTCCGGTTTGCACATCGACACTGGATAATCACATCTGGTCTTTAATGAAAGTATCAGCCATTAGTGTGCTGGCAGCCACTGTGTGCATGCCTACAATGATAACATGAGTGCACCACCACAATCATCCAGTGTCAGTGCGTAGATAGGGGACATAATATTCCCTCTGGACGTTAATGCCAGTTTTTTATAAAGATTCAATTGTGTCTATTATGCAAATGGCGTATGACTGTGCACCAAGGCACAAGCATATCAAGGTTGGTTTTTTTTATTTTTTTTTGTTACTTTTTTTAGTATGATCTAAATCGGGGCTAGGTGTGACATGAACTCTTAATGTATAGCATGAGTTAAGTTTCTTATATTAGCCAAACATGTTGGTATTTTATTTGTTAACGAGTAATAAGCCAGTCATTGCTTCTACCACTTTTAGGAGTCTGCCAGGGTCAAAAGTTTGGGTTTACTAATGTAATTATCTCACCCCTTTGTCAGAAATGGTCATGACACTTAAAATGAAGTATGCAGGGTCTTCTTTGTCCAAAGAGGTGTATTGCCGATTCAATGTAACTTAACTGACCCCTCATCCCCTCTGTCAGAGACTCATGACTCATAGGGATATTATGTATGCGGCTTGAAATCTAGCCAGTGAGAGCAGTCTTTCCACCAAATAGGAAGTCCCCAATGTCCTTAAATGAGTGTTCGGAATACATAAGTAGGTCTAAAAATTAACCAGGGTTTCATATGCTTTGTGGCCTCAGTCTAAGCACTTCGGCCCTGACAAGTGATGCACCAGCGACTACTTGAAGAAAACCAGGTTGGGACAAAATCAGTCACCTGGTTACAGATATTGTTGTGCTTGGTCATCTTCTCACGCTTGGCGGTATTCCTTTCTCGGTGGGTGCCCGCCGAAAGCAGGGTGCTGCTAGATCAGAATAAGTGGCCCTGGAAGCCCCGAGTATTATAATGCCTGATGAGCCAGCGGAGAGCGAGACTGTTACCCGATACAATTTGTGTTTTGCTTGGTTGTGTGGTATATGCCGTTAACGGATGGGGATCCAATAAAGTCTAAAGGCCACTTCACACACACAGATATCGGAGTCCAATATCTGAACAGATCTCTGGTTGCAGTGAAATCATGGATACATTGCTCCATGTTGTACACAGCCACAAAATGGAACAATGTATCCATGATTTCACTGCAACCAGAGATCTGTTCAGATATTGGACTCAGATATCTGTGTGTGTGAAGTGGCCTTAAGGGCCAAGTCACATGCTTCAATTTATTTGTTGAACGATGTTGTTAGCGATCACATGCACGCGATCGCCAACATCGTTCACATCACTGGTAAGCTGTCACACAGGCAGACTCACCAGCGATGTGGACCAGCAAGAACGCTGGTAACCATGGTACACATCGGGTTACTAGGCGCCGCGCTTAGTAACCTGACATTTACCATGGATACGAGCTCCCAGCATAGGCTGTGCTGCTTGGAGATCGTTCATCGTGGTGTCACACACCACAATGCTGCAGATCGCTGAACGGATTATCGCTTGATTTGAGGTCCAAACAATCAAGCAATTTTTCATTGACAGATCACTCGGTTACATGCAACGACGCACAAACGATATCGCTTAAGCAATCAAAATTATGGATCACTTAAGCGATACCGTTCACAAGATTGAAAAATGTGACGTGGGCATTATTGTTATGGTTCCCTTACCCTGTGTTGTCTGAGTAGTCTTCCTCTCACGGTTAAGGAGTGTTCAGTTTTCAGGCATTCAGTTGGGATGAGCCCTGGTCCATGCTGTCTTTCTAAAGGCCCAGTTACACAACACACAATTGTGCAGACATTGTTTGCAGATCTCTGGTTGCAGTGAAATCATGGACACATTGTTACATTTGTACATGGCCACAAAATGGAACAATGTGTCCATGATTTCACTGCAACCAGAGATCTGCGAACAATCTCTGCACAATTATCTGTGTGTGTAACTGGACCTTAAAGACAGCCGGGGCCAGTGGACGAGAGCACCCTCCGACCCAGTGTCTCCACACTATGTGGCCTATAGAAATGCGTAGGCAGCTTAATTGACATTTTGAGGGGCGCAAACTCTCTAAAGCAGGGATCGTCATCCTGTAGTCCCATAAGCTATGATGTGTGGCTTGTTTCAGTTTGTGGGTTCAGGATCACTTTAAGGTCCAGTTACAAACAGCACCCAGTTACCTGATGTATACCCCTGGTTACCAGCCTTCTCCGCTTACAGGCTGGTATCCAAGGTACAGGATACCAGCCTGTTAGCAGAGAAGGCTGGTAACCACAGTATACATCAGGTAACTAGGCGCTGCCTAGAAACCCATTGTTTACCATGGTTACCAGCTCCCAGCGCTTGCTGTGCAGCGCTGGGAGCTCGCCATCGTTGGTCTCCCGCTGTCACACTCACCGATGCTGGCCGCCCAGCGGGAGACCAACGATAGATTTATGGACAGGATCATAAATCTACGATCAATGATAAGTTTCAACATCGCTGCAATGTCACCAAACCAGTGACGTTGCAACGGTATAGTTCACGATATCGTTGTGTGTAATGAGCCCCTTAATAGTGACTTCTCTGAGTAATCCAACACACAAAAGCAGATCTGGATGTATATAATGGCCTTGCAGTTGGAAAGACTAAGTGCCAAGCTGGAGACAGCATGATTCTGCCATATAGAGGGGGTGCGTGATGCTGGATACGATCAGTGTGATGTCAGTGCTTCATGCAACAATATCGAATGAGGGCAAGGTGGAAATCCCTGGATCTAGCTATACTGTGTCATTTCTGGGAGATAGCTTTGGCTGTTATACCGATAATGGGGGTTTTGTGTGTTACTACTGCAGGGAAGGCAGGAGCTGGATGTTACTACTCAGGGGGCTCTGGATGTGGCTCATGACCCTCTCTGCTCAATGTAAGAAAGTTTAGGGAATCACCAATTTAAAGTACCAAACTTGTAAACCTGCACATTACTTTACATGGGTTATTTGCAGTACCAATACATCTAAAAATCAATCCACCCAAATGCTCACATGCAGATTAATGCTTCTCTTCTCCAGATTCGCTGTGATATTCTGCCACATACAGGCTTTTGTCGATACTGCTGGGTATGGGTTTAATTTCTGTTCCCAACTGCTCTTCAATACTTTTAAGGTTAAATCTGTCATCATAGGTGATCAAGTTTATAGCAAGTCCAAGATGGCCAAAGCGACCTGAGAAAGATACATTTTATTAAGTAATAAACAATTTTCTCCCATGTCAACAATAGATCTTGTCAATGAAAAGACACAAACCGGAAAGATCGAATCCAAGCAACACCATTTACACAAACATTTCAGTAGAAGGCCATGTACACACAGCATTTTTGCTGGGTTTTCTCAGCAGTCAAAACATGCTCTTGGCAGCAAAAAAAAAAGCAGTTTCCAAAAATCATGTTTTGCTGCTTGTTATGGTGTCATTTGTCTAAAGTACATGTTTAAAGGTAGTTTTTAATCACAACTAAAGCAGCAAAATTTGCAGTGGCTGCTTTTTTGCACTTCCTGCTTTCAATCGTAAAAAAAAACACCAAAAATAAAACTGACATGCTGCTTGTGTGAACACAGCCTTGGGGCATGTTCAGACTCCGCAGTGCTACAGTGAAGATAAAGTTTCCTTAGCATAGCCCATATTAGAGCTAAAACTCAAGGAACACAAAAATAAATCATACATCCCCTCCATGTATCACGCTCTGATGTAGCTTCTGGAGCATACTGCGTTACAGCCCCACCATGGCCCATCTACTGGACACATCAATGTGTAATAAAAACATTTCTGTAATGTTATCAGAATGTACTAACATACCAAGAAGTTATGGGACACTGTCCTCACACTAGACAAGTCATACTGCACAAATAATGGCTGTCGGTTTACACAGATTGCTGCACTAGACACACATGGAACACAGTTGCAAAGAAAACATTAACGAGATAACCCTAAGCATGGCCACAGCATATTGTAAAGCTCTTTATATTTTACCTATTCCCCTATTTCATCATAAAACTAGATGGCTTCGCTTCTTACCTGATCTGCCTATGCGATGAAGATAGGTCTCTGCCAGCTTTGGAAAGTCAAAGTTTATCACCACATTCACAGCTTGTATATCAATACCACGGGTAAACAAATCTGGTGAAAGAAGGTAAGGAATGGTAAAGATACTGCTGCTTTACAGTACAGCAGAGGGTAATATGGAAGAGAGCTGGAACAAGTCTTACCAGTGCAAACAAGGTTACGGCACAATCCATTTCTGAAGTCATGGAAAACTCTATTCCTGTGTTCCTGTGAAAGACAACGTGCAGGAGCGTGAAATACAATGTATATTTACTTTGTGTGAGCAATCCGACAGATCTGGGTAACAACATACCTTCATAGGTTTCCACTATGTGGAATGGAAAGGGATTGCACACAGTTTGTTTCATTTAGTCAACCTCCCTGGCGTTACGAATAATTCTGGAATTTTATGCTAAAAGCGTTACAATGGCTATATCTATGTACAGGGAATGAGCAGACTGAGAACAATCGCAGCTCTGCTACATCATCTCTGTGAGCAGGCGGGCTCTAGGACCCTGGAGCTGCACAGAGAAGACAGCTGGACTTGGCTCGCAATGTAACAGCAGTTATCTGCGAGTTTCCCTGCTATCACTGGCACAGTAGCCAGTGATTACTCGCACTAGTCTAATGCAAACAATGGTAATCCTAGTTTTGTCAGTGTTTGCCATTGATTTGCGATTTGCATTGGACTCGTGCCAGTAATCACTGGGAGACTCGCAGAGTCCTGCGAGTCCCTTACTACTCGCTGAGTAACGAGTCCTAGCGAGTAGATTCGCCCATCCCTACTCAGATGTCACAATAGGCACTTACCCCGAGTCTCCCTCGGGGTAATCGCTTTGGGTACAACATTTTCAACCCGAGAGAGACTCGGGAAAACCGTTAGGGAGGTTAAAGGCTCACCCAAACATATGGTTGCAATTTGCGCCTTTATTAATCATCAAACTGGCTTGAGTTTACAAAAATGGGAATAACCCTTGACATTTTTCTTTTTTAATCTGCATAATGGCACTAAGTTTGTTCTAATTTGCAATATAGTGGCCTTCGTTGATGCCAGTGAATTAGGCATCTGTATACAAATACCGCACTTGTAAAGATGCAAAAAAAGGCCAGGTGAACCTTAAAAGGGCTTGTTTACTACTCAGACAACACCTATCAATCTGAATGTTGACCCCGGTAAAATGAAAAACAACTATACTCACTTCTGGTGCCAGCGCCGTTCATCGGTTTTGATACTGCCATGGGATGCGAGTATAAGCAACAGGGGCAAATGTTCAGATTCAGAAGAGACTGACAACCTCTTTCATCTACCCCATGTTGGCTGTATAGTGACACTTGTCCCAGTTAGTGCTACAGGCACGTTGAGCAATTGACACACTGATACGATCAGGCTAGTATATTGCAGTGTTCCTGGCAGCCATGTATTAGGGCCGCTTTACACACAGATATCTGTGACCAACTTCTGAACAGATCTCTGGTTGCAGTGAAATCATGGACACATTGTTCTATTTGCACACAGCCACAAAACGGAACAATGTGTCCATGATTTCACTGCAACCAGAGATCTGTTCAGAAATTGGTCACAGATATCTGTGTGTGTAACGTGGCCTTTACAGACATCCTATTATCAGTGGCTGCAGTGCCCACCTAATGACTGAGGTGATTGCACATGCAAGGTGCCTCAACTATTTAAAATTAAAGACAATGGACACACTATTAAGCTTGGTGTGGGAAGAGGCTAATATTTTGGGAACAAAACATGGAAAAGATAAGAATCAAGGAACTCCTTGTTTTAAACCTCTGGTATGTACAAACCTGTCTCATCTTGGCATGGATATAGAAGCAGGAATAGCCCAGCTGAGAAATTTTCTTTGCCAAAAGCTCAACCCGCTGGGAGGAGTTGCAGAAGATTATGGACTGATTTATCTGGAGCTTTAGTGAAAAAAAAAAAAAAAATACAATTTAGAATATTGTAATTTGCTCTCTCCCTCTATATACATACATATATATTTACATATCCACACAAATTTAGTCCATAAAATGTAATAAAACTTCTGAATGAAATGAATACGCATGTGGAGCATTTTAACTTTGACCTCTTCTCATCAAGATCACATAACAATTTTCCAATAAACATCCTTCATTAATTCTCACTTTCCTTCATTAAAGGAGGACTTTCATCATTTGCTTCCAGAGGATGATGCCTCTACTGGTCATGGATGTTAATTTTTAATACACAGCTATGGCTGTCCTATCAATGAAAGCTCGCCCGTGCATCCATTACTCACAGGCAGGCGCCCCAGCATAGCCACTAGGCAGCACAACCACCCCCACGCGCCGCCACCAACAGTGACAGGATCCACTGTACTCTCTGTACAAGGAGCAGAAGTTCATTACTCAGCCCTGCTTAACCCCTTCAGTGGAGCGTGGCAAGCCAAAATCTGCAAATATCTACATTTTGATTTTTATTAAAGCCATTCATTGTTTGCGTCAATGAACTTTACATTTTTATCAACTGGACATTTTTTGAAGTAGCAAAAAACCTTGTCCCTTCAGTATCTACGATACAGCAGTAAATATAGTAACTATCACCTATAAGGCCCAGGTTGACAGCAGCAACTTAATAAAGAGCATAGTTTCCAGCCAACTCCAGTCTCTGCAGTTAGAGGCAGGCGCCAGCTATACAAACACCTACCTTGGATGGAGCAGGCTCAGCTCCAGAGTCTGCTCTGTACACCTGAATTAAGTAAATATAGGACTATGGAGCATGGATGGGTGCATTAACCAGCTAAGCAGGATACCCCACATTATATAACTTATGGCTGTCCAGTCTATTTTTTTTCTCAGAATGCATTTAAATCAAGCAGAAAGCCAAAGCAGACCTGAGATGCTGGGACCCTTGAACACTTAAAAGAGTCACTCATCCTGCAGGAAAAGTGCTGTTAAACCAGTAAAAATTAACATGGTAGTATATAAAAGTAGTAATCAACACATCCCTGCCATTCCTGCAAAGTCGGGGCTGCTATTCTCGGCAGGTCGCTGGCTGTAGCGGATAAATGACTTATTGTGATTCACTGAGAATAGCAACTGAAACAAGCCCATCTCATATGCGCTGAGAATTATTTTTACACGGACGTCATGTTTGTTGCCTATGGCAACCAATCAGATGCTAGCACAACGGGTAAGGGGCCCAACAACCAATCATAGATGCTGTCAGAGTGAGCATCTGATTAGCTGTTGGAGTAAGTGCACAGTAACCTCGAAACAGCCCATACACATTTTAGTATTACCATGCAGTGAATAATCAGGAACTAAATAGATCTTATAATAATCTCCACAATTAGATGTGTTTAAAAAAGGGGATTGTGTGTACTCACTGTAAAATCCTTTTCTCTGAGCAATCATTGGGGGACACAGGACCATGGGTGTTATGGTCATCCCCTAGAGAGCTGACATAAGTGAATACAAAAAAGATACACCCCCTGGCTGGGCCAGGTCCAAAGAGTTCAGTGACCAGCAGTAGGAGAATAAAACAGTTCAACCAAAGTTAATATGCAAACAAGGACAAAAAACAAAACGGCCGAACCAGACAACAGGGTGGGTGCTGTGTCCCCCAATGATGGCTCAGAGTCAAGGATTTTACGGTGAGTACACACAGAAACCCTCTTTTCTCATTCACCTCACTAGGGACACAGGACCAAGAGATGTCCCAAAGCAGTCCCTGGGTCGGAAAGGAACACTCAACTGATGTTCAATAGGAGGTGAAGCTAAGCAGAATCTGCAAAAGAGATAGTGGCTCCTCCTCTGCAGTATACACCCCTGGAGCAGGCACTGCCTCACCAGTTTTGTGCTTAAAGCAGTAGGAGAAAGGAACAATGTGAACATTATAACAACGCCTGTAAGAAGAGCAACATGAGAAACCAAGAAAGGCCCGAAACGGGCACCAGGGTGGGTGCCGTGTCCCCCAAGTAGAGGCCAAGAGAAAAGGATTTTACAGTAAGTACACAAACATCTCCTTTCTCCTTCGCCTCATTGGGGGACACAGGACCGTTGGACGTCCCAAAGCAGTCCCTGGGTGGGAAAGGAATGGAATATTAGGGGATAAAAAAAAAAAAAAAAAAAAAATCAGGCCCCTACAGGTGGGCTACTGCCGCCTGTAGGACACGTCTACACAGACTCGCATTTGCCGAGGACAGAGTATGAACCCGGTAATGTTTAGTAAACGTGTGTAGGCTAGTCCAAGTGGCTGCCTTACACACTTGTACTGATGCCTAGTGCCGAATGGCCCAGGAAGCCCCTACCACACGAGTAGAGTGTGCTCGATACCAGCCGGAAGCGGCAAATTTTTGATCCTGTAGGCATCCTGAATGGTGGATCTGATCCACCTAGTCAGGGTAGCCTTTGACGCAGGAATGCCCCTGCAGCTGACTTCCGGTAGGAGGAAGAGGGAGTTACAATTCTGAAAAGGCGCAGTTCTACACACATAAGCGAAGTGCCCTGACAAGGTCCAGCAAATGCAGAGCCTTCTCGACCCGATGAACCGGTGCTGGACAAAGGGATGGCAAGGAAATTTCCTCATTAAGATGAAAAGAGGACACCACTTCAGGAGAAAAGATGGGACTGGACTAAGAACTACCTTATCCTGGTGAAAACCAGGAAAGGCGGTCTGCAGGAGAGTGCTGCCAATTCTGACACACTGTGGAGAGAGATGATTGCCACAAGAAAAATCACCTTCTGGGTTAGAAGGCAGAGGGGGATTTCCCTAAGGGGCTCAAAGGGTGGTTCTTGCAATGCCATCAACACCAGGTTGAGATCCCACATGTCCAGCAGTCTTCTATAGGGGGAGCCAGTCGGCAGACTCCCTGAAGAAACGTCTTCACCTGCGGCTTAAGCACAAGGAGACGCTGAAAGAGAACAGAGCCGAGACCTGGCTCTTAAGAGAACCTAGAGACAGTCAGACCTCCAGACCCGACTGTAGAAAACCAAGGATCCTAGGTAGGGAATAGGGCAATGGAGAGTGATCTCAGGAGGCCCACCAGGCAAAAAAGCCTTCCAGGTGCGATAAATCCTAGCAGAGGATGGTTTCCATGCTCTGATCATGGTGACCAACGTCCTGCGACAGTCCTGCTCGAGTTAAAACCCAGGTCTCGAGGGCCACACACCGTCAAATTCAGAGCCCCTGAATTCTGGTGGTAAAACGGTCCTGAGACAGAAGGTCTGGACGATCTTGAAGGCGCTAAGGAGCGTCTGCCGTGAGCTGTACGACATACCATGCACGTCTGGGCCAGTCTGGGGCAATGAGGATGACTGGAACACCTTCCAGTTTGATCTTCCGTACCACTCTGGGGATTAGGGATAGAGGTGGGAAAATGTAACGAAGTTGGAATTGTGTCCAATCCTGAACTAATGCGTCTGCTCCCATCGACCGTCGATCGTGTGACCTGGCCATGAAGTTGGGAACCTTAGCAGAGGCGTGATGCCATTAGGTCCACATACGGGTCCTCCAGTGATGGCAAATTAGTTGAAAGACTTCGGGATGTAGGGACTACTCTCCTGAGTCTATGCCTTGACGACTGAGGAAGTCTGTTTCCCAAATGACCACTCCCAGGATGTGTACAGCTGCCAGAACCAAACCTGTCGATTCCGCCCAGTGGAGGATGTGTTGCACTTCCTGCATCGCCTGGACAATGCGGGTTCCACCCTAGTGATTGACATAGACCACAGCCGTGGCATTGTCCGACTGTATCCTGATGTGAAATCCCACCAGGAAACGATGGAAAGCTTTCAGTGCCAGGAAGATTGCTTGAATTTCCAGAAGGTTGATCGCAAGGTTGAAGCATGGTCGCTTCCACTAGAGACCATTTGCCCTGTGCTCTGTGGTGTCTGTAAACTGCAACACATCCAGTCAGGCTTGCGTCAGTGGTTACAATTTTCCAATGACCTGGTAGAAAGGATTTCCCTTTCATGAGGGAGAACGGTCTGAGCCACCAGTGGAGGGAGCGTTTAGTGGCTGTCGACAGCCTGAACTTCCTGTCCAGGGAAAAGGGACTCCTGTCCCAGGACTTTAGTATGGCCAGGAGAGGCCTGAGGTGAAGCTGGGCAAAGGGAACCGCTTCTATTGCTGCGACCATCCTGCCCAGAACTGTCACGGTAATTTGGAAGGACAGAGGAGACTGGTGAAGTGTGCAAACTCTGACTGTGCTTTTTTCCTGGGGAAGGAGCACCAGACCTCTGGAAGTGTTGAATTGCATGCCCAGAAAGGTTAGGGACCGACATGGAATTTGAGACGACTTTTGAAGGTTGACCAACCAGCCCAGGTGATGCAGTGTGTCCACCGTCATAAAGGCGCTGTTTTCACAATCTTTGAAAGTGGGAGCCTTGATGAGCAGGTCGTCCAAGTATGGAAGGACGACTACGCCTCTCGAATGTAGAATAGTCATGACTGCTGCCATGACTTTGGTGAACACTCTGGGAGCTGCGGCCAGTCCGAACGGGAGGGCCACGAACTGGAAGTGGGCCTGGCCGATTGCAAATCGGAGGGACTTTTCATGAGAAGAAGAGATTGTTATATGCAGGTATGCATCCTGAATATCTATGGAGGCGAGAAATTCTCCCCTTTACATGGATGATATTATGGATCGGAGAGACTCCATGCAGAAATGTCGTACGTGAACACAATTTGTTTAGTTGTTTTAGGTCCAGAATGGGTCTTACAGTGCCTCCTCTCTTGGGGACTATGAACAGATTGGAGTAGAACCCGCGGAAACGCTCGGCCGGAGGAACGGTACATTAACACCTGTTTGTAGAAGAGTCGACCGCCTGAAAGAAGGCGCGGCCCTTGGATGGCGGTTTTGGGGGGACAGATAGAAATAATCGATTATGTGGGAGGGATGTGAACTCTATATTGTAACCGGAAGACACAAGTTCTCTGGCCCACCTGTCTTCTATAATAGGTAGCCAGACCTGACGAAAGTGGAAAAATCGACCGCCCACCTGTGGCGTGTCTTCCGGGGAAAAGGAGGAGTCATGAGGAGGAGAGCCTATGGGATTTCGATCCCTTAGGTTTGGACTGGAGAGATTGTGACTGCCAGTTGGTGTTCGATTTTTGGGTCACAAAAGTCACTGTTAATCTCACCACCTTGGTAGTGTGCCCCAACAATGGTCCAGCAGTCTTGTGCCCCCTGGAAACAGTCAGCCTGATGTAGGAGCGGTTGTACGAGAAGTGCTGTGTTTCCTCTGTGCTCTGTAATGGCCACCAGGAGAAAAAGGAGGATAGAGGGAGGAAAAAAGGGCGAGATTGCAGCTCTAGTCCGCCCCATGCTATGACGCTGTCCGCGTCATCCAGGAGGCGGGCGGAGAAAAGGCAGCGGCTTTGCGCTGGACCTGAAGCCGGGCAATAAAAATAATGGCCAGTAATGATGGCAGGCCAGCGGGGAGGTCCGGTCAGGTACCGGAACAGACCCGGACCCCTGAGGCTGTTGTCCACAAAGCGCTCCCACAACAGTGGCCCCCATCAGGAGAACACAGTAGAACTGGTTCTACTGGATCCAATGGCAAGCACTATCATCGGCCCCTTCAGGAAGCACAGTAAAACTGATGCTCCTGGTGTCCTTGCTGTGAGTCTGCCCACAAATATCAGCCCCCGGCCCCACCAGTAGAGTGCAGCATAGGCTGATGCTCCTGGTGTGCTGCAGCAGTGTGGCTATGCTGCATATGCAGGCAGTACCTGTGGTGCCTCAAACTAAATACCCCAGTGAGGTGAATAGGGAGGATGTATGCTGCCGTCCATTTCGCTCCAGAGGGCTCCTGTGAAGACGCCGTGTAGCCTTAACTTCTACCCAGGTGCCCATCAGTGGGAAGATGAGGAAGATCTGCTGGTCTGTCTCAACTTCAACCCAGCACCACAACAGTGCGATGCAGAGGAAGGAGGGCAGCAATTGGAGGGATGTCTCGACTTCGACCCAGCGCCCCCAACAGTGGGGGGGCCGCCGAGGAAGGAGCATGCCGAGAGTCTCACCAGGGACCCACTTCTTCTTTTGAAGAAAAAAAGGTAAAAAGTAAAAAAGCAAAAGAAAAATAAAATTTAGATGTGCCTGCCAACGACACTAAGCAAAAACTGGTGATGCAGTGCCTGCACCAGGGGTGTATACTGCAGAGGAGAAGCCACTATCTCTTTTGCAGATTCTGCTTCGTGTCGCCTCCTAGTGGACAGCAACATAATACCCACGGTCCTGTGTCCCCCAATGAGGTGAACGAGAAAGATAGGTGACTTCAGAGATATTTTAAGTGGAGAGGTGAGCTACCGCTGCCTGCAGTACAGCGCAGGCAGCGCCAAGGAGAGCAGGGAGGCGCTGATGCAATATGAATAGAAGATCACGCCTATTAGGGTGTGATCTTATGATCAAGAGAGCCCGCCCAAGGGGCTAAAGACTATAGCCACAGCTCATTAACATCACTAATGAGTAAGTTATAAAACGTTTTTATGCACTTTACCAGGATGCTTTTTTGAGACAAAAGGTGTGTGGGATTTGTGATAATATGCTGCAGGGACGTTTTTTGCTAGCTTATGAGGCGTTTTGGAGGGGACAGGATCCCTTTAAGTCCGAAGGTCCGAGTGATCTAGTAAGCACCAGGGAATATTGCCGACAAGTTAGACTAGGTCGGCGTTCCAGGTGCATCTGGGCCAATCCGGGGCAATGAGGATGACTGGAACCCCTTCTGGTTTGATCTTCCTCCCTACCTTCGGAATTAAGGGCAGTGGAGGGAAAATGTACAAAAGACGAAACTGGCGCCATGGCTGTACAGGTGAGTCAGATCCGACGGAGATCGGGTCGTGAACGCGGGGACCTTGGGATTCAGACGAGATGCAAATCAGGTCATTATCTGGGGTCCCCCAACAGCAGCAGATCTTGTTGAAACACTTCCAGGTGCATTCTCCTGCGGCGAGACCCTGAGGAAGTCCGACGCCCAGTTGTCCACACCTGGATGTGTGCTGCCGAGATGGCTGGCCCGGTCGACTCGGCCCAGTGGAAAATATGTTCTACCTTGCATAGAGCAGCCCTGCTGGGGGCCAGCCTGACAATTGGGATAGCCCATGGCTGGCCTGCCAGGAGCATGTGGAAAGCCCTGAGAGACAGGGATATGGCCCTCATCTCCAACAGGTTGATCAGTAGGGCTGATTACTGTGGGGACCAGGTATGATGAAAAACTGCTCCTCAACCTAGCAGACTGGCGTCGGTGGCGAGAACCGCCCAGTCGACTGGGAGGAATGGCTGGATCCACCAGCCCGCTTGACCGAGGGCGTCATGAGAAAGACCCTGTCCAAAAGCCGATAGTAAGGCCATCTGCAGCAGCAGCCGGAGGTGAAATTGAGAAAAAGGTACCGCTTCTGTTGCCGCCACCATCTTGCTCAAAACCCTCAAACCGAAACAGATGGGTTGGGGAGAGAACGAGGAAGGGTGCGTACGCCCTAACGCAGGGCTTGAGGAAGTCACCAACCGGTGGGAGGTATTGAACACCATTCCCATGAAGTTGGTTGACTGGGCAGGAATCGGGGAAGATTTTGTCAGAATGACCAGCCAACCCAGTGGGTGTCTATGGTTATCTAGACACTTTCCTAGCAGTCTGAGAAAGAGGGGGGGCCTTGATCAGGAAGTAGTCTATGTAGGGCAGGACGATCACGATACTGGCGTGAAGGAAGGTCATGGGGCCACCATGACAATCATGAATACCCTTGGTACTATAGCAAGGCCAATGGGTAAGGTGACAAATTGAAAATGCTCGTTGTGGACCGCGAAGCGCAGGAATTGTTGGTGTGTGTGGCATATTGACATATGGAGGTATGCGTCCTGGATATCTATGGAAGCCAGGAATTCTCCTTTATCCATAGACACGATGATGGGAGCGTAGGGACTCCATTCTGAACCGATACCGATTGATATGGATGTGTGTTCACCTGTTTGAGGTCTAGGATTGGGCACACCGAACAGACCTTCGAGGACAGCAAGGAGGTCTGAATAAAAACTCCTGTAGGTTTCGGAGGTCAGAAAGGAAACGATTAGCCCAGCAAGTTGTAGTGAGGAAATGACGTGAAAAAAAAGCACGAGTCCTTTTCGCTGACTTGAGGGTTGGAGAGGAGAAAACAGTTTGTCTAACCTTTCGCTGCTTTGATAAGGGCTCTGCGAATGGCGATCGCATTGCAAGCAACGAGGGCTGCAGAACTGACAATCTCGAAGGCATGAATCAGGAACTCACCAGCCATATTTATTTGGGCGATCAGGTCCGACAGCTTCTGGAGGAGGTCGGTGGTATCCTGCAAAGACTTCTGCAGAGTTTCCACCTAGATCATAATTGCCTTTGACACACAAAAACGAGGCGAATGATGGAGAAAGATGAGCCTGCTGCCTCCAATGCTGAGCGAGCTGCTCAGCCTGTGTTAGTTGAATCTTTAATGGAGGACCCGTCCGGTAAGGACAGCAACGTCTTTGCCGCAGGGCAGGAACAGGGGAAAAGTGCCCAATCTTCAGTGAAAGTGGGCGCAAAGGGATAGCCGGCCTCAATAGACTTGCGACCTCCGAACAGCTTGTTCGGTCGCTCTGTTTTGCCAGAATGTCCTGGAACACAGGATGGTCCGTAAAGAATTTCTCTTTTGAAGGAGACATTGTGGTCCGGCACCGTAGTAGTAGGGTTGTCTACCCCAAGTGTTTGACTGCTGATATCAGATTGTCAACCATCGCCTGGGCATTGGCGGAGTCAAGTTAAAGGAATCATCCAGGTCAGGGTTGGAATCGAGGTCCTGGCATTTGTCAGGCATAGGCAACCTGGGTGCCAAATACCATGTGATCCCGGGCAGGGAAGGACGAAATAGAGTATACAGACATTACAGCACGGAATCACAAATAATTTTTTCTTTGAGGCAAAACATTTTTTAAAAAACAGCCAATGTTTTACCTCATAATAAGAATCATCTGTGAGCCTGTGCTGTAAGGTCAGTATAATCTTACTTCCTTCCCTGCCCAGGAGACGTGGTATGATCAGACAGAGTTCTGTGCACGGTCAAACAAAAATTACACAGTACATAGTAGGGGCACATTTATAAGATTCTCAGCAAAGGAACATTTTTTTTTTTAAAACACATCCAATTGTGGAAAATATATTCCAAGATCTATTGATTAAAATTAACTTTATTCGTGGGAAAACCCCTTTAATGAGTGGCCCCGTAAGTACAAGCAAGCAGACACCGCTATATACAACACAGATTTAAAGGAAAACTGTCAGGTCAAAAATCCATATGTAACTGCTATCGTTTTCTAATTCCTCACTCTAAACTCTATTGACGTATTTATTTTATTTATATTTCCCTCCTATCTTCTGTAAACTTCAAATAAAGAGATTAATTCCATCTGTCAATCACAGTGAATGATCCACTTAGTTCTCTGCTGTCCACTCCCCATAAGCATGAATATGCATGTCACATACTCACAACTACATCATTGCACAGGAGATCACTGGGAGGGGCTGCTCTGTGTCTGCAGCCAAGAAAGAGGTGAAATACAACACAAACTGTCACAGCAGGGACTCCAGCTTAGGCTGGGTTCACATCACTGTTTTGTTCCTGTCCGTGGGGATCATGTTTGATGCAGAACCCCATGAACAGGAACGGGCAGGACCGAATGTGCAACTCCAGATTCCATTTCTGTGTCCGGATCTGATATTTTGAGGGATCTGGACACGAGCTGGCAGGAGCCAGAGCCTGCAAAGCCCAGACAAGTGGTGTCAAGGTAGTTACTTTCGCAATGTATCTACATACATTATGAAAGCGAAATTAAAGAAAGCAATGTTTATAAATAAAAAATTTTTTTAAAAAAGCTCCTCTCCGCCGAGTGCCCGCGATACGAGGCATCCACCTCCAATGGCTGCCGTACCTTAATCAGTTGTCCAGCGGCAACCGATCAAGCTGATGTGTCACATGACAGCATCAACTGAGTGGTTTAAATCACCCATTCAGATTTCACGGGAGATTTAAACCGCTCAGCTAATGCGGTCATGTGACACATCAGCTGATCGGTTGCTGCCAGTCAGCTGATTAAGGTCCTGCAGCTATTGGACGTGGACGCATCACATTGCGGGACACTTGGCATAGAGGTGAGCAATTTTTTTTTTTTAACCAATGCTTTCTTTAATTTCACTTTAGCAGTATATGTAGATACACTGCTGAAGTGAAATTACACGGGAACAGAGCAGTGAATGTGTACCGAGACGCTCAGCATGCTCAATACACTAAAACCGGACCTTGGAGACTCTGCTGTTTTTTCCCGAATCTGGCGTTCATAGACTCCCATGTTATAGGCGCCAGATCGCCCTGGATTAGTTTGTGTGATTTGGTCCGTTTTTTTTCACCAGAGCCCAAAATCAGAGCAGTCTCCGATTTTAGGGCTGAGAAGAAAAAAAAAAAAATAAAATAAAAATAAAACAGACGGAAACAAATCCTGGACTGAATTTACAAAACCAGATGGGCAATTATGACCAATCCGGCACCACAGGGATACATGGGAGGCTAAAAACGATCTTGTTCTGTCCAATTCAAAACTGGGCAGAACAGGATGGCAACAAATGTGATGTGAAGCCAGCCTTACAGAAACAGATGGAGTCTAGATGAGGCAGATCTGTAATAGCTCTCTCCCTTGTCATCAGAACAGAAGTTACTGAAACGTGAAACTGCACTGTTCGCAAAGGGAGGAGAGAGCAGCTGTGAGGGAGTGCATAATTACACGACAGTTTATACAGCAGCCAAACTATTCCAGTTTGGTTATAATGGAGAGGATTAATCCAGGAGCTCACTGCAGCGTCTGAATGCCGATAACATGGAGACTACAAATAGTAATTGTTTCACATGTTTATAAAAGGCCTGCCCAGGCACTATTTAAGGGTAATATTAGTATCATACAGAGAAATGACCTGACCAGTGTCCCTCTAATCACAGTTTTTTTTTTATATTTAACCCCCCCCCCCCGTAGCTGAACCCAAACAGTAACACACGAGGGAATTCTGTGCCGAAACACTAGATGAATTTTACAGTAGAGGTTTGCCCATCAATACCCCTGAGGCTAACAGAGATGCACTGAACAGGCTCCTTGCAGTCAGTCACAATCGGTACCACATGTAAGGTAGAAACTTTTTTTTCTTTATTTGCCATGAAAGCACAACTTTCACTAGTCAGATACAAGGTGTGGTGCAACCACATTTAACAAATCCTTACACAGCAGTCATATGATTTGTACTGGCAGTCAGAAAACTATAGAAACAGGAAACAAAAAACTAGAACATGCAGATACTTTCCATTATGGTATGCAAATTTCACACCTCCATACCATGAAAGTCACCTGCAATTTTACATAAATCTTAAGACCTGAAAGGAATCAATTGTTGACACTGCATAGCGATACTTACTCTTGAAAAAAGGGTATTCAGGCAGTGAACCTTTTGCCGTTCCGTCACATAGGCATAGTATTGCGTTACCCCCTTCAGTGTAAGTTCCTCCATCAGGTTAATTTCGTAGGGTTTTTGCAAATGAGAGGACTGTAGGAATGAGAAAAAGAAGGTTCCAAGGTGAAAATGAAGCTGTATATGACAAACACACAAGCCGGATATACGGAACAGCAGGAATATTTCCTGTAACTTGATAGCTGTGCTGCTCATCCATGAAGCCCAAAGACAGAGGAATGAAACTTAATTTTAAGATTCCTGCAAAGAGGAACAAAACCTACCATAAATTTCTGTACACTCAGGGGAAAGGTGGCTGAATAAAGAAGTATCTGCCTGTTTTTAGGTAGCGTCATAATGATATCTTCCATTATCTGCACAAAATCTTGAGAGAGTAGTTTATCTGCCTGTAAGGGTAGAAAGGAAAAACAAAGAAAAAAAGAAAAAAAAAAAAAAAAAAAAAAAAAAATGTAAAAAAAGACAGAAAAGCAGCACATGTATACCACCGATTATACACTAAGTGGGAAAAGAAAGACTTCTTTACTATACAGAACTCCATTGCTAGCACCACCCCCACATTCAGTACAGTCATTCACTGACTGAGGTGCTTCTCTATGTCCTGTACCCAGGGCAGTGCCACTAAGGCTATGCACCCAGATTTTTTTTCTGCAACAAATCTGCATCCCCCTTGGTAGGAAAAGCACTGAACACCAAAAAAAAAAAAAAATGCATTTTTTGCTGTGTTTTTCTTCATGTGTTCCTATTAGTCTATCAGATTTATAAAAAAAAAAAAAAAAAAAAATAATGCAGAAAACCGCTGGAGGCGGTGTGCTACTGAAGATTCATGTTGAGGCAACCCCTTAAAGTTCTGTTACTGAATTTTTGTAAAAAATAATTGTACAGTAAACGCTGCTCACAATACAGACATATGAAGAGAAGTAGATCATCATATTTGCACTATGAAAATGCATCAGAGATTACCTCATCCAGAACTATCATCTGAATGTGGTCCACTTTAGCTACACCTTTTTTGATAAGATCCAGAATCCTCCCTGGAGTAGCAATCACCACATGAACTGTAGGGGAAACAATAGAAAAAAGTGAATGTTAGCACAGTCAATGAGATTAATAACAGGTTTACAACATGAGAATCATACTAATCTCCAACTACACAGGAAATTATTGGAGGTTGTGCATCATCTATCATCAGATCAGCTATCGAGTGCTGAAAATGAACAGTGTAAGAGCTGGAACAGCAAAGCTCCATACACTGCAGAGGTCATTTAATAGGCGCTAAACTGCAATATATATGAATACCCACTACACAGGGCACAGAGCCACGCCACTCCAGATCATATATTATTCAGCCAGTGCATCCCAGCTGATCAATGGGGGAGCCAGGTCCTCGCAATCCGAGGATGTGCATGTTTTCAGGATTTCCTTAGTATTGCACAGGGGTTGGAATTATCACCAGTGCACATGATTATATCACCTAAGCAAATATTAAGGAAACCCTAAAAACATGACCAGTTGGTCGCCCTTGAAGTCAGGAGCTCCCCATCCCTTTCTTAGGCCTTCCACCTGCCCATTGTTCTTTGTTCTAGCACATCACCCAGAACAAACTGCTCACTTAAAATGGCCAATCCACACCGCCTTCCTTTGTCTCCAGCTGAACAAGGTGACTCTTTACGTGTCAGTGGTTATAATGCTATGGCTAGTGATTAATTCACTTGTCATAACTATATTACTATGAAATATTTGCTATCAGAATCACGAAAACCTGCAGCCATGTAGTAAGCCTTACCTGTATCATCCAGCCTCATTATATCATCTCTTAAGTTGGTGCCTCCAGTTGTTGCCATAACTTTAACCCCTCCCATATGCTTGCTAACTTGGATGCAGATCTGACTGACCTGAAGAGCAAGTTCTCGAGTGGGTACAATCACCATTGCTGCAAAAAGATTAAAAAAAACACACAAATTATGCTTTCCTTACACTCACAAGTGTCCAGCGCTGAGTCGCCTCTGCTGACCCAGTCTGTCATTTTGGCTGAAGCTGTGACGTTATATCAGCATTGCTGCAGTCAATCACTGAGCGCAAATATTCTACTTGCGCAAGTAGACGATACTGAAGAGGCTGCAATGTGACGTTACTGCTACAGCTAAACAGAACGAGGCCACAGCAGGGGGTCAGAACTCTAGATACTACGTACTGTACATATAAGGAAGAGTTTTCTGAAAGGGGATGGCCCCTTTAAAAGGTGTGTGAGCAATATTAACCTTGTATGCAGTCCTTCTTTAGGTCTAGCCGTTCAAGTAAGGGAATGAGGTAGGCTCCACTCTTGCCAGTTCCATTTTTTGCTCTAGCCAAGATATCCCTACCAGACAATGCAATGGGAATGCTTTCCTCCTGTGAGGGAAGAATAAAAACCTCATGATAAAGCCCTTTGTCTGCAGGGTGTTTGTTAATCAGATCGCTTCTTATTACAAACCTGAATTGGGGACGGTTTCTCCCATCCCATTTCAAATATTCCCATGAGCAGCTCTCGTTTTAAGCAGTAATCTTCAAACTCATTGCCTTTTGTGGAGGTTACATCCTGGAAACATGAAAAGGCAAGTTAGAAAATGATCCATCTGGGAGGAAAAAGTTTGGTTTAAACATATGTTAAATGAGGTAAATAAAAATAAAGTAAATAAAAAAAAAAAGGGAACCCATGGTGTCCATTGAAAATAGATTAATAGCTACTTTGATGGAAAACCAAGTGTCAGTTGTGTCTAAATACAACAGTAGGCGAGACGTTAACCACCACATTATACAAATAGATTCATGGACAGGGAGAAAAAATAAAATCTTACTGAAGTCTTTATTCGAAGATCTTTTGGTGGGAGTTTTAATGTCTTCTTCCAGTCATCACCAGGTCTACAAGGAAGAACAAACATTTTTATAAAAGGATTATACAGTCATTCTGACCTTTATATGGAAAGTTTTCCTGCCAAAAAATCTGATTCCGCCTGATTTTTGCTCCTTTGGAGCTCATTTTGCAGTTAAAGAAAAAAAAAAAAAAAAAATGGCGTCACCATTTTCTGAGATCTGCAACTTATCCTTCGGTCCACAGACCTGTATAAGGCCTTGTTATTTTGCATCACAAGACAACTTGGTTGCAGCTATAGAATTCCTCCCCACAATGCGCCTTAGGCGACAGGCTGCAGTGGTGACGTTGCAATATATATAATAAAAAAGCACGACAGCTGCAGTCAACAGCTCAGTGGGCGATACCGCCAACAGCAGCGACTGACTACAGGAGTTCCATAAGCTGTAGTAATAACATGACTGCTGCAACCCAGCACCTGGGGTATATGGGTATTGCTGGGCTTGCCATTTTTAACAAAAGCTACCTTATGTGGCAATAAAATGTAATCCTGGGCAACCGCTTTAAAGAGGACCTGTCACCAAACCAGGCATGGTGATCTAATTACAGCACTGGATGCAGCATGTCTGCAGCATGCAGACAAGGGGTCCCCCAGCACTTGAGCAGCCCTGTACCCCGAGATAATACACTTAGAAAACTTACATCGTCCAGCCATGAAGGAGGTAGCTAGGGGCTGCAGCCAAAGGGCAGATTCATGCCCCTGCATTGTAATCTGCCCACCGCTGCCAATCATTCTCTCCCTGTCTGCAGCATAAGACAGTTTATTTTTTTTTTGTTTTGATTTTTTTTTTTTTAACAAAATGTCCATTTAGCCCCGCCCCTGCGGTGACGTCACCACTTATACCCGCCCTGCTCTATGTTAACCATAGAACATGGCGGGCATGAGCGGTGACGTCACCGCAGGGGGTGGGGCTAAACGGACATTTTGTAAAAAAAAAAAAAAAAAAAAAACTGTCTTATGCTGCAGACAGGGAGAGAATGATTGGCAGCGGTGGGCAGATTACACATGCAGGGGCGTGAATCTGCCCTTTGGCTGCAGCCCCTAGCTACCTCCTCCATGGCTGGACGATGTAAGTTTTCTAAGTGTATTATCTCGGGTACCCCTTGTCTTGATGCTGCAGACATGCTGCATCCAGTGCTGTAATTAGATCACCATGCCTGGTTTGGTGACAGGTCCTCTTTAAAAGGGAATCTGTCAGCAGCATTACATGGGGAAAGACAGCCCAATTACAGTGATGTGTCACTGAGGCTAGTTTCACACTTGCGTTTGTTTCAGTCAGTTTGCTTGCATGAAATTCATGTAACTCTCTAGATACGCATGGACACTCACAGATCCAAGCCAGCAGATGTTCCCGCAATTGATTTTATTAATGAATCAGTCATCGGAGTGGGAGGTGCTGTACCTTGTTTGAGCATGCTTAGTCTACCAAAACGGATCTGTGCACACAGATTTCCATGAATTAAAATCGAACTCTGACATATAGGTCATGGATCCGTGAGCATCCGTTTGTCTGCATATTTTTCAAGCAAGCCCAAAAAGGCAACATTTTGCATTTTTGAGGACGTGAAAAACGGAATTAGATTTACCGGTAATTCTCTTTCAGGGAATCCCCTACATCAGCACATAGGAGGTTGCCTCTCGGCCCTAATAGGGGCAGGAACACAAAAGTTAAATAGCCCCTCCCACCGCCTATCACCAGTGTTTATCAAGGACGCACAAAAAATATATTGCCAAGAAAGACAAAAACACTGCAGTTATTTCCCTGATCAGGTTTGTGTGCAAAAACCAAAAAAGAGGAACTTGCAGAAAAAAGTATAATTGAAAGATTAAGACGCCTGTTTTGGAGACACTCCTGGTTTTGACACACTAACCTGATCAGGGCAAAAACTGCAGCGTGAAACCAGCCTTATTCCTGGATGCTTTTTTCCCTTTGTTATGACCACTAAACTGAACAAACAAGTTATCTATTCTCCAGGGCTGTGTTTTTTCAAGGTAGAAGAGAACAGTCCGTCTGACATCTAAGGCTGGTTTCACATTGAGATTTTGGAGGATCCGTGGCTGTCCGCTGTAAAACGAACAGTCACAGATCAGATTTGGCTCCCATGTTATCCTATGGGGATCGGATCGGATTTGGTCTAATTGCCATCCGATTATGTGGGATCCGACTTGTGTCCGATTTTTTTGCTGTGCCCAAAAGCGGACACTGCTCCGATTTTGGCCACAGAAAAATATCGGATCTGACAAAATCAGATGGCAATTAGGCCAAATCTGATCCTCGGCCTTTAACATGGGGGGCCAATGGAGCACAGGTCCGAGAAAAGACTGGATCGTTTCTCTGACCCGATTTTAGTGTACCAAGCATGCTCAGTACACTAAAACTGCTCCTTATCCAATTTCACTTCCGCAATGTATGTATATACATTGCGGAAGCGAAATTAAGTAAAAAATTAAAAAAAAAAAAATCTCTATGGTCACCTGTCCGGGATTCACAGATAGATCCAGCAAGCTGGTGTGTGACTACAGGACCTATCGTGACGTCACATCCGATCAGCTGATCGGGTCACATGACTGGTTACCGCGATAACGGTGGTCATGTGACCCGATGGCGCTGCCGAGTTGTTACTTCACAGCAGGTCCTGTAAGCATCAAGATCTGCTGCAGGCATCAGTGGACCGCCGGACAGGTGAGCCTAGAGATTTTTTCAATAATTTCTTTCACGACATTTCACTTCCGCTATGTATATACATTGCGGAAATTAAAGGGCCCCGCACAGCTCTGTGTCTGGACTCGTGATAATCACGGACCCGGACACAGAAAAGGTCTCCTCCTGTGGTGTCTGTTCCTGTCCATGTGGACCTACAAAAAGTAGGATCCCAGGACAGGAAAAAATACGCAATGTGAACCCAGCCTAACAGATGAAATGCCCTTTCCTTCTCATTTTGAGGGTTCTTACACAAGGAAGGCAAGACTCACTTGGGATCTGTGAAAGTCAGAAGAATCTTTTGGGAGGAATGACAGATCCAAACGCAAGATTATTCTAATCGTCCAAAACCTTGAGGTAGGGTTTGATGATGGAAAGAGCCTGGAGCTCACCGACTCTCCTAGCAGTGGTAATGGCAACCAGAAAAGCAGTCTTCCAGGAGAGCTTATGCAAGAGGACTGAGGAGAACAGCTCAAAAGATGACTTGGACAACCCATTCAGAACGACATTAAGGTCCCACGGGGGACAGTGGTGGAATGTAGGGGGACGAAGCAGTGTCGCAGACCTCAAATCTCCGAATTCAAGGAAGGTCAGCCAAGCTCTGATCGAAGTATGTGCTGAGAGCCGAGACTTGAACCTTCAGGGTACTAGGTTTTTAGCCCTTGTCAAGATAGTCTTGCAGAAAATACAGGATACTGGCTACATTCGGATGGAAAGGGTCAGGAGGTGACGAACCACACCAGGAGTTGAAAACCTTCCATATCTTAGCATAGACTACATTAGTCACAGGCTTGCAACTGTTCTGAAGGGTGGCAACCACCTTATCAGATAGAAACCGCATCTTCAAGATCTGGGCCTCAGTAACCAGGCTGAGAGATGTAGATGGTCCAGGTTGGGATGAAGGATCGGACCCAGATTAAGAAGGTCCAGATGAAAATGGCAGGATCAGTGGTTCTGTTGCCTTCATGGAATAGGGAACGGCGAATAGGGAACAATGAGAATGGCGGTCACTTTCTCCATCCTGATCTTCTGAATCAACTTTAGTAGCAGAGGAATGGGGGGAAAGGTGTATGCTAGCCTGAAGTCCCAAGGGTGAGCCAGGGCATCCACTGCGAGACACTTATCTAGATGAAGGGAGAAGTATTGAACTGCCTTCACATTGAGGTGGTTTGCAAATAGATCCACATCCAAACATCCCCAGGTTCTTGTGAGTATCTGGAAGACCGTGTCGCTGAGGCACCATTCGCTCGGAGGCAGGTCCTGTCTGCTGAGATAATCTGCCTGCACATTCGTGGGACCCCTCAGGTGAAATGCCAACAAAAAGAGAAGGCTAACCGCTGCCCACTGGAATATTCTGGACGAAACGGTCTACAGGCTCTTGGACCGTGTGACCCCTTGCTGGCAAAAATGAGCCACAGTCGTCATGTCCGAAGATCTTGACGTGGGCAACCCGTACAAGCGTACTTGACGCGTGGAGAGCCTTTTCCACAGCTCTTAGTTCTCGGATGTTGGAAGAAGGGCTCTGGTGTGGCAAGGCCACCTGCCCGGAAAAACAAACTGGGAGACAAGAGCCCCTGCAGCCTCTTTTGCTGGCGTCCGTGTATACAGGAACCAGTGGCGAGAGCACCCACTGAAGTCCCTTCCGAAGATTGTCTTGGTTTAGCCACCAATGCAATGACAGCTTGACACTCCTGGGAAGACAAATGCATTTGTTGAGACCCAAGGGGAAACCGTTCCACTGGGAGATGATGTGCGACTGTAGAGGCCTGGTATGAGCTTGAGCCCATGGCACCATCTGAATACAGGCAGTCATAGAACCCAGGAGTGAAATGGCCGTGCAGGTGGAAATTTCGTGTCTGAATGAGTGCTTTCAATCACAACAGAAGTCGCTTGTCCTGAGGGAGAAAGGAGGTCTGTGTGCAAGTATCCAGGAGACAGCCTAAGACGACTTGTCTAGGATGGAGTCAGGCCCGATTTCTCGGAATTCATATTCCATCCCAAAGACATCAGGATCTGCATGAACTCATGCATCTGTAAATGCAGGAGGGACCTGGTAGGAGTGGTGACCAGGAAATAGTCCAAGTATTACCGTATAGCCCTGCCTCCGGACATACACCATGATTTCCGCCATCACCTTCGTAAAGATGTAAGGTGCTGAAGACAGACCGAAAGGGATCCGAAATTGAAACTGATGAACCTGGTTCCGAAACAGGATCGCAAATCTCAGGAAACGTTGATCTTGAGGACGCATAGGGATATGGTAACATGCATCCTGGAGATCCAAAGTTGTCATCAGAAAATCCTTCCCAATCAGCGAAATAGTCAACCTCCTGGATTCCATCTTGAACCTGGAGTAGGCTACGTGCCTGTTTAAAAGTTTCAGATTTATAAATGGTCCTGTAGGAAGTGTTTGGCTTCTTCACTGGGAATAGGCGGGAATAATGTCCCCTCCCAATCTCTCCTTCTGGAACCGGGATGATAGCACCCATGAGGAGGGGGTTCTGGAGTTCCTTCCAGAGGGAAGACTGGAGTTTTTGTGACGATACTGAAGTTACTTGCAGATGTGAGGGAGGATAACACCATCCTGATCCCATCCCGAAGGAGACTAAGAATCTGGCGGTCCAATGTAATTTCCCACCATTGGGGAGGAAGGTGGCAAGACTCTCCCCTACAGGGATGGCATCACTTTCTGTCTTGGGGTGAGAGGAGAAGATACTCCTTCCTTTATCCCCTTTTGCATAACTCCAACGGCCACCCTTGCCTTTGTTGATGGGACTTGGACTTTTAAGGATGTTGGGGACGAAAGGACCCAGGCTTCGATTTTTGTTCAGGAAGGCACTTTATCTTTTTAAGCTGTGTATACCCCCACCGATGGAGGGGGCAGTTTACACTGCCTGGCTGACTTGCATAAGAGAGACTTAAGGTACCGTCACACACGGCAATATTGCTTGCAATTGAACTGGCAATTTGCTGGTTGCAGTGAAACATGGACACATTGTTCCATTTGTTGGCAACAAAATGGAACAATGTGTCCATGATTTCACTACAACCAGCAAATTGCCAATGAAATTGCAAGCAATATTTCCGCGTGTGACGGTACCTTTAGGCAAGGATAACTTCCTGCAGATAAAACATTGTATTGAAATTACAACACACAGCATTGTAATCAGGCTCTCATGCTCTACATCAGAGGTTCCCAACTCCAGTCCTCAAGGCACACCAACAGTGCAGGTTTTCAGGATTTCCTTAGTATTGCACAGGTGATAATTGAATCACCTGCTCTGGGGATGATTCCAATTTCTAAAGAAATCCTGAAAACCTGCACTGTTGGTGTGCCTTGAGGACTGGAGTTGGGAACCTCTGCTCTACATTATGCTGCTCAGATTAAAAAGCAAAACCTTGCCAATATATTCACTTCTAAACCCCTTTCACGACCTATGCCTTATAGTTCGAACTTCTAACCTAGGTTGTTTCCCTGCCTTTGATGTGGGTTCAAGCTCCAAGTCCACATCATTCCCTCCACATGTCTCTCTGTAAACACTGGCTGCGAGCAGGGACTACTAGCAAGTCATCATTTATGCTGTAAAAAGCAGCACTGATTACTGATATTACAGCTCAAGCAATTGGAGGATCAAGGATTCAAGTCCTCTAAATCAATGTAAATGGGAGGGGGGTTAAAAATAAAAATTTTTTTTGCCACATCGAAAAAACAATTAAAATAAAGTAAAAACACATTTAGTATCTTTACAGAAATGCGGATCTCTCCGAAAATAAAATAATTTGTGGTATTATTCAAATGCAAGACTCACTCCCCCAGAATGGGGGTGCATTTTATAATCCAAATCTTGCTTAACTGAGGGCAGTTAAGCAGAGGTATAGGAGGCAGGGCTGCCAGCAGTGGGGCAATGATGTAGGTGTCGCGGTGGGCGCCACTGATACTTCCAAGATCCAGCAGGCACCAATTGAGATCTCAGAGCCAAAAGCTCAATCTGCTAGCGCTGCCTCATTCAGATGGACTTCAAGAAAATGGCTGCAGATGCAGCGCTCTGGCAGATGGGAGATTTCAGATGTCTGAGATCTCCATCTGTGCCTGTGCTGTCTTCATTTGCCTGAACCCTGAAGTATCGATGGCACTTTATGTGCACCACCATCGCATCCGCAGCTCCAGGACCACAGGCATTGCCCCCACTGCTGACATCCAATCGACTCTTCCTCCTGCCCACAGCATTGCTCCATCATGCCAAAAATGACCCCCCCACCCAGATAAGCTACACTGCATGAGACACATCCGATTATAGGACGGACCCCTTATTTTATTTTTTCTTAATTTCTTCCTCTTAATTTGGAGTTTATTTTAAAAAGTAAATAATACGCTAATCTGTTTTTCATTATTCTGCTTACCAAGCAAACATTCAAAATGCCAGAATTATATGTTTATGGCCACCGCTGCATTGCAATAAAATACAATAAAAAGGTATGTACCGATGCTCCGGATGATCCAGGATGCAGTGTCTCCGGACCCAAGTGAAGCCGCGGATGAATGCAGGGAGACTGCAGCTGCTCTGTACCCCACGATCTGTGTTGGTGCAGGGCGGTGTTTCCCTGCATTCATCTGTGAGATTGCTCCTGTGTGTAGCAATAAATTAACATGACGCGGAGATGTGGAAGCCCGGAAACCTGTATCACAGCTGAACTAAGGCTGCCTTCACATTTGCGTTTGGAGCGCAGCGCACCAAACGCAGCCAAACGCTTGCGCACATGCGTTTCTATGTTTAACATGGGAACGCATGTGCCTGCGTATGGCCACATTTGCGTTCGGATGAGCATAATTTAAGCTCCCTCCGACCACACTCCAAACGCAGCATTTTTTTGTGCGTTCGCGGCGCTTGTTCGATCTGCAAGCGCACAAAAAAATGCATGGTTCTCAGTGGATCTGCAGTATCCTCTGCATGACACCGAGGCGAACGCTGCGGATCTCAGTTAAATCTCTCCCGGCGGCCACCGGTGATCACCAGCGGCCACCGGGAGATCATGCAGAGCCGCTGCTGATCTCCCGCCGGTGTCAGCGGGGAGACACAGCTGATCTGACAGCTGTTTAAGGGTATGTGCGCACTGGTCGGGTTAGGGCCAGATTAGGTGTGTAAACCGCCGGTCGGTTTACATAAATTTCATGTAAATTTATGTTAATCCAAACCGGCGTTTGGATTAACATAGAAACCTATGTAAACCGACACCCGCCGTGCACACAGCGGGGTTTACACATGCTCATCCGTTGCTAACCCGCTGGGTTCCCAGCGGGTTAGCAAAGAATGAGCTTATTCTATAATCCGGCCGGTTCTGCAGCGGCTGCAAGCAGAATCATGTGCTTCCAGCCGCTGCAGAACGGCCGGCGCTAACCCGCCCGTCTCCCGCCGCACATACCAGACAGGAAGCCGGTGGACGGCTCCGGAGCTTCCTGTCGGGTCCCGCCCAGCCGCCGCCACAAACCCGCCCACCGTGCGCACATACCCTAAATCTCCCGCGCGAATCCCGAATAGGTGATGTCGGTGCGGGAGATTTGAAGCAGTGTTCAGCTGTTTCATATCTCCCGCACTGATCTCACCCTATTCGGTGTCGGCGCGGGAGATTTAAACAGCTCTCAGATCAGCTGTATCTCCCCGCTGACACCAGCGAGAGATCAGCTGTGCCAGGAGGAGATCCCTGCCGCTGATCTCCTCCTCCCGGCCGTCCCAAGAGACAGCTGATTGGCTGCCTGGGCACCATAGTAATGTGAACGCATGCGAGATTCTCCGCTGCGTTCACATTATTATGGGCTGCGTTTGCCTGCGTTTGCGTCTGCATGCAGACACAAACGCAAATGTGAAGGCAGCTTTACTCTGCATTGACGTAGAATCTAGAAATCCCATCCACAGTGGTTGTTTTGTTGAATGCAGCGCCTTTTTTATTTCTTTTACTACTTAAATTGAAAGAAAATTACACATTTGTCATCTACGTACTAGTACTGATCTAAACAATCAATTTTACCATTTAGTGAAAGTGGTTTGTATAATTACTGAAAATCGACAAGCACTACCATAATGTTGCTGGGCCTTTCAGAAAAGTCTACAGCTCCTATGCAGACCTATATGTCTTTATCATCATATTAAATTCAGCTGGAACATGTATTCAGCTGCACAGATTCTTTGTGGTCAGGCTATGTAGATGACATTAGTACAGGTATTAAACATATCTGCGCCTCGATCACTTATTGAGCTGAGCCCTAATAAGCTGCCCATAGAAAGCCATGGTGAACTTATCCCTTGCCAGGGGGTACTCACTTTATAGCGCTGCTCATGCTCTGTGCTTGCTGCTGACTTCCATTATTGATTGTGCTGGCGTTTTTCAGCTGGCTTATTTGTTGTGTCTGCATTCCTCCACTTCCAGGGCCTGGGTTAGGCTTCACTGGGCCCCTCAATTGCCCATTCTGACTGGACAGACCCATTAAAACAGGGTTCTCTGTTCTTGTGGTGCTCATTTTGTTTTATATTAAATTGTCCCTTTGAAGGATTTTGAGCTTCAAAGTCAAAGTCAGTCCAGAGACTGTAATAACAGTTTATAGGACTCTTCGAAATGAAGAGATAAAGTCTTGCTCAATAAATGAGTCCTTGTTATTGCAACGCAAACAAGTGCTTGTTCTTGGTAAAGTCTTTGAACTGTGAAGTCACTTGTTCTGATGCACCAAATCAACTTTATAAAAAAAAAAAAAAAAAAAAAAAAGCCCTCGGATGTGGATTTGACGCAAGTTTTGTCAAAGCAACCTAAAGGGGAAAAAAGAAAGTTAGTGAAGGAATGAAAAAGGGTCTTTTTCAACTTACCCAACACCTGTCGTTCAATTTGTAGAGGACATTTTTAATAAATTTCGCAGTCATTATATAGCGATGAGCCAGCTACCATGCCAGCTTCTGTATACGAAATGCCTGTAAGCTGCGCAGCCAATTATCGAGAGGTGGCATATATTCAGGAATGTATTCATTAGTAATACAGAGCAACATCTACTGTCAGCCAACACACAGCACAATTAAGCTCTCCAATATCCCAGACAATTCCTAAAAATGCTATTCTCATAATAGATGGGTATTGTATGATTTTTTACAAATTCTAGTTTATCTATACTAAAGGCCCGTTACACCTGGCGACATCGCCGATTACATAGGCGACGTAGGGGCGTGGTCTATCGGCGGCGACATCGCCCCTGTGTCGCCTAATGTAAAGGGGCGATGTCAGCAGCTCTGACAGCTCGCCTGGTTTCACATCAGTGATGTGAAACCAGGTGGCCGATATGGGGCGATGTGCACACATCGCCCCATGTAAACGGCCGCCAGCGAGCTGACAGAGCCAGTCGCCGCCACCAATCTGCGGCGGTGTCGGCAGGTGTAACAGGGCCTTAAGATATGACCATGCATGTGCTGCCGCTAGAAGTTTCTACAGATTGGCTACAAGCCATATATACCGAGGATGAGGGGGAAGCGTGAAGGGGAGCCAAATCTACTAGGATGGGGGGGGTTATTGGGTGGATGACCATATCTATCAGGATGGGGGGAGGTTGGTTCTATAATCTACAAGGAGACATTGCCACAATAATAGTGTGAGCAACAGCTCCCTCCGGTTCTGTTTGCAAATCCAGTCCGGGGCTGTCCGATTCACATGGGACAGCTCCAGACCAGATCACACAGTGGTGTGAAGGCGGCCTTAGGCTGGTTTCACATTGCAGTTTTTTCCCTGATCAGGTTCGATCAGGTTTGTGTGCCAAAACCAGGAGCGGAACTTGCAGAGAAAAAGTATAATTGAAAGATTGACACCTGTTCTGAGTTTTGGTGACACTCCTGGTTTTGACACAAAACCTGATCGACCCTGATCAGGGAAAAAACTGCAGTGTGAAACCAGCCTAAGGCCACATTCACACACGCGTTTTTGAAAATCCAGATTTGTTATTTGTGCAAAAACTGGATCCAGCACACTTCTGGCAAGATTGCATTTTCTGAAGCATTTGGACAGGACTTCCATACATGTGCGGACACTTGCGTTTCATTTGGATCCAGCAAATCCAGGCACTTGCGGTGAACCTTACGCTGCTTCACATCAGCGTTTTTGCTGAACTGCGGCAGATCCGGCAGATTTACCACATCTGCCATGCAACGGCCGACTTGCAGCAAACACCCATTCATTTTCTATGGTATTTGCAGCAGGTGCGTATTTTTACCGAGATTCTGCAAATCTGGCACTTGCGGCAAGTCAAAAGGCACAGCTGTACATACTCGAGTATAAGCAGAGTTTTTCAGTACAAAAAATGTGCTGAAAAGTCCCCCCCGAGTCATATCATCGGTATACAGGCACCCCCCCCCCCCAATCAGTGGTATACAGGGCTTGCTTGCTGCCGCACACCTGTAAGTTAATAGATTATACTTATCGCTGTCGCCGCTCTGACACGCGCTCCTCCGGGTCTTCATACTTCCTCCACCAACGCACAGGCAATGACGTCATTGCCTGCGCTCGCGGTCACAAGCAGAAAGAAGCATGAAGACCCGGAGGAGCGCGGTGTCAGAGCGGCAACAGCGACAGGGATAAGTATAATGATCTATTACTTTACAGGTGTGTGGCAGCAAGGGGGGCCGCCTGTATACCACTGATGGGGGGGGAGGGTAAAGAGCGCGCTGCATACTACCCACTAGCGGGGAAAGGAGGCGGCTGCTGCATACTACCCACGGGGAGGCGGCTGCTGCATACTACCCACCGGGGAGGCGGCTGCTGCATACTACCCACGGGAGGCGGCTGCTGCATACTACCCACGGGAGCGGCTGCTGCATACTACCCACCGGGGAGGCGGCTGCTGCATACTACCCACCGGGGAGGCGGCTGCTGCATACTACCCACGGGGAGGCGGCTGCTGCATACTACCCACGGGGAGGCGGCTGCTGCATACTACCCACTGGAGCGGCGCGAACCCCGGGGAGGCGGCTGCTGCATACTACCCACGGGGAGGCGGCTGCTGCATACTACCCACGGGGAGGCGGCTGCTGCATACTACCCACTGGGGTCCACCCTCGGCTTATACACGAGTCAATAGGTTTTCCCAGGTTTTGGGGGAAAAGTAGGGAGGGAGGGGGGGGGGGGGGGTCAGCTTATACACGAGTATATACGGTAACCACATTCTTTTGACTTGACGCAAGTGCTGGATTTGTGGATCACAGCAAAACTGCACTTGCTGCACCTGCAGCAAGTACCATAGGGAATGAATGGGGGGGCTTTCTGCAAGTCGGCCATTGCACAACAGATACAGTGAATATGCCAAATCTGCCACCGTTTAGCAAAAACGCTGATGTGAAAGGTCCCTTGGTTGCATTCACACAGTGCGTAATTGCCGCAGTTTTTTACACCGCGCTTTTGTCCAAAAGCACATCTCCAACCGCACTTCCCAGCAAAGTGAATGGAAAATCACTTTTGCCGTTCAGACGCTGCGCATTTCAGATTCACTTTAAGGGCTGAAAGCGTGTCCATAAAAAAAATGATCATGTCAATTCTTTGCGCCAAAAGGCGCGCGCATTTCCTCCCGTAGGGCCCCATTTCAAGGCGCTGGAATACGCATTGTCGTTCAGACAAAGCTCTATTCCAGCACCTATAAGCACGGGAGCAGGGGGAAGTGATGTCACACGGAGGCAGGAATAATCCTGTTCCCGTGTGACATGTGTTACTTTTGATTTAGCAGTGTATGTGCATACGCTGCTAAAGCAAAATAAAAGAAAGCAATGATTAAAAATAAAAAAAATACCTCTCAGCAGACTGTCATGGGAGGACATCCGATCGCTGCAAGGACCTGAATCAGCTGACTGGGTGGCAACCCCATCAGCTGATGTGTCACCTGACAGCATCAGCTGAGCATTAAACTGCCCACCATAACCAATCAGCTGATGTGTGAGACGATAGTTTTTGCCGGCCAGTTTTTATCGCTTTTGCCGGCCGGTTTACATGATCAGCTGAGCG
This sequence comes from Allobates femoralis, assembly GCA_033576535.1. Classification (NCBI taxonomy): domain Eukaryota; kingdom Metazoa; phylum Chordata; class Amphibia; order Anura; family Aromobatidae; genus Allobates; species Allobates femoralis. Next base: position 145,144,198 of record JARQOC010000009.1, read on the forward strand.
GTTTTGGCAGGCGGTTTAAACACTCAACTAATGTGTCAGCAGAGTCCAAAAAAATAATTAAATAATAAATATAATAAAAATTTAAAATATTATAAAATACTACAATAAAAAAAAAAAAAAAAAAAAAAAAAATGAAATAGGGCTTCCCTGCATCTCCATCCTATGGAATGTAGACCAGGAAATACATCAGGGACCCTTTTTCACTGTCCTTGTGGACAGTGCAGAAAAGAAAAAAAACATCTGCAAAAAACGCTTCAAAATACACATTGTGTGAATGCAAGGAGTTTGACTTGCGCTAAAAACGGATCCTCAAAAATCAAGGAAAAACTCACCCGCAACAAAAAGCCTTAAATCACTGACAAAATTCTAGAGTCCATTATATTACGTATATTAGCCGCATAATCTCACTACAAGTCCATATAACCAGATAAAGGTACTTGGGAAAAGGTGTATGGCGGTCCGCGCTGCCAGAATGACTCGCATCAAATAAGACACTGGCAGATAAAGTGTTGATCAGATCCTTCTTTTATTCTCCGGCGCGTTTCGGTGCCCACTTGGCACCTTCATCAGGGATCCCTGATGAAGGTGCCAAGTGGGCACCGAAACGCGTCGGAGAATAAAAGAAGGATCTGATCAACACTTTATCTGCCAGTGTCTTCTTTGATGCGAGTCATTCTGGCAGCGCGGACCGCCATACACCTTTTCCCAAGTACCTTGATGCTTTTCCACGTGTGAGTGGTCGGTGAAGGTCCAGCAGCAGCCATCAGGATATTATTCCTAACACGTCTTCAAACCAGTTGTGGGTGACACAACTGGATCAGGTGAGTGGATCGCTTTTCTCACCGGGTTGTCAAAACTAGTGTGTAGTGATAAGGGCACTATTGCGCCTTTGTTCCCCCTCCCCCCCTTTTGTATTTATAACCAGATAAAGATAAACGGCAATCTCTACACCATGCTTGGTATATAAATGCAAATACTTTTATTTTTTACTGGAAAACATCACACTCAATAAAACCCTTCACCTAAAAACAACTCCAGACAGTGTGTATGCATTTACAAAATACAGGCAAAATACCATTATAGATACCATCATTACTTGGTCTGCACGCACAGGGGGAATTACAATCCAATCTCCACTAAACCTACTGACACCCAAAAGATTGTCCAAAAGGACAGGGATACAGCACAGTATATTATAGGGCTGGGCGATTTTGAAAAAAATCAAAATCTCGATTTTATTTAAACCTATGGACGATTTTCGATTTAAATCTCGATTTTTTTTTTTTATTTTTATTTTTTGCTTTTCTTTGATGAATAAAGAGAAAAACTAAGAGGTACCGTATATACTCTTGTATAAGCCGACCCCCCTACTTTTGCCCCCAAAACCTGGTATACACACAGGTATACAGGCCCAGCGGTGTACACAGCAGCAGCCCCAGCGGTGTACACAGCAGCAGCCCCAGCGGTGTACACAGCAGCAGCCCCAGCGGTGTACACAGCAGCAGCCCCAGCGGTGTACACAGCAGCAGCCCCAGCGGTGTACACAGCAGCAGCCCCAGCGGTGTACACAGCAGCAGCCCCAGCGGTGTACACAGCAGCAGCCCCAGCGGTGTACACAGCAGCAGCCCCAGCGGTGTACACAGCAGCAGCCCCAGTGGTGTACACAGCAGCAGCCCCAGTGGTGTACACAGCAGCAGCCCCAGTGGTGTACACAGTAGCAGCCCCAGTGGTGTATATAGCAGCAGCCCCAGTGGTGTACACAGCAGCAGCCCCAGTGGTGTATATAGCAGCAGCCCCAGTGATGTACACAGTAGCAGCCCTAGTGGTGTACACAGTAGCAGCCCCAGTGGTGTACACAGTAGCAGCCCCAGTGGTGTATGGAGGACACTGGTGAGTGCACCAGCCCCAGACTGCAGTGATTGCTCCCTGCACTGTCTATGGAGCCGGGGATGGTGCCGATCACTCCCGCACAGTGCTGCAGGCTGCTCCGGTCTCCCCATCTCTGGACTGAGCAGCCATGCTCATGTGGAAACACAGACATTGCAGCCCCATCCGCCGGCCGTGCACCGGATTACGGCTGCTGCACTGCGAGCCCCCGATCCAGGGAGACGCTCCCCATGTCTGCCGCAGGTCACACGGCTCCCAGCTGCAGCGCCACAAGTCCCCCGCCTCCCGCCAAAGTCACATTGTTTGCGGCATCTACAAGGCGGAAGTGTGGAGGCGCACTATGTCATTGTACTTATCCCCGCCGCCGCCCTGTATACCCATGGGGGGGGGGGGGGCACCATTTTAAATCGAATTACACGATTTTGAAAAAAAATCAGAATCGTGGCCACATCAGGGGGCAAATTAATCGAATTAATTCGATTAATCGCCCAGCCCTAGTATATTATAAACATTTTGAACCCTCACAAAGTGCAAAAGTGCTCAGTTAGAAAGTATCCATACCGCACCACACTGCCCAGCACCTCAACGTTTCGCTCACCGCTTCGTCTGGAGTTGTTTTTAGGGGGAAGGGTTTTATGGTTTTATTGAGTGTGATGTTATCCAGTAATAAATAAAAGTATTTGCATTTATATACCAAGCATGGTGTAGAGCAGTGATGGCGAACTCCAGGTCTCGAGGGCCGCACACAGTGCAGGTTTTCAGGATTTCCTTACATTGCACAGGTGAGAATATAATCACCTGCACTGGTGATGATTCCAACCTCTGTGCAATGCTGAGGAAATCCTGAAAACATGTACTGTTGGTGGCACTCGAGGTCTGGAGTTCGCCATCACTGGTGTAGAGATTGCCGTTTATCTTTATCTGGTTATATAAACAAAAAGCCTTAGGCTGCGTTAACACAGCGTATTTTTGGCATTTACACAACGCTATTTTGCGCTGAGTAAGGGCCCTTTCACATCAGCGGTATTTTGAAATTGCGGCAGATGCGGTGAAAAAACCACATCTGCCGCGATTACCACATAACCGCTACACTTGCGGCAAGCCCCATGCAATGTCTATGGGGCTTGCGGTAAGGGTGCGGCAGGTGCGGTTTTGGCACTTACGGCAGGTGCGGCCGCGAAAAAAAACGCTTGCAGCGTTTTTTTTTTTTGCGGCCGCACCCTTACCGCAAGCCCCATAGACATTGCATGGGGCTTGCCGCAAGTGTAGCGGTTATGCGGTAATCGCAGCAGATGCGGTTTTTTCACCGCATCTGCCGCGATTTGAAAATACTGCTGATGTGAAAGGGCCCTTAATGCCATGAAACACAGCTCCATTCACATGGTCCGTCATTCTGTGGATGCGCTTTGCACTGCGAATGACCATGTTAATTCTTTGCGCTTTTTTGGCGCGCTTTTTACTTGCCTAGCCGCTGCTCCCTGGAGATCTCTTCATACTGGCACCGTAGGACCTTGTACAGGACCTTAAACAGCACCATGTGACCAGGCAATGTCACCAGTCAAATAGAGCCCACTGCTCACTGGAGGCTGGGCAGGGGGGAGAAGACACCGGCGGTCTGTGAGGTAGTGCAGCAAGGCAAGTATAAAGCACGACGAAAAAGCACAGGCCGTTCACACACAGAACTATGCGCTCTGTGAGGATCCGTTCTTGGTGCAGTTTTGCACCAAAACCGGATCCTCACAAAAACGGTGTGTGTGTGAACGCAGACAATCTATTATATAATTGCGAATAGCTTTTTTGCCCCCGGCGTGGTCATGTGGATACGCGCGAAGCATTGGCCGCGAAGCGGCCATTGCGAGCAGTTCTAAGTCGACTCGCAATGCCCGCGCAGCGGGCATTGCGAGTCAGAGACTCGACGTACTAGAATCCCGATGCATGTGCATCGGGCTCCCAGCTAGTCTTTTATAACAGCCAAGAAAACAGAAGTACTGAAGGACTGTTATTAATGACATCGCAAATATTTACAGTTTGCCACCCATGAAGGTGATGAGAAAACTAGTGAGAAGGTGGGGAGGGATATCCATCTATTTCTTCATTGTGCAAATTCCAAACACCAATATTTGCTCATCTACTAGACGAGTGTCATTATATTGCTCCCTGATTGTCACCCTCATCACCTGAAGGGTTTATGGTGGTCTCATCCAATTAAAGGTTAACTTCCATCAGAATACACTTGCCACATTCAGACGTTGTGGCTGCGTACAATGGAGCGATGTGTCCATGATTTCACTGCAACCAATAAGTTGTTCAGAAGTTGGACAGATAAGTTAGTGTGTGTAAAGTGGCCCTATGACTTGGACCCCCCACCAATCACAACTTCTGAATGTGACAAGTGTATTCTGATGGAAGTTAACCTTTAATTGGATGAGACCACCATAAACCCTTCAGGTGATGATTGGCCAATAAGCAGAGGACAAAGCTGGTTCCACCTGATGGATCGCAGCTTTTAGCAAAACACTTCAGCCCCCTAAGTTACAAGGATCAATACCTCGCTCAATAGGGTCTTGAGATCCAGCCCCCAACAACAGAACATGTAAATATGATAGGCCAGAAATGTTTTATCATCAGATACATGTTACACTAGATTGTATATTCAGCTACTTGGCTCACATGGCACAAATTCTTGGTTGCCTGGCGAAGAGTTATTTTAGTTTTAAAGAATTGGACCAGTTCCATTTAAACTGGTTTTCCAGGATTGGAAAAAAGGCACTAAAGGCTTCAACTCCTTCCTTTTGTTTCCATGTATTTACTGCTGTGTCATCCAGGTCAAGTGTGCCGTGACTCAATGGGGCGATCATTCCCCAACTAGGAGGTCCGCGCAGCAGGTCCGGGTTGCACATTCTCCAATATGGATGAAATTCTGATCTCTCGATGCCACAAATCTACAGGTCACATAAGTCCCAGCAACCATCACTATACAAAAAGGGATAGCACACCAAAACATGACAATCAATCATGGAACAAAAGACATCCTTTGGTCCAATGTTTCTGACAGGTCGTGTCCTCTATACTACAGTGTGCTTACACAGCAGAGATTCAACTGATTGAAAATAAAACTAAAAATACACATTGTATCGCAGAGTTAAAAACAGGGCTGTGAAGACAAAGTCTGTGTCCATTTTGATGGAGTCTGTATAAAATGGACCGACCAACTCCTAGAAGATATGATAAATTGGGTACAGTACAGTATGTGCTGAATATTATTATGTTGTATCTAAATATCTTGATTATTGTATCACAATAACTGATAAAAACCTGATGTTCACATACATTTATCACTTAAAGGGGTTATCCAGAAATTCTGGGGAAAAGAAAATGTGCCTAAGCACCGAGAGGCCTGTAGCTGGCACCCACCTGCCTATGGTGCTTGGGGCCGGTCACAGACCGCTCCTGGTGGCTATTGTGGCACTTCTGCTCATATCACGTCAACAAATAGGAGGTTTCTTACCCTCTGCAGATGAGCGTCAGAGCCAATGTCATGCTGATAGCCAGCTCCCCCAATCAGATAGCAGGGAGCCGGCTGTCAATCAGGAGGAGGCCGGCTGTCCTACCCCCTTCCACAGAGCAGAGCGGAAAAGCCACCTCTACTCCATTACCCCGCCATGCTGTTCCTGGCAGAAGTGGTCTGTGCCCGCTCTGTGCAGGGGTAGAATGGTGCAGAGCACAAAAGGCAGGTAGGTGGCAGCTGCCTGCCTGCCAGTGCTTAGGCAGTTTTTTTTTTATTAATCTTGGATAACCCACTTTAAAGAGGACCTCTCACCCCCCCCTGGTGCATGGCAAACGTAAATGCAGCACTGAATGCAGCATGTCTGCCTCATTCAGGGAAGGGGTCCTCCATGTCTCTAGCCCCCTGTAAGCTTTAAAAAAAAAAAAAAAAAAAAAAGACTTTAGAAACCTTACAGTTAACAAGATCCCACCCAGGCGACCTCATTAAGAGGTCCTGGCTGCTGGCAGAATCCTCCCTACCTCCTTGTGTTCTGCCGCCACTCCCTCTTCTGCTCCTGACGTCACACAGACCAAGAGGAGGGCAGACCCAGAACAAGAGGAGGCGGCGGCAGACACAGAGGAATACACAAGAAGGCAGGGAAGACTGTGCCAGCAGCCAAGGCCTCTTAAGATCCCACCCAGGCAGACCTCTTATCTGTAAGGTTTCTAAAGTCTTTTTTTAAAGTTTACAGGGGCGCTAGAGACATGGGGGACCCCTTCCCTGAATACAGCAGACATGCTGCATTCAGTGCTGCATTTAGTTTGCCATTCACCAGGGGGGTGACAGGTCCTCTTTAAACATGAGCCATATAGGAGAGAGTGAGTCATGTTCATGAAAATTGAGGAGTCAGAGGTTTGCTTTATCGACCAACTCCACTGCCCTGGTTAAAAAAAAATGCCCTCTTTATCAAAATTAATAAAAGAAACAAACAAAACAGCACAACCATCAACATCGGGTGCAAAGCCCCCCCACTACGATCTTGGTATCTTTAGACGATTGAAAAAAAATGGAGGCAGTTCAAGTTATGTGGGTTTTATTCACAGTAACCTGCTTGAGAAAGACCTTAGGGTCGAAACGTCGCGGTCCCTGTGAATAAAACCCACATAACTTGAACTGAAGGAAGTGCTGCCTCCATTTTTTCAATCATTTATCAAACTTAATAGAAAATAAATTAATCCAATCAGTAAACAGGGCAACGAAAAAATTTAAAATGTCAGATTCATGATGTTTTGGCCACTGCAATATTGCAAAAGAAAAAAAAAAAAATACAATAAGGGAGATCAAAACTATCTACCACAAAATGGTATTGGTAAAAAGGTCAGCTCATGCGGCTTATATTTTTTTTTGGCCCCAACCAGGGCTGTGGAGTCGGAGTCGCTGCCTATTTTGGTGGAGTCGGAGTCGGTAGAAAATGTTCCGACTCAGACTCCTAAAATATATAATGAATTGGGTCTAGTAGTTCAATGCAAAATTTGCTTAATATTATTATTATGAATTATTATTATGTTCTATCTTTATTATGTCATAATAATGATTAAAGCCTAATGTTACTATTGACCTACAATAATTTTATCACTTAAAAACGAGCCATGAATGAAGGAGTCGGAGTCAAATTAGTCGGAGTCAGGGAAATTCAGGAGTCGGAGTCTGTGGTTTTATTTACCGACTCCACAGCCCTGGCCCCAACACAGCAGAGATGTTGAAAAATAATGCTACGGTTCTCGGAAAATGGCTCCAAAAAGATTTTTTTTTTAAACCAAACTTCAGATTTTTTTCACCACTTGAACACAAAATATGTTGTTATCTATGCAATTGTACTGACATCATACTGTACCGAGGCATCATACTGCAGGTCAGTTTTACCATATAGTTAACATGGTAAAACAAAAGGATTGTCTTTTTGCAATTTTTCCCACACTTGGAATTTTATTCCCCATTTTTCAGTACACTGTATGGCAAAATAAATGAGGTCATTCAAAAGCACATCTCGTTTCCCCCCAAATAAGGCCCTGTGTGGCTATATTGACAGAAAAATAAAGAAGAGTTATGGCTTGTGGAAAAGGGGAGTAAAAACAGGAGCGCAAAAATAAAAAATGGCCCAGGGCTGAAGGGGTTAATTGTGTGAACAGTGCATTGAACACTGACAAATGCTCCCAGCAAAACCAGTATTCAAAAGGAGAGAAAACAAAAACAGACTTGGAAGGGCGGTGTACTGGTATGTAACAAGTCCTGTAATACTTGACCCTACGTACGGTGACACGTACGAGATGCATGCAAGATACTTGCAGGAGTCTCACATGCCAAACATGGCACGACTGCTGTCTCTGTGGACTGTAGAGCTGTTACTATGCAGCCGACACGCTCCTGTCCAGAGAGCCGGGGGCATGCAGGGTGACGTATGCGAGTCGTCAGAGTATCTCACATGCATCTTGCACCGTCTGTCACCAGCCTAAATAAAATTTCAGAAAGTATCATGGAGGACGCATGCCACAGTGGAGCCCAGGAGAGCAAGATGGTGGGCGGAGCACAGTGCAGTGGGTGGGGCAAGAGTGAAATGGGTGTGGTCTGTTGACTCTAGAATAAAGATCACAAATGTGCTCATCTCAAACCAATAAATGGAGAACTGAACAACAATGGTGAGGAGCTCAGACTGGTCCAGATACCCATCCTTTTACATTTAGTCTGACATATCAGATGGGGTGGACTGGGCATGCTGAATTTCAACATGGCTGATCTTTTCTGTTCTTGAGATACAAGCTAATAACAATGTGGGGAGGAAATTATAAATAGTCACCTCTAAGCAGGGCTGTGGAGTCGATAAGTCAAATCACCAACTCACTCAGATGGCTCATGTTTAAGTGATAAATTTATTGTAGCACAATGGTAACATCAGGCTTTAATCATTATTATGTTGCAATTATCAAGATATTTAGATACAGCATAAATCATAATATTCAGCACGTCTGCATTGAACTACTGTACCTAATTATATAGTTTATAGGAGTCAGAGTCGCTACATTTTATACCAATCTACGACTGTCTCGAACAGGTAGACTTGCGCAGCGACGACCAGTAGAGAGAAACATGACCAGGTATATGATGATTACACTAGAAGACTAAGGTGTAAACAACGTCTCATTAATCGCTTTGGAACCAAACTTTAGGTTTTCCTCCCCTTATTCCAAGGGATGCAACTTATTTCTCTGCACTTAGGTATAGGTGAGCTGTTTTTTTCCAATGATAATTGCATTGTTGAATGACAATCATTTTACTGCATCAAATGATAAATAATCCAAATGGGGGTAAAACAAACTGCAGTTTCTGCCATTAGTTGTGCAGCACAATAAAAGTAACTCATGTAATTTTCATCAATTACATTTTGGGGCAGATATGGCATAACGAGCACTTGTTATTACGTTAGGTGAGGCTATGATGACGGACAGTTCACATCTGGCATTTCTTGGGCACTCGGTGCATGGTTTAATTTTGTATTTAACAGACCAGACTTACAGAAGCTGCAACACCCAAATTATGTTCATTTTAAAACTTAGAATTATTTCCTTTATTTTAAAACTTTCTACTTTTTTTTAGTCCCCTTAGGGGTTTTTAACCTGTAATGGCTTATACCATATACTGCAATACTTGAGCATATTGCATACATCAAGGTGTATTAAGTTTGGCCTACAGCGGAGCTTCTGAGGACTACAAAGGTGGCCACCTGCTGAAGGCCCCGACGGCCATAATGCTCCATCTGTCTACCACTATCACAATGTGAGTGGCAGCAGCGCTCGCGCCGCAGGGCACACTGGCCCCATGCGACTGGCTGTCCCCATCAGGCCTCGTCCCTCCGCAGTGCACACTGGGCCCATGCGCCTGGCTGTCCCCATCAGGCCTCAATAACCCTGGGGCTCTGTGCTCCTGGCTGTCCCCATCAGACCTCATTCACCCGGGCTCTGTGCTCCTGGCTGTCCCCATCAGGCATCATTCACCCCGGGGCTCTGTGCTCCTGGCTGTCCCCATCAGGTCTCAATAACCCCGGGGGATCTGCTCCTGGCTGTCCCCATCAGGCCTCATTCATCTGGGGGCTCTGTGCTCCTGGCTGTCCCCATCAGGTCTCAATAACCCCAGGGCTCTGTGCTCCTGGCTGTCCCCATCAGGCCTCACTCACCCCGGGGCTCTGTGCTCCTGGCTGTCCCCATCAGGCCTCACTCACCCCGGGGGCTCTGTGCTCCTGGCTGTCCCCATCAGGCCTCACTCACCCCGGGGGCTCTGTGCTCCTGGCTGTCCCCATCAGGCCTCACTCACCCCGGGGGCTCTGTGCTCCTGGCTGTCCCCATCAGGCCTCACTCACCCCGGGGGCTCTGTGCTCCTGGCTGTCCCCATCAGGCCTCACTCACCCCGGGGGCTCTGTGCTCCTGGCTGTCCCCATCAGGCCTCACTCATCCGGGGGCTCTGTGCTCCTGGCTGTCCCATCAGGCTCACTCACCCGGGGGCTCTGTGCTACTCAGGCTGTCCATCAGGCTGCACTCACCCCGGGGCTCTGTGCTCCTGGCTGTCCCCATCAGGCCTCACTCACCCCGGGGCTCTGTGCTCCTGGCTGTCCCCATCAGGCCTCACTCACCCCGGGGGCTACTGGCTCCTGGCTGTCCCCATCAGGCCTCACTCACCCCGGGCTCGTGCCTGGCTGTCCCCATCAGGCCTCACTCACCCCGGGGCTCTGTGCTCCTGGCTGTCCCCATCAGGCCTCATACCCCGGGGGCTCTGTGCTCCTGGCTGTCCCCATCAGGCCTCACTTCACCCCGGGGGCTCTGTGCTCCTGGCTGTCCCCATCAGGCCTCACTCACCCCGGGGCTCTGTGCTCCTGGCTGTCCCCATCAGGTCTCACCCCGGGGGCTCTTGCTCCTGGCTGTCCCCATCAGGCCTCATCACCCGGGGCTCTGTGCTCCTGGCTGTCCCCATCAGGCCTCACTCACCCCGGGGGCTCTGTGCTCCTGGCTGTCCCCATCAGGCCTCACTCACCCGGGGGCTCTGTGCTCCTGGCTGTCCCCATCAGGCCTCATCACCCCGGGGGCTCTGTGCTCCTGGCTGTCCCCATCAGGCCTCACTCACCCGGGGGCTCTGTGCTCCTGGCTGTCCCCATCAGGCCTCATCCTCACCCCGGGGGCTCTGTGCTCCTGGCTGTCCCCATCAGGCCTCACTCACCCGGGGGCTCTGTGCTCCTGGCTGTCCCCATCAGGCCTCACTCACCCCGGGGGCTCTGTGCTCCTGGCTGTCCCCATCAGGCCTCACTCACCCCGGGGGCTCTGTGCTCCTGGCTGTCCCCATCAGGCCTCACTCACCCCGGGGGCTCTGTGCTCCTGGCTGTCCCCATCAGGCCTCACTCACCCCGGGGGCTCTGTGCTCCTGGCTGTCCCCATCAGGCCTCACTCACCCCGGGGGCTCTGTGCTCCTGGCTGTCCCCATCAGGCCTCACTCACCCGGGGGCTCTGTGCTCCTGGCTGTCCCCATCAGGCCTCACCACCCGAGGGGCTCTGTGCTCCTGGCTGTCCCCATCAGGCCTCACTCACCCGGGGGCTCTGTGCTCCTGGCTGTCCCATCAGGCCTCATCACCCGGGGGCTCTGTGCTCCTGGCTGTCCCCATCAGGCCTCACTCACCCCGGGGGCTCTGTGCTCCTGGCTGTCCCCATCAGGCCTCACTCACCCCGGGGGCTCTGTGCTCCTGGCTGTCCCCATCAGGCCTCACTCACCCCGGGGGCTCTGTGCTCCTGGCTGTCCCCATCAGGCCTCACTCACCCCGGGGGCTCTGTGCTCCTGGCTGTCCCCATCAGGCCTCATCACCCCGGGGGCTCTGTGCTCCTGGCTGTCCCCATCAGGCCTCATCACCCCGGGGGCTCTGTGCTCCTGGCTGTCCCCATCAGGCCTCATACACCCGGGGGCTCTGTGCTCCTGGCTGTCCCCATCAGGCCTCATTCACCCGGGGGCTCTGTGCTCCTGGCTGTCCCATCAGGCCTCATATCACCCGGGGGCTCTGTGCTCCTGGCTGTCCCCATCAGGCCTCATCACCCCGGGGGCTCTGTGCTCCTGGCTGTCCCCATCAGGCCTCATCACCCGGGGGCTCTGTGCTCCTGGCTGTCCCCATCAGGCCTCATCACCCCGGGGGCTCTGTGCTCCTGGCTGTCCCCATCAGGCCTCACTCACCCCGGGGGCTCTGTGCTCCTGGCTGTCCCCATCAGGCCTCATCACCCGGGGGCTCTGTGCTCCTGGCTGTCCCCATCAGGCCTCATCACCCGGGGCTCTGTGCTCCTGGTGTCCCCATCAGCCTCATCACCGGGGCTCTGTGCTCCTGCTGTCCCCATCAGGCCTCATACCCCGGGGCTCTGTGCTCCTGGCTGCCCCTATCAGGCCTCATTCACCCCGGGGCTCTGTGCTCCTGGCTGTCCCCATCAGGCCTCACTCACCCCGGGGCCGTGCTCCTGGATGTCCCCATCAGGCCTCATTCTACTCGGGCCCTGCGTCGCTATGTCCGGCTCTGACCTCCGCAGTCCTGCGCCCCTGTGTGATAGCCCAGCGGCAGCCCGCACTGTACACCCCGGCCTACACAGGAGCCCAGCGGCCATCACCGCACTCTCCGCCGGTCACTGCCTCCGCCAACCGCCCTCCTCACACAGCGGAGCCCGGGCCCGTCCTCCCCTCCACAGGCCGCGTCCCCCTCCGGCCTCACCACACGCACCCGCGGCTCTTCCGCTTCCCCTGGCCGCTGTCCTCACTCCGGGCTTCGCCGTTGATGGATGATTTCTCACGATTGATTATGGTCTTTTCTTCTTTTGTATTTTCTCTTTTTTTGTTTCTTCTCCGTGCGTTTATCTAAGTCGAAGCTCCAAAATGGCTTCCTTCCTCCTTTAAACCCTCCCCGCGCCGCTGCGGATCCTTCCGCTCTGAGGATTCATCACATCACAGCGCGTCACCGGAGGTGTCACTGCGCGCACTTCTTTCCTCAAGGAAACACTTCCGGGGTCACCGGAGGAGACCGTGCGGGGGGGTACCGAGAGAGAAACGGGAAATGCCGAGAGACACCGGGGGAGACTGCGGGGGATACCGAGGGACACCGGGGGAGACTGAGCGGTGGATACCGAGAGACACCGGGAGTGACTGTGTGGGGGAGAAACCGGGGGAGACTGAGCAAGATGATACCGAGAGAAACCGGGGGAGACTGTGCGGGGGATACCGAGAGAAAACGGGGGAGACTGCAGGGGATACCGAGGGACACCGGGGGAGACTGAGCGGTGGATACCGAGAGACACCGGGAGTGACTGTGTGGGGATCCCCGGAGAAACCGGGGGAGACTGAGCAAGATGATACCGAGAGACACCGGGGGAGACTGTGCGGGGGATACCGAGAGAAAACGGGGAGACTGCAGGGGATACCGAGGGACACCGGGGAGACTGAGCGGTGGATACCGAGAGACACCGGGAGTGACTGTGTGGGGGATCCCCGGAGAAACCGGGGGAGACTGAGCAAGATGATACCGAGAGAAAACGGGGGAGACTGTGCGGGGGATACCGAGAGAAAACGGGGGAGACTGCGGGGGATACCGAGGGACACCGGGGGAGACTGAGCGGTGGATACCGAGAGACACCGGGAGTGACTGTGTGGGGGAGAAACCGGGGAGACTGAGCAAGATGATACCGAGAGAAACCGGGGGAGACTGTGCGGGGGATACCGAGAGAAAACGGGGGAGACTGCAGGGATACCGAGGGACACCGGGGAGACTGAGCGGTGGATACCGAGAGACACCGGGAGTGACTGTGTGGGGGATCCCCGGAGAAACCGGGGGAGACTGAGCAAGATGATACCGAGAGACACCGGGGGAGACTGTGCGGGGGATACCGAGAGAAAACGGGGGAGACTGCAGGGATACCGAGGGACACCGGGGAGACTGAGCGGTGGATACCGAGAGACACCGGGAGTGACTGTGTGGGGGATCCCCGGAGAAACCGGGGGAGACTGAGCAAGATGATACCGAGAGAAAACGGGGGAGACTGTGCGGGGGATACCGAGAGAAAACGGGGGAGACTGCGGGGGATACCGAGGGACACCGGGGGAGACTGAGCGGTGGATACCGAGAGACACCGGGAGTGACTGTGTGGGGGAGAAACCGGGGGAGACTGAGCAAGATGATACCGAGAGAAACCGGGGGAGACTGTGCGGGGGATACCGAGAGAAAACGGGGAGACTGCAGGGGATACCGAGGGACACCGGGGGAGACTGAGCGGTGGATACCGAGAGACACCGGGAGTGACTGTGTGGGGGATCCCCGGAGAAACCGGGGGAGACTGAGCAAGATGATACCGAGAGAAACCGGGGCAGACTGTGCGGGGGATACCGAGAGAAAACGGGGGAGACTGCAGGGGATACCGAGGGACACCGGGGGAGACTGAGCGGTGGATACCAGAGACACCGGGAGTGACTGTGTGGGGATCCCCAGAGAAACCGGGGGAGACTGAGCAAGATGATACCAAGAGAAACCGGGGGAGACTGTGCGGGGGATACCGAGAGAAAACGGGGGAGACTGCAGGGGATACCGAGAGACACCGGGGGAGACTGTGCGGGGGATACCGAGAGAAAACGGGGGAGACTGCAGGGGATACCGAGAGACACCGGGGGAGACTGAGCAAGATGATACCGAGAGAAATCGGGGACTGTGCGTTGGATACCGAGAGACACCTGTGGGAGACTGCGGGGGATACCTGGAGAAACCGGGGGAGACTGTGCAGGGGATACATGGAGAAACCGGGGGAGACTGAGGAAGATGATACCGAGAGAAACCGGGGGAGACTGTGCGGTGGATACCGAGAGACACCTGTGGGAGACTGCGGGGGATACCTGGAGAAACCGGGGGAGACTGTGCGGGGATACCTGGAGAAATCGGGGGAGACTGAGCAAGATGATACCGAGAGAAATCGGGGACTGTGCGGTGGATACCGAGAGACACCTGTGGGAGACTGCGGGGGATACCTGGAGAAATCGGGGGAGACTGTGCGGGGCATACCTAGAGACACCGGGGGAGACTGTGCGGGGCATACCTGGAGACACCTGGGGAGACTGTGCAGGGGATACATGGAGAAACCGGGGGAGACTGAGGAAGATGATCCCAAGAGAAACCGGGGGAGACTGAGCAAAATGATACCAAGAGAAACCGGGGAGACTGAGGAAGATGATACCAAGAGAAACCGGGGGAGACTGAGCAAGATGATACCGAGAGAAACCGGGGGAGACTGTGCGGTGGATACCGAGAGACACCTGTGGGAGACTGTGCGGGGGATACCTGGAGAAACTGGGGGAGACTGAGCAAGATGATACCGAGAGAAATCGGGGACTGTGCGGTGGATACCGAGAGACACCAGTGGGAGACTGCGGGGGATACCTGGAGAAATCGGGGGAGACTGTGCGGGGCATACCTATAGACACGGGGGGAGACTGTGCGGGGCATATACCTGGAGACACCGGGGGAGACTGTGCAGGGGATACCTGGAGAAACCGGGGGAGACTGAGCAAGATGATACCGAGAGAAATCGGGGACTGTGCGGTGGATACCGAGAGACACCTGTGGGAGACTGCGGGGGATACCTGGAGAAATCGGGGGAGACTGTGCGGGGCATACCTAGAGACACCGGGGGAGACTGTGCGGGGCATACCTGGATACACCGGGGGAGACTGTGCAGGGGATACATGGAGAAACCGGGGGAGACTGAGGAAGATGATACCAGGAGAAACCGGGGGAGACTGAGGAAGATGATACCAAGAGAAACCGGGGGAGACTGAGCAAGATGATACCGAGAGAAACCGGGACTGTGCGGTGGATACCGAGAGACACCTGTGGGAGACTGCGGGGGATACCTGGAGAAATCGGGGGAGACTGTGCGGGGCATACCTATAGACACGGGGGGAGACTGTGCGGGGCATATACCTGGAGACACCGGGGGAGACTGTGCAGGGGATACATGGAGAAACCGGGGGAGACTGAGGAAGATGATACCAGGAGAAACCGGGGGAGACTGAGGAAGATGATACCAAGAGAAACCGGGGGAGACTGAGCAAGATGATACCGAGAGAAACCGGGGGAGACTGTGCGGTGGATACCGAGAGACACCTGTGGGAGACTGTGCGGGGGATACCTGGAGAAACCGGGGGAGACTGAGCAAGATGATACCGAGATAAACCGGGGACTGTGCGGTGGATACCGAGAGACACCTGTGGGAGACTGCGGGGGATACCTGGAGAAATTGGGGGAGACTGTGCAGGGCATACCTGGAGACACCGGGGGAGACTATGCGGGGCATACCTGGAGACACCGGGGGAAACTGAGGAAGATGATACCAGGAGAAACCGGGGGAGACTGAGGAAGATGATACCAAGAGAAACCGGGGGAGACTGAGCAAGATGATACCGAGAGAAACCGGGGGAGACTGTGCGGTGGATACCGAGAGACACCTGTGGGAGACTGTGCGGGGGATACCTGGAGAAACCGGGGAGACTGTGCGGGGGATACCTGGAGAAACCGGGGGAGACTGTGCGGGGGATACCTGGAGAAACCGGGGGAGACTGTGGGGGGATACCTGGAGAAACCGGGGGAGACTGTGCGGGGGATACCTGGAGAAACCGGGGGAGACTGTGCGGGGGATACCTGCAGACACCTGTGGGAGACTGTGCGGGAGATCCCTGGAGAAACTGGGGGAGACTGAGCAAGATGATACCGAGAGAAACCAGGGGAGACTGTGTGGGGCATACCTGGAGAAACTGGGGGAGACTGTGCGGGGGATACCTGGAGAAACCGGGGGAGACTGTGCGGGGCTTACCTGGAGACACCGGAGGTGACTGTGCGGGGGATCCCTGGAGAAACCGGGGGAGACTGTGCGGGGGATACCTGGAGAAACCGGGGGAGACTGTGCGGGGCATACCTGCAGACACCTGTGGGAGACTGTGCGGGAGATCCCTGGAGAAACTGGGGGAGACTGAGCAAGATGATACCGAGAGAAACCAGGGGAGACTGTGTGGGGCATACCTGGAGAAACTGGGGGAGACTGTGCGGGGGATACCTGGAGAAACCGGGGGAACTGTGCGGGGCTTACCTGGAGACACCGGAGGTGACTGTGCGGGGGATACCTGGAGAAACCGGGGGAGACTGTGCGGGGGATACCTGGAGAAACCGGGGGAGACTGTGCGGGGCATACCTGCAGACACCTGTGGGAGACTGTGCGGCAGATCCCTGGAGAAACTGGGGGAGACTGAGCAAGATGATACCGAGAGAAACCAGGGGAGACTGTGTGGGGCATACCTGGAGAAACTGGGGGAGACTGTGCGGTGGATACCGAGAGAAACCTGGGAAGACTGTGCAGGGGATACCGAGAGAAACCGGGGGAGACTGAGCAACATACCAAAAGACACCGGGGAAGACTGTGCGAGGTAAACCGGGGGAGACTGAGCAACATACCAACAGACACCAGGGAAGACTGTGCGGGGGATACTGAGAGAAACCGGGGGAGACTGAGCAAGATACCAAAAGACATCGGGGAAGACTGTGCGTGGGATTCCGAGAGAAACCGGGGGACACTGAGCAAGATACCAAAAGACACCGGGGAAGACTGTGCGGGGGATAACGAGAGACATCGGGGGAGACTGTGCGGGGGATACCGAGACACATCGCAGGAGACTGCAGGGTATACTGAGAGACACCGGGGGAGACTGAGTGGAGGATACCGAGAGACACCGGAGGAGACTGTGCAGGATATACTGTGAGACACCGGAGGAGACTGTGCGGGGCATACCGAGAGACACCGGAGGAGACTGTGCGGGGGATACTGAGAGACACCAGGGGAGACTGAGCAAGATACCAACAGACACCGGGGAAGACTGTGTGGGGGGATACCGACGAGAGACACCGGGGGAGACTGTGCGGGGGGATACCGACGAGAGACACTGGGGGAGACTGTGCGGGGGATGCTAAGAGACACCGGGGGACACTGAGCAAGGGGATACCAAGAGACATCGGGGGAGACTGCAGGGAATACTGAGAGACATCGAGGGAGACTGAGCGGAGGATAGCGAGAGACATTAGGAGAGACTGAGCAAGATACTGGGGGAGATTGTGCAGAGGATACCTAGAGACACCAGGGGAGACTGGGCAAGATACCGAGAGACATTGGGGAAGACCGTGCGGGAGATATCAAGGGGCACTGGGGGATACTGGGCAAGTTACAGAGAGACACCAGGGAAGACTGGGCAAGATACAGAGAGATACTGGGGGAGGCTATGTGGGGGATACTGACGGGGAAGACTGGGCAAGGGAAACCAGGGGAGACTGTGCGGGTGATATCGAGAGACACCGGGGATATTGAGAGACACCGGGGGAAACTGGGCAGGATACCAAAAGAAATCTGAGGAGACTGTGCGAGGGATACCAAGAGAGACTGGGCAAGATACAGAGAGAAACTGAGCAAGGGAAATCGGGGGACACTGTGCGGAGGATACCCAGAGACACCGCGGGAGACCATGCAGGGGATATCTAGAGACACCGGGGGGAGACTGGGCAAGATACCGAGAGTCACCGGGGAAGACTAAGCAAGATACCGAGGGGCACCGGGGGAGACTGTGCAAGGGATACTGAGAGACACCAGGGGAGACTGGGCTGCTGAATCTGAGAGACACTGGGGAAGACTGTGCGGAAGATACTGAGAGACACTGGGGGAGACTGTGTGGGAGATATCAGGGGAGACTGGGCTGGGGATACTGAGAGGCACCGGGGAAGACTGGGCTGGGGTACCAGGAGACACCGGGTGAGACTGGACTGGGTATACCGAGAGACACCAGGGGAGACTGTGCGGAAGATACCGAGAGACACCGGGGGAGAATGTGCGGAAGATACCAAGAGACACTGGGGTAGACTTGAGCAATTACCGAGAGACATCGGGGGGAGACTGGGCTGGTGATGCCAAGAGACACCGGGAGAGACTATGGAAGATACCGAGAGACACCAGGAGAGACTGTGCGTGGAGAGGATACCTGGAGACAAGGGGGAGACTGAGCATGATACCAAGGGAAACCAGCGTGAGACTGGGCTGGGTATACTGGAGAAACCGTCGGGGTCTGGTTGGGATATATCTGCTTCTTTGTTACACCCTTGCATATATTTTCCGTCTGGTGCTGACTGTTCCCGGATGTCGGTATAACGGGGGGGTGCTGACTGTTCCCGGATGTCGGTATAACGGGGGGGTGCTGACTGCTCCCGGATGGCGGTATAACGGGGGGGCGCTGACTGCTCCCAGACGGCGGTATAATGGGGGGGGCGCTAACTGCTCCTGGACAGTGGTATAATGGGGTGGTGACTACTCCTGGACAGCGGTGTAACGAGGGGTGCTGACTGCTCCTGGACAGTGGAATAGCAAGTGGCATTGACTTCCTGTGCCCCCCATGTGCTAGCTTACAGAGCCCTCCGTACACACAGACTCCCATGCTTGGTTACCCCATGTAATTCTCTACTTTTTACCCTTTCCATGCTTTAAGTTTTCATGTTTGCTTGTTTTTTTTCTTGATGGAAGCTGTAGTGCAGAAACAGACAGTAGCTGCTACACATTGAGTATCTGCAGTGGAGTAAATATCTGCTTTAATGGGGTAATCCGGCACTTTGGATTTTTTTTCTATGGGGCTAAGAAGTTATGGTACCTTTACACGCCGCCACAACAGGATGGATACCAACGGCAACTTCACGTGCACGAGCACGGCCGAACGGTTACCAACGGGAACCGCACCCTCTTTACACGCCGCCACAAGGTGCGCTACGCTACGCTACATCTACAGCTAGCTACATCACCGGGTGTCTCAAGTAGCCATCTGTAGCTCATTTACACACCGCTACAAACAGCTACTATGGGCGTACCTGGTGCAGCAGGGACAGCACATAGGCGTGCCACAATTGTGGATTACGAGACGTCCGTACGCTGATAGGACAAAGCAATAATACCATGATTGGCCAGGCATCGCAGGAGGCTGATTAATACTTGACGCTCGAGCAATTGTGTAGTGTGACTGGTCAGCTCCTTAAATATGCCGCCCTGTGCGGCGACAACCAATCGCAACGCAGGAGCTTCCTCCAATGATCGCTGAAGGGGCGCGGTAACCCGGAGCCTGTGTCACGCCCCAGCTACATAGCATGGTGTAGGAACAACCCTTCTGTTCCTTCTTTACACGCCGATACAGCTCGCTACAATCGGCGATGTTGCCATATGTTTATGGGCAGTGCACGGATACAGAGGTATCTGTAGCCGGCTGTGTCGTCCCGTCTTCAGACGCCGCTACTACGGGCGATATTGGCGCGACAAGCTACATTTGTAGCCTGTAGCGGGTTGTATCCATCCTGTTGTGGCGGCGTGTAAAGGTACCATTATGGTACCTTTACACGCCGCCACAACAGGATGGATACAACCCGCTACAGGCTACAAATGTAGCTTGTCGCGCCAATATCGCCCGTAGTAGCGGCGTGTGAAGACGGGACGACACAGCCGGCTACAGATACCTCTGTATCCGTGCACTGCCCATAAACATATGGCTACATCGCCGAGTGTAGCGAGCTGTATCGGCGTGTAAAGAAGCTACAGAAGGGAACTCTGGACACCCGGCGATGTAGCTGCAATGTAGCTAAGGCGTCACCCAGGCTCCGTGATACCGCGCCCCATCTGCGATCATTGGTGGAAGATGGTGCGGTCCGATTGGTTGTCGGCGCACAGGGCGGCATATTTAAGGAGCTGACGAGTCACACTACACAATTGCTCGAGCGTCAAACATTAATCAGCCTCCTGCGATGCCTGGCCAATCATGGTATTATTGCTTTGTCCTATCAGCGTACGGACGTCTCGTAATCCACAATTGTAGCACGCCTATGTGCTGTCCCTGCTGCACCAGGTCCGCCCATAGTAGCTGGTTATAGCGGTGTGTAAATGAGCTACAGACGGCTACTTGCGACACCCGGCGATGTAGCTAGCTATAGATGTAGCGTAGCGTAGCGCACCTTGTGGCGGCGTGTAAAGAGGGTGCGGTTCCCGTTGGTAACCGTTCGGCCGTGCTCGTGCACGTGAAGTTGCCGTTGGTATCCATCCTGTTGTGGCGGCGTGTAAAGGTACCATTATGGTACCTTTACACGCCGCCACAACAGGATGCATACAACCCGCTACAGGCTACAAATGTAGCTTGTCGCGCCAATATCGCCCGTAGTAGCGGCGTCTGAAGACGGGACGACACAGCCGGCTACAGATACCTCTGTATCCGTGCACTGCCCATAAACATATGGCAACATCGCCGATTGTAGCGAGCTGTATCGGCGTGTAAAGAAGGAACAGAAGGGAACTCTGGACACCCGGCGATGTAGCTGGAATGTAGCTAAGGCGTGACCCAGGCTCCGGGATACCACGCCCCTTCAGCGATCATTGGAGGAAGCTCCTTCGTTGCGATTGGTTGTCGCTGCACAGGGCGGCATATTTAAGAAGCTGACCAGTCACACTACGCAATTGCTCGAGCGTCATGTATTAATCAGCCTCCTGCGCTGGCTGGCCAATCATGGTATTATTGCTTTGTCCTATCAGCGTACGGACGTCTCGTAATCCACAATTGTGGCACGCCTATGTGCTGTCCCTCCTGGCCCAGGTCCGCCCATATTAGCTTGTTATTGCGGTGTGTAAATGAGGTACGCTGAGCTACAGACGGCTACTTGCGACATCCGGCGATGTAGCTAGCTGTAGATGTAGCGTAGCGTAGCGCACCTTGTGGCGGCGTGTAAAGGAGATGCGATTACCGTTTGTAACCGTTTGGCCGTGCTCGTGCACGTGAAGTTGCCGTTGGTATCCATCCTGTTGTGGCGGCGTGTAAAGGTACCATTACAGATAGGCAGTTGCCCGGCCCTTTTCTGCACGGTGCCAATCTCTCCCGACCCATCAGCGATTCTCCTGCTCTTGATGCTGTCATGTCAACAGAGCAGCTCTTCGTCTTCTGGTGTCCTCTATTGATGGACAGTCACTGCCATTATCATGCTGACTTATTATTATTATTATTATTATTTATTTATATAGCGCCATTAGGTTCCATGTCGCTTTACATGAGGATAAGGGAGACAAGAACAAGTACACTAAATCTAGGCGATCAGGACGTACAGGTACAGGAGGGACAGGGACCCTGTCCACGAGGGCTCACAGTCTACGAGGGGCGGGTTGGGATGCAGTAGGATGGGGGAATGTCGGGTATGGGGCGGTTGCCTGGGTCTCATGGCAGGTTGTAGGCTTGACGGAATAGGTGAGTCTTCAGGTGACACTTGAAGCTTCTCAGGATAGGAGAGTGTCTGACGTGTTCGGGCAGGGAGTTCCAGAGTAAGGCAGATGCCCGGGAGAAGTCCTGGACTCGGTTGTGCGAAGAGGTGATGAGGGGGGAGCAGATGAGGAGTTCTTGGGAGGAGCGGAGGTTGCGTGAGGGTAGGTTTTGAGAGACCAGGTTGGAGATGTATGGTGGGGCCAGGTTGTGTATGGCTTTGTACACCATGGTTAGTGTTTTGAATTGGGATCTCTTGGAGGCGGGGAGCCAGTGAAGGGCTTGGCAGAGGGGGGTGACAGGGGAGTAGCGGGAGGACAGGTAGATTAGTCGGGCAGCGGAATTGAGGATAGACTGGAGGGGTGTGAGGGAGTTAGCCGGGAGGCCATTGAGAAGGAGGTTGCAGTAGTCAAGGCGGGAGATGATAAGAGCATGAATGAGTGTTTTAGCGGTGTCGTGGGTGAGGAAGGAGCGGATCTGACTTGAGAGTTAGCTGACCACAGTTGGTTACCAGAGAGAAAGCTGTCAGCATAACATTGGCAGAGACGCCCCGTCAACAGAGTAGAGCAGAAGAGAAGAAGCTGCTATGTAGATGTGATGTCACAGGAAGCCTTAGAATCGCTGCTGAGCTGGGAGAGATCAGTGCCACAGGCAGATAGTTAGCAACTGCCTGCCTTTTAGTTCTTAACCCCATAGTCCCACCTCTGCTGAGAATCCTACAACCTGCAGTGCTCCTCAGTCCACTAAACCGCCACACGACCAGCTCTACCCTCTCCTACTGTATCCTCACCCATCACTTGTAGACTGTGAGCCCTTGCTAGCAGTGTCCTCTGTCCTCACCTACTTTATCCTCACCCATCCTTTATATCCTTTGTGAGCCCTCGTTGGCAGGGTCTTCTCTCCTGTACTTGTATTGTTGATAATTATATTGTACTTGTCCATGTATGCCCTTTTCACATGTAAAGTGCCATGGAATAAATGGCGCTATAACAATAAATAATAATAATAATTGCCAAAAATTAAAGTCCCATATATCCCCTTTATCTTAAAAGGCTTAGTTTTGCTCTTGTCTGGTTCAGGACTGTGTGACTGCCCCACATGTACCTACCAGCAAAATAAGTATCATATTGGGAAAATCAAAAGAGGGAAAAATTGCTTAAAAACCAATAAAGCAAATTTATTTACCAATCTTAGTGGTAGCACAAAGGTTTTAAAGGTTTTCTGCCCATTCCCAGGGTCCCCCCTTCTTTCTGCCCGGTCCCAGGGTTCTCCTTTCTTTCTGCCCGGTCCCAGGGTTCTTCTTTCTTTCTGCCCGATCCTAGTGTCCTCCCTTCTTTCTGCCCGGTCCCAGGGTCCTCCCTTCTTTCTACCCAGTCCCAGGGTCCTCCCTTCTTTCTGCCCAATCCTAGTGTCCTCCCTTCTTTCTGCCCAGTCCCAGGGTCCTCCCTTCTTTCTGCCCAGTCCCAGGGTCCTCCCTTCTTTCTGCCCAGTCCCAGGGTCCTCCCTTCTTTCTGCCCGGTCCCAGGATCCTCCCTTCTTTCTGCCCGGTCCCAGGATCGTCCCTTCTTTCTGCCCAGTCCCAAGGTCCTCCCTTCTTTCTGCCCGGTCCCAGGGTCCTCCCTTCTTTCTGCCCGGTAGTCCAGATTCTCTGTATTGCACAGTGTGAATTGGAATTCAGAGATGTTTTAAGGCCATTTTGGAAGAAATAAGAGGGGTCCAACTGGTGAAACATGGGCAAAGCAGGGCACCAGGTATTAATGCTCATCATACATTTAGTCCCTGATAACTTGTCGATTGTTGGGATCCACAATGTCGCACTTTTATTTCTGTTACAATAATGTGGCAGTGCACACTCTAGCACACCTTTCCATTAATTCTCTACGAGGCTGCCGAGCCCTGTCCTCAGCTTTTTCTATCAGCCCTGCAGAGAATGATTGAAGCGGTAGTCTGGCACCTGACCTGTCGCTAAATGTGTTTACTATAAAAGTTCCCCATTCTGGCAATCCATGCAGTTGAACCTCTACCAACAAGTAATCAATGGTGAACCATCCCTTTTTTAATATTGGTTAATCCCCTAAACAACTAATTTAATTAACAGTTTGAGTTTTTTCATATCTTTAGGTGCTTTAATTGCTACAGATTGGGGGAAGGTGAGACCAGACCCTAAAGGCCCTGTTACACGGTACGAGATCGTCAACGATATCGCTGAAACTTCACAAGTTTGGAGTTGTTCAAACGACATCGTTGGGACGTCGTTGCTGAGATACGACTACGATAAATCGTTGGTCGTTGATCGCAGATTTGAGAACATGTTCTCAAATCAAACAATCCATGATCAGCCAACCTGCTGCATCGTTTTGTATGACACCGCGATAACGATGTCGTTAACGACTTCACATATTCACAACAGTGAACAAGTATACTTCGCTGGGTTGTGCGAATGATAGCTGCTTGCCACATCGTTGGTGCATCGTTCACTATAACTACACGTATGACATCTCACCAACGATGTCAAAAAGATGTCCTAACGACCGCCCACTCATGAGATCGTTGGTGATATGGTTACAACATTGAAGTGTATAACGGTACCCTAAGGCTGGCTTCACACTGCGGCGGCGTCCGGTCCGGGACTGTCAGGAGTGACAGCCTGGACCGGAGTTTTGCTCCATAGGAGACTATCGGGCTGCACGGAGCTGGATCGCGTCGGGTGGCAATTATCTGCCATCCGGCTGCTATCTCGCCGGATGTATCCTGGAGTAGTGGGGAATTGTCTGCCGAATCCAAAAACGTTGCATGCAACGTTTTTGGAATCGGAAGAAAAACCCCACTTGTCCCGGCTTCATCCGGCAAGCTAGCAGCCGGATGGCAGATAATTGCCACCCGGCGCGATCCAGCTCCGTGCAGCCCGATAGTCTCCTATGGAGCAAAACTCCGGTCCAGGCTGTCACTCCTGACAGCCCCGGACCGGACGCCGCCGCAGTGTGAAGCCAGCCTAAGACTCCCACCGATTACTCAAATGATTGCTGAAAATCATTGAGCTTGGGAAGGAGCGCAAGACTCATGCCTGAGTGATAATCCAAAAAGAGGAAAAAAACAAGTAGTGCTTGTTTATTAGATAGTTTATTCAAGCTAAAACATCAAAGTAGGAAGTAGGTTGCATGCAGGATGACTGCTGTTTCATGTGTGCAGACGATTCAAAAGTCCCCGGTACCGCTGCTCCAAGTCAATCGCGAATGCTTTATGACCTGCTGGTAGCTCCAGTGGAGCACCAGAGGTCACAATTCAATACATTTCTATGAGAGCCTCATCCTGGCCTTGTTCCCGTACTAATGGAGATGTATTTAAACTTTGTGATGTGACTTCTGGCCATCGGAAGTTTCTAGCACAAGATGGCGCCGTGCGATCAAAGCATCACAGCAAAACTATTAGAAAGGTGAGTAGATGACAGTGGGCAGGGGACTTACGTTTGAAGCACCACTCCAGGGCTGAAAAGTAAAACAGCCATGGTGGTGCTTTAAGTCACCAGTTGGTCTACCCCAAACCACCGTGCACACCTAATTTGTTTACATGTACTATTTCTTGTCTGCTCAAGAAGACTGCATTTCCCATGATTCCAAGTGTTTATGATGCGGCCAGGGCTAGGGGGTACTCAGACACCGGGGCTGATGACTTGAATAGGGAGTCATGGATGGACGGGAACCTGGTTCCGTGCCCTGCTTATCATTTGGGTAGTTGATGTGGGGGGGGAAGAAGGGAGTATTTACAGGGGATTGTGACGCCACCTGTAGATCCCGGTAATATGGTACTGGCGCTGCAAACCGGCCGCTGAGGTGATGGTGGGTGCAACAGAGAGTAGTCCAGCTCCCTACAGGTGAAGCTATTACCTCAGGGCAGCGGTGATGGTTGTGGATGAGGGGAGTGGAGGGTGATGGTTGGTGTTGCAGTTCTTACCCCTCTGATGAGCTGCTGATAGTGCTGAGCCCTCCCTGCACTGGTGGGAAAAACAACAGAGACCAGTTCAAGCTTGACTCCACTTTACTGGGTACCGGCAGATGATAAACGATACACGGTACAGTTTGGTTTACCGGGTGGTTGTTGCCAGCTCAGCGTCACCCTTAGGGTACCTTTACACGCCGCTACTGGCGGGTGGATACAACCAGCTACTTCACGCGCACGAGCACGCACAAATGGTAAACGCACCATCTTTACACGCCGCCACAAGGTGCGCTACGCTACGTGACATCTATCCCCGGATACACCACCGGGTGCCACAAGTAGCCACCTGTAGCTTAGCCTACCATCTTTACACGCCGCCACCACAGGGTAATCTGGGCGGAACAAAGGCAGCAGGTAAAACATGTAGGCGTGCCACAGTCCATCACGCCGTGCCCAAACCTCAACTATTGGTCAACACAAGAGAGTTCTGATTGGGCACGACGCAAGGGGCGGATGGCGGAGACGTGACGTAGTAGTGATCGGACTGTGGCACGGAATAAGCGCCTGTGACATGGCGGAGTGTGAAGGAAGAAGCCAATCGGTACGCAGTATCTTCCACCAATGATCGCTGATGGGGCGCGGTAACCCGGAGGCTGTGTCACGCCCCAGCTACATACCAGGTACATCGCATGGTGTGGAAACAACCCTTCTGTTCCTTCTTTACACGCCGCTACAGGTCGCTACAATCGCCTGTGTAGCCACCTGTTTCCGGGCAGTGCTCGGAAACAGATGTATATGTTGCCGGGTGCCTCCTACTGTCTTTACACGCCGCTACTACGGGGTATTTTGCCGCTACAAGCTACATTTGTAGCCTGTAGCTGGTTGTATCCACCCGCCAGTAGCGGCGTGTAAAGGTACCCTTGGGGTACCTTTACATGCCGCAACCGCGGTGAGAAATCTGTAGCCCCGTCACCATCGCAGTGAAATTGCCTCGAAATTGCGGTGTGTAATTGGGGAATCTGGCGGCGACCAAAAAGGTTGCGCCTGGTTCCGATTTCACAGCACTGCTCCAAAACCAGAGGAAATTATGAAGGGGAAATTCCCTGCTTTTGGCGTGTGAAAGGGCGATAGGGATGGAATCTGCGTCGCCTAGTGATTTCCCGTAGGTGTGCCACAGCGTGCTGGAGACCGCGCCCCGTCAGCGATGATTGGTGGTGGCTACTGTGTTTCCATTGGCTGTCACTTCATAGGGCGCCATGTTTGAACAGCTGACCATTCACCACCACACAATGGCAATGGCATAATGTATTAGCCAGCCTTCCAGAGCAGGCTGGCCAATCATAATGCTATTGCATTGTCCAATGATTGTGTTTGGGGCGCGGTGTACAACAATTTGGCACGCCTATATTCTTGCCGCGCTGAACAGGTACGCCCACATTCCTTTGGGGATTGCGGTGTGTGAAGCAGCGACGGGAGTCTACCAGATGTTTCCCGCTGTTTGTGTGGCAACTTCTGGGGAGACACGTCGCCTTAGGTTGAGGGCGAAATTGCGGCGTGTAAAAGCGCCTTCGGCGTTCAGAGGCAACCATGAAAATGTGCATGCGCATGTTAGATTGCCTCTGATCACCGCCAATAAAGGTACACTTATAGAGTCTCTAAGTGTTCTCTCTTTGTCCTTCAGGAATTATTTCTCTCTTCCTAGTTTCTACCACCCTCGCAGAGCTCTCCCGCCAGTCTCACGGTCTGTAGCTAGCAGGCAAGGTCTGTGCCCTACCGGTCCGGACGGGAAGCCCAAGTAAGCAAAGCCTCCCAACGGCACCGCAATTTTGGCCATTCTCCTGTAGTGTCCTGAACCGGTTCTAGGTCCTGAGGGGCGAGGTGCCTTGTGGCACTGTCAGCAACCCGGTTTCTATGGTCCTGCAGCTTGTCGGTCTGCGGTCAGAGTTGAACTTCTGGCCGCCTCGGCTTCCCGCGTTGCCAGTGTTTCCCTCAACTCGACCAGCTGGCGCCAACCAGTCCTGGCCTGTTGCCTGCTGTCCGGGGTCCCCACTTAAAGATGGGACTCCTTCCTGACAGCTGTGCTGTCAGGCCAGTCCTTCCTGACTACCTTCCCAGCACCGTCTAACTGATCTAAACTGTCACTCTCTCACTACATCTACCCTAGGCTCCACCCCCTTTTGGGACCTACTAAATTACCGGTCCCCCCTACTCTAGTGGCCTAGTCCTAGGTGTGTGCAAGAACAGACTATAGGTTAAATCCTGAACCAGCAACTTACAGAGATATCACATTTAGTTGTCAAACTGTAACTACCTCCCTGTGGCGCCTAGCCATAGGGGCGCCACACACCCCCTTGGTGAAACACACCTGTCCGCGGATGTTAAACCAAACCTGGAATAAATGCTTTATTAACGGGTTAACTGGGTAACTTTAAACATATATAACAATAAGATTATTTTTGTTCTTCCCTTGGGGAGGCGCACTTCTTGTAATGTTGCGTTTAACAGTGACTATAATCTAGTCTTTACTGGCCCAACTGGGACCAGGTAGCAAGTCTCTTGATCATATCCATCAAGTACTGCAAAAAAAACAGGGCAATGCAAAGAAAATACTCTTTTTTAAACAGGCACAGTTCACACTTTAAGCAGTACAATACGGGTCATCCTGTTCACTGCTCAACCTTACTGACCCAGATTGCGAACAACCCTCGGGGACCTGCTGGCGCTCATAGGTGATGATATCCCCATGATACAGGTCCCGGTCTGGGTGGCCCTGGGGTAAATGTTCCTCTACGTTTCTTCGGCCGATGTGTACTTCCTGGTAGAGACCCTCTTTGGCAAACCCGTACCCGGTACTAAGGTCAGAGGAGGTGACCACCCCCCGCTTGCGTTGGTCTAGGGGCAGTGGGGGCTGATTACGGGCCATGACGTGGGCTTGGCGAGTCTCTAATTCATTAGCATACCAAGCCTCGCGCCGTCGGTGCCGTTCAGCCTCGTCATCCGGGTCAGGTCAGGTGAACCAGGAGCGACCTACCGGTTGCCAGGCGTGTCTGTCATCATCGGTACAAAGCACTGCTCTCCTTTCTCCGGCTACAGCGACTGGTGCTGGTACCGCGACCCACCATAGCTCGCGGGGCCCTGGCCTCCTCCATACCGACGACAGCTCCTTCCTCCTCCAAACTCTTCTCCCTGACACCGACCTGGCCGCTCGTATAATCCATCGGCTCTTCTTCGGTCAGCTCAGGTTCCTTCGAGAACTGGATGAGGTCTCCCACCTCGGCGACTTGCTCCTCTCCAGGCTCCACAAGTGGTGCATAAACCGGTTCCAGAGGATCAGCAACTGGTTTGGGGGTTTCCGGGTGGTCTGTTTGGGTAGCGACCATCACCCGGAGCTCCTGGTCTCTTTGAGCTGCAGCTCACCGCCGTCGGTTTAGCTGGAACACCATTTCTGCTTCCCAGCGCCGGACGGTCCACTCCGTAGCCTCCTGGATCTGGATCCACAGGTCGGCAAGGGCCGTCCTTCAGAAAGCACTGTCCTCACCATCCGTTTCCAGTGTTAATACACCCGGGGCAGCACGGTCAACCAGTATGGCCTGCTCAATCTCCTGGATCAGCTGCTTGAAGTTGGGTACAGCCATTGCCTCACAACCGGTTCTAAGTAACAGGTCCGGAGCCTGACCAGGTATCTTGTGTCTGCTTCTGGCTGCACCCTGCTTAGTTCTTATAGTCTCGAACTGGTGTGGGCTGGCACTCGACCCGCCCCCTTTGTTGTTTGATAGCAAGGGGGGTGGGGAGACTTTTTGGCGCCTCTTGGATGGCCCATGTATGCTGAGGGGTCAAGGCACGCCCCTGGGCCAGCACAGTCTATTTACATCTCCTGACCCGCCCACCACGAAGATCCTATGGGCGAGCCTTTCGGCCTTCTCTGGAGCCCGCCACTACTCTCTTCACTCCTCGGCAGAACAAAGGGACGGGGCTTATCTTCCCACTCTTTTCCTTCGCTGTGGCGCAGTTGTAATTCCTAAGGCGATGTAATGGTGGACACACAAACAGTCAATAGGTACCTTAGGGTACCTTTACACGCCGCAACCGTGGCGAGAAATCTGACAGGCAATCTGTAGCCCCGTCACCATCGCCGTGAAATGACCTCGAAATTGCGACGTGTAATTGGGCAATTTGGCGGCGATCAAAAAGGTTGTGCCTGGTTCCGATTTCACAGCACTGCTCCAAAATCAGAGGCAATCATGAAGGTGAAATTCCCGGCTTTTGGCATGTGAACGGGCGATAGGAAGGGAATCTGCGTTGCCTACTGATTTCCCGGAGGCGTGCCACAGTGTGCTGGATACCGCGCCCCGTCCGCGATGATTGGTGGTGGCTACTGTGTTGCCATTGGCTGTCCCTTCACAGGGTGCCGTATTTGAAGAGCTGTCACTTCAGCACCACACACATCTTCACCTACACAACCATCCACTACGTCAGTACAATTACGCGCGCATTCTATAGCGCAAGCTATGCTATGCGCGTGTATTGCAACTTTCACTGTGTGCACCATAGTGCCACAGATGACAGTGCAGATGTTGGTGTACACATCGCACATGGGTGCCATGGGCAGCGCACTGCAATTGTTTGTGAATTTGGTGACGCTGATGGCTAGATTACGCTACTCCCGCTCCGCGGACGGCTACCTTGTTAGCGTCCCCAATGTTGTTTGGCAACGCTAGTGTGCGTGATGATGTCATGACGTTTGTTTTGGTGACTCCCTGCCTGCCAGGTGCCTGCCCCTCCCCTGCACATAGGAGAGAAGTCATGGCCGCCGCACAGCGCTCTGCCACATGGGGTCTAGCGGAGCTAATGCTCCACATAGATCTAGCTGACCGCTATGGTTATTGGTGTGCCCAGCGTCGCCGGCACCCAAGGCTGCGCAAACGCAGCATACTGCGGAGGATCCAGCGGGCCCTGATCACCAAACGGGGTTGAGAGGACCTCAAGACAGATCCAGAAGATAATTGCGGACCTGAAACATAAGTCCCTAGGGTGCATTTTGGATCTGCGTGCCAGGCTGCGTGGTGAGTATGTAGCAATGCCAAACACACACATACCAAGCTAAATACTGCAAACACTAAACAAACATCATGTGGTATTGTGGCATGCCACATAATGTGCCCTAAGCCACCATGTGGAGCTGTCACAAATGTGCAACTGCATGTTGTTTACAGTGCAACATGAGTGTGTATGAAACACTCATTTGTCATACAAATGGTGACGGCTACAGTGGTCCTTGATGTGTGCTGTGTCATAAATAGTTGTGTCCTGACTACAAAGGTGACAAAAACACAATAATTTGATGTTCAACACACACATGACACCTTGCAGCACATATCTGTGACCTGTGACACATTCAATTGTTCTACACAATCATCAGAATACAGAATCCAATCTCACTATGTGTTGGCCCCCATGCTGCAAACACATGAGGCTTACTGGCTATTCTTGTGTTCAATATTCAAATACCTACCATGCTAAGCCAAGGGTTTCGTAACATTCAAAATATGTGGGCACTAGTGTACTTATGTGCCAAACCAGAGTGGGCCCTCACCAGAGGGTATGCGGCCGCCATAACCTTTGGCCGTATCCTTCATGCCCTCATCAAATTCATACACACACACAAGGTTTTTTCCCTCTGTTGTGTGCCTTTTCTTACATTTGTCTGTTATCATGTTTGTGATTACAGATGACGAGGACTCTGTGTGTGGGGATGCTCCACAGTCCCCACCTGCACCCGGGACACCCCCACCACCTGCCCCGGAGGGTCCAGCCAGTCCCATTCCACCTGCCCCGGAGGGCCCAGCCACACCCTCCCCAGCAGGGACTCCACCTGCCCCGAAGGGGCCAGCCAGTCCCTCCCTACCTGGGACTCCACCTGCCCCAGAGGGCCCAGCCAGTCCCTCCCCAGCAGGGACTCCATCAGCCCCGGAGGACCCAGCCACTCTTTCCCAGCAGGGACTCAATACATGGCTGCACCCAGCCCTGGAGCCCTGGGAGCCCAACATCACGCCACCATCTCCAGCTCCCGGATGAGCCCTCGTGTCTTGGTGGCCACACACCCTCCCCTTCAGCCTGCTGCTGCAGTGTATGGTGGTAAGTGTCTGCTAAGGCCTACCAGTTTGCTAATGTAGTTATTGTTGTGTTCTCCACACACATGTATGTGAGTTTTTTTTTTTGTTTTTTTTTCATGATGAAGGTGAAGGAGCCCGTGCTGCCGCTGGGTTGTCATCCCATCACCATCTCCGACAGATGTGACCGGGATGGTGCTGTGCTGCGTATGTATATTCACTAACAAGTAGCTCAAACACCCACCCACACATACACAGGTAACTCACTAATGTACTTCTTTCCCATACAGATGTCTCAACCATTGAGGAGCTGCAGCTGGCTCACCAGTAGGCACAGCAGCTTTTGGAGAGGGCATACCAAGAAGGGCACCAACACCTTGCCCGCTTGGGTGCCCTGATCAACGCCCTCCAGACAGCCCAGTTCGGCAGGGCCCATAATCTTTTACCACCCACCCAATAAGGGGAACATACTGCCCTAATAACTGTTGTCCATGTAGGACCCTTGTTTTGTTGCCATGTTGGCACCAGTTTTTTTTTGGCCACGTTGGCCCTTTTCATATAGTGTCCCACATTGGGAAAGTGGGTAGTCTGTCTTGGCTACTCCTAAGCTCACCAAGGCTTTTGGTTTGTGATGGCAATGTTTTCACAACATTTTTTAATGTAATAAAAATCTTGTCACCTACATTTTGTGTCATCCCTTGTTGCAACACACACAGGTTACATTTTGTGAGGTTATTTGTCAGCAATCACACTGGACCATGGTTTACCTAGAGCTATATGGTGTGACATAGTAAACATGTCACCATACTGGACCGTTACAGGCGCCATGCCCCCCAATATGACATCAATGTCTCCTATATGACACCTGCACAACCCAACACACACACACATACTGGTCTACGTGACACAGATATAGACATAGTGTTGTATAAATTAAAGATTTATTTATTTAAAAAAAAAAAAAATTAATTTAATTTTGAAACAAAGTAAAAGGGCCACACCTGGCCAATCAAAATTAGGCCAAAATTGTTGGCCAAGGTTGTGCATTGGCTTGTAGTTCTCTTGTTCTTCCTCATCCTCTGCTAGATCAGACAATGGGGCCTCCCCCTCCTCATACACCCAGCGGCCTTGTGATGTTCCTGCTCTGCTGGCTGTCTCCTTGGGGAGGTGGAGTATCACGAGTTTGTGGCCTCCTCACCATGCGTCTGGCGGCCGCAGTGGGCCCTGGGGTGGTTTTCCGGTGCAATGTCCAGGACGCTCCCATCACAGTGACCCATCCACGCCTGACTCCAGGGCACGAAACATGGCCCTCTCTGCGATGTTCCGCTGCTCTGGCTCCATGCAGGCCAGCATCTCGCTGGCGATGTACCTGAACCCAGAGCCAGGGGTCCTCTCTCGATCAAGGACCCGTTTCGCCCAGGTACCCAGCTCCGTTGGGTGGGGCTGGTGGTCTTTGACGTCTGATCTCAGAGCTGGGCCCTGGGCCCGGACCCCCACCACTGGCCCCGGGCACTGGCTCTCCCGCTGATGTTGATGGGAGAGGATCGCCAGCTCCTGGCTCCTCTTCACTGGAGCCAGGCGCCAGAGGGGCCTGAAAAACAAACAAAAAAAAAAAATATCAACCACATGTTGCAATGTAAGTGATGATAATACCACAACCAAACACCCCAGACAACATAGAGCCAAGTTCACCAAGGCAAACACCAAAAGCCACAGGAGCATAGTTTAGAGAAGAAAAAGCCTAACAAGGCCACAAGTGCAGTATACTCACCTGAGGATCCACATTGATATGTAAAGTGGCCACAAATAACACAAAACAATCTTAAAAAAAAACACAAAACAGATAGAAAAGAACAATGAACAGGATTGGTGGTTGAAAAGCACAATGGTGACTACCACATGTGCTGCAAACCCCACATCAGTGCTCAAACCATGCTGGGTAGATCAAACACACAAACACACTTACCCACCTCATGCGATGGGGCAAGGTCTTGGGCTGCGGCTACAGCTGGTTGTGGGCGGCGCCTGCTGCACCGTATTCCACGAGGCCCCTCTTGGCCCAGGGTGAAGCTGAGGAGGACATAGTACCAGAGAGTTGGCCTAGGAACCTCCTCAGCTCCAGCCCACTGTTTGTGGGTTTTGATGAACACGGTGCGCAGGCCTTTGATCTAATCCGCAACCAGCGCCGCTGTCCAGATTTTATGTGGTTGGAGCCGGTTTGCCAGCTCCACCAGTGGCATGTAGGCCGCAGCCCGCGCAGACTGGTCATGATACGCAGGCAGCGACATCCGCCACAAGCATTCGTGTGCCTGGTACATGGTGATGAGTTGAGTCACAAAGTCGTGATACTCAGCCATCGGAGAACATAAAAAAACTAAACAAAAACATGGCCAACAGAGGTCACACCATACTCTGTGTGTCCTGCCCATGTCCTGCAAGACTAATAACATGTGTTCTGGTATTCCGGTTGCCTGGGGCAAATCATTGTTGGCGTTAACATAGGTCCATACATGGCCCATGTTGGCCAGGTGACGTGATATATATATTTGGGCCCACTGAACTTCAATTTATGTCAAGCTCTATCATTACAAATGCCACACATTGTGTAACTAAGGACATTTCAACACACATACATCAGATACACACATATTTTGGCCTAAACATAGTGCTGGAGTACACATATTGTCCTGCCAAGAATCTCACTGAACATTATGTGTGCTACATGACACTAAGTGTATTTACGATGTGTACACGTCGCTAAATACACTTCTACATGATACTACCTGAAGCCGGATATAATGCGCACAAACATCAGCCAACATATGGGTGTGCAGCACCCAGAAAATAGCGTCTAGCAGTTCCCAATAACATGTGCCCCCACTTACCGTCTGTCCAACAGAGAACTTGTGATGAGACACTACTAGCTCAATGCACATTCCAGTCGGGGCACGAGTTACACCCCAGCACGTGCTTATTTAAACACAACCTGACCAATCACAAAAGGACAATTGTGCCTCAAGGTTGGTCCCACCTGCGTACGCCCAGGCGGCTATGTACGTCGATTACAAGACACCACTGCATTCTGATTGGTTACTTCACATATAAAATGCGCTGAAGGCTGATGTCGGACACGCTTGCTGCCCAGAGTCATTAAAGGGAACCTAACCCCATAAACTGACCCCCCCCCGCATCTTTATACCTGTCCCTGCACCCCCTCTTATCATTTGTAGCCATCCCTTTTGCAGAAAAAAATCGATTTTGTAAAGTAGAGAAAAGGTTATCTTCCCTAGTCCTGTGTGAGTTCTCTGTTTCTGAATTAGTCTCAATATGTGTGCCTGTCTGCTGCTCCCTTGTAATTATGCACGCCCCTCTCAGCTTGCTAAGAGCCTGGCCGCGTCATGAAAGGGGCGGGGCTAACGCATGACACAATTTAGCCCCACCCCTTTCATGATGCGACCAGGCTCTTACCAAGGCATCAAGCAGAGAGGGGCGTGCATAATTAGAAGGGAGCAGCAGACAGGCCAGCCTTTGAGACTAATTCAGAAACAGAGAACCCACACAGGACGGAGGTAAATATAACTTCTTTTCTACTTTACTAAATCGATTTTTTTCTGCAAAAGGGATGGCTACAAATGATAAGAGGGGGTGCATGAATATGCAAATAGAGTCTGTGGAGCCTCGGTTAGGAGTCTCAAACACAGAACTAGCCATATATCCCTCCAGGGAAGGACCCAGCCAAGGGGTGGGTCCTTGCGGAGAACACCATAACCACCATATGAAGTGGCCCTTTAAGTCAATATCCAACTCTTTTACAAGTTTACAGATATGACAAGGGAATACCAAGGCCAGGTATCCATCCACATACAGCTGTTTCGGGGTGTTGCCCCTCATCAGTGTGGAGTAGGATTCTGGCTAGGTGGGAGCAAGGCCTAGTAGACCAAGATTGCAAAGTATTCACTGATCTCAGGGAGACCAGTCCAAGAAAACACTGCGGGCAGCTGGCTAAAGCGCTCAAAGCACAGTGAATTCCTAGGCACATTGCCCCCTGGGAAATATGAATATGCAAATAGAGTCTGTGGAGCCTCGGTTAGGAGTCTCAAACACAGAACTAGCCATATATCCCTCCAGGGAAGCCTAGGAATTCACTGTGTTTGAGCGCTTTAGCCAGATGCCCGCAGTGTTTTCTTGGACTGGTCTCCCTGAGATCAGTGAATACTTTGCAATCTTGGTCTACTAGGCCTTGCTCCCACCTAGCCAGAATCCTACTCCACACTGATGAGGGGCAAACCCCGAAACAGCTGTATGTGGATGGATACCTGGCCTTGGTATTCCCTTGTCATATCTGTAAACTTGTAAAAGAGTTGGATATTGACTTAAAGGGCCACTTCATATGGTGGTTATGGTGTTCTCCGCAAGGACCCACCCCTTGGCTGGGTCCTTCCCTGGAGGGATATATGGCTAGTTCTGTGTTTGAGACTCCTAACCCAGGCTCCACAGACTCTATTTGCATATTCATATTTCCCAGGGGGCAATGTGCCTAGGAATTCACTGTGTTTGAGCGCTTTAGCCAGCTGCCCGCAGTGTTTTCTTGGACTGGTCTCCCTGAGATCAGTGAATACTTTGCAAAGAGGGGGTGCAGGGACAGGTCTAAAGATGCGGGGGGGGTCAGATTGTGGGGTTAGGTTCCCTTTAAGTAAGTACTGATGTGCAAACATGATCTGTGATGTGGGTGTGTTTTGTCTACAGGCCCTTACCATTTGGGGTCACTGTTGTGTAGTGTAGGTGACACCCAAGTGGTGGGATATGTAGTTACTCCTGTTTTTTGGGGCCATATATACTATTGTGTGCTGACAAATGGATGCATGAGTGTTTTCCTAAAACAAACCGTATCCTCATTGAAAAGCCATTTTGCCTTTGCCATACAGGATCATGTTTGAAGGATGCGTGTGTCTTTGGTTGCGGGGAGCATCTGAATTGAGGACACACAGTACTGTCGTAGACCACACACAATGGGACATTTAAGTCACAAAACAGATGCGGAGTTGGGCGTGTGGCATCTGAGAATGTTGGACTCTGGACATCCTGCATTCACTACACATCAGGGAAGTGTATTGGACATGATGAGTATATTCCATAGTGTGCTTCGTGGGGTGATATTTTTAGCATGAGATACAAAGGCTGGGGTATGTGTCTAATGAAATTGTATAGATGCGTTAGTCAAAAATATGTAATTAATGTGAACTACGTGTAGGGCCATGCCTTGTGGTCACACATGAACATTATGGCCACGTCTCTGCCCTTAGCCTCATGATGTGTTGCATTTGATAAGGGAGATGTATTGTACAGGAGGGCCAGGGGTGTCGAGTGACCAGGTTTGGGTATCAGCCTGTGCAATGCTGGGTTTGGCCCTGGAATGGGGATATATATGTGTGTGGGCTGATGGTCACAGTTGGGTATGCAGTGGTAAAGTGGGCAGGAGATGTATAGGGAAGGAGGTGGTGTGTGTAGATGATGTGTGATGAAGTGTGCTGGTACTGATCATTCTTTTTCTCACTTTTGCAGGGTTGGTACATGAGATGATGTTTGACCCTGATGGAGATGTTATCGTGGCTCTTGCCTTGGTGGGAGAGCAATTGTGGCTGGAGGATAGATATGAGAGATTGTGGGCTCACAGACCACGGCGTGTGTGGGCTCGGGATTGGCTTCGCCGCCGGGACACCCGGAGCCACATGCAGCTGGTGCGTGAGCTGGAGGATCGTAGTCCGCATGATTTCAGGAACTACCTCCGTATGTCTGAGGACTCTTTCACATTCCTTTTGGAACGCATACGGCCATTGATAGCCCATCAGGACACTGTGATGCGTCGAGCTGTGCCACCTGAGGAGCGTTTGGCAGTAACTTTGCGGTTCCTGGCTACAGGTCGGTCAAGGACCGACCTGCAATACACTTCACGTGTATCACTGTCCCTGCTGAGCCGCCTGATCCCCGAGACTTGTGAGGCCATCTGGAGTAGTTGCTGCCATCCTATATGCAGTTTCCATCAACACCCGCTGAATGGATGGATGTAGCCAGAGGGTTTGAGGACCGCTGGCAATTTCCAAACTGCGGCGGTGCATTGGATGGTAAGCACGTGAGGATAACTAAACCCCCAAACTCGGGGTCTTTGTATTACAATTACAAAGGATATTTTAGTATTGTCCTCATGGCCTTGGTGGATGCGAACTATGAGTTCCTCTACGTGGACGTTGGAATGAACGGGCGTATCTTAGATGGGGGTGTGTTCGCACACTGCTCCTTGGTGCAAGACCTAAGGACAGGTGGGCTGAACTTGCCCTCAAATGAAGAGACAACCCATCATCTCAACTTTGCGTTTGTGGGGGATGAAGCATTCCCACTTCAGGCACACCTACTACGGCCATATCCCCAGAGGACCCTTACTTCTGAGCAGCGCCTTTTCAATTACCGGCTATCCCGGGCCAGCCGTGTGGTTGAAAATGCGTTCGGGATCATGGCCAATACATTCCGAGTTTTTCATACACGTCTGCATATGAAAGTGGAATCTATTGATGTGGTAGTGCTGGCCTGCTGTGTGCTGCATAACGTCCTTGCGTCGTAGGGATTGGTCATCATACACGCTGGCAAGTTATGTGGATTCAGTGGAACCCCACAACAGGGGAGGTCCGTCCAGGGAATTGGCATGCTACCGACCATGGTGTTGCGCCATTCCAGCCGCTGAACCATGGTCGGACTCAGCAGGATGCCAGAAACAGTAGAGATGCATACTGCTCCTATTTTAATGGCCCTGGGGCAGTGGCCTGGCAGCACCAGAAGGTGTAGGGTGGCTGGTGCTGTGAGGCATGAACATGATGAGGATGGTGTAGTCACCAGGGTGGCTGCACCAGGAGGATTTTGTTTGGGTTTTTCTGTGTGCACAATCTTTAGTTAGTTTAGTGATGGTTTTTTTTGGGTGCACACTTTGCCATGTTTATTGTTTTTCCTTATTTCTCATCATGTTCCATTTCTTTGTGTGATGTTAACAGTTCTGTTTTCCGTAATTTTGTGTGTATTGTTGTCCTTATTTTTGTATGTGCAGAAAAATAATAACTTTGACAAGTTGGATCCAAAAAACTACGTGTGTGTGTCGTTACTTGGATACAGGGCAGTTGCACATAGCTTTATGCTGTGCACAGAGGTGTGTGACCAATCCCAAGCTATTGATGGTCCGTGAAACATTGTGTGTTAATATGCAGTACCCAGGTTCAGCCCTTTGGGCCACAGTGTATGGCGCAACTATGTGTACATATCCATTGTGATGTGTTGTGGCCACAGGGGCACGTGTCCACACACATTCATCAAGCAAGGGTTTTTGTGGGGGATGTAGGTACAGTCCATTACACACAAACATGTGTTCACACACATAGTTGAGTGGTGCCATGGCATGAACCAATGTAGCCACATATGGGCAAAGTATTGTGTGTATGTTCCCACCTTCAGCTACAGACGCACACATAGCAAATAGTGATGAGCGAGTATGCTCTGCGCTGCTCGGCACTCGCACGAGTATCCCGGTACTTGGGATGCTCGGCGAGCACCGAGTACCGCCGAGATGCTCGGACTGCTCGGTAATAATAAGCGATCTGACACACGTACACAGCTCCTTTCAGTGCACACAGTGAGCTGGCACCTCACAGAGAGCAGATTCATTGTTAGGATCCCTCTGGGGGCCACAGCAAGGTGTTGTATGTTGCAGCGATTTCAAAAAGCCCCCCCTCCCGCCCTTTCCCAGCAATACTCGTTTTATAACTGGAAGTTTGTGGGCGGAGCCTGTCACTCATTGACTTACATTGGGCTCGGTGCTCAGCCGAGTACACGAGTATCTTGAGATGCTCGGCCAGAGCACCGAGCACCCGAGCATTTTAGTGCTCGCTCATCACTAATAGCAAACCATTGTGTAGTGTAAGCCACTGTCCTGCTCAAAACCGCTCCTGTGTGATGCTTGAGCGGCTCGAAAGTGTCTTGCAGCGGCCACTTGTCGCGACACGAGCGTG
This sequence comes from Allobates femoralis, assembly GCA_033576535.1. Taxonomy (NCBI): domain Eukaryota; kingdom Metazoa; phylum Chordata; class Amphibia; order Anura; family Aromobatidae; genus Allobates; species Allobates femoralis. The sequence goes on from JARQOC010000009.1 coordinate 145,184,073, forward strand.
TGTATTCCTTGAAAACTCAGTGACAATGGCGTCACATATCAGCCAGCCTTCCAGACCAGGCTGGCCAATCAGGACGCTATTGCGTTGTCCAATGAGCGTGTTTGGGGCGCGGTGAAAACAATTTGGCACGCCTATGTTTTCGCCGTACTGAATAGGTACGCCCACATTACTTTGGTGATTGCGGTGTGTGAGGCGGCGACTGGAGTTTACCGGATGTTTTCCGCTGTTGGTGTGGTAACTTCCGGGGCGACACATCGCCTTAGGTCGAAAGACGGAATTGCAGCATCTAAAAGCGCCTTCGGCACACTAAGACATGTGCTCTGATCGCCGCCAAAAGTGGCAGCGTGTAAAGGTACCCTTATGGAGTCTCTAGGTGTTCTCTCTTTGTCCTTCAGGGATTATTTCTCTCTTCCTAGTTTCTACCACCCTCGCAG